>OY723390.1:10847014-11417121 GCA_963210295.1 Ophion ellenae | reverse complement strand
AAGTAGCGAATTATCAAGTATAGTTTAGGATCATAGTAACGGCAAACGAAGGAACATTAACAATATGAATATTATCATTCAGCTTCCCCAGCAACCCGTCAAATCTGTTCAAATATACTGATGAACATGTGAGAGAAAAGATGCTGAAAAAAGCGTTTCACAGTCATTCAAAACCAGCATTCTTTATTTGCAATTGATATTGTATGAGCATGTGCACTTTTTTGTCACGGGATAAACTTAAGTGGCAAATCACTGTGAGGTTCGGACCAGAGTTCGTAATGTTATATTCGAGCATCTCTGCCTCTTTTTTGGGTACAGAGATTTTCCTCTATGTGTATGCAACGTCATCCCACGTTCACGTCCCACTTAGCAGCAATTCATTCTCAGCATGCGTAAGCGCGATCTACCTGCGTCAGAAGGTACGACACATGTATGTATCAAGTACTAACGGGCCGAGGGGCGCAACCTTCGGTCCTTTCGGGTTGAATCGCGCGTGTTACGCCCTTTCATCTGCTAACGATCGATGTGTATAAACTTGAAACCGTGCAAGCTCAGCTGGGAGCTCTAACAACGTATTCTCTCTCTCTCTCTCTCTCTCTCTCTCTCTCTCTCTCTCTCTCCCCTTCCTTATTTCTCGCTCCTTCTTTTGCTCGCTCTCTCGCTCTGTACCTCATACATATTTGCCACGAATTCTGTTGCCCGCCTATTCCCCTACGGCTCATGTTGAAAGCTCGTCCGAAAATGTTCCCTTGAAGCCAAGGATAATGTTTATTAAACGAAAGCCACAAAATCATTCGTCGTTTAGTTTTGCGAAACCTAAACCGAATGCTATCGGTGAAGACAGCATTAGTTTTTTGAAAACGCTAACGATCGGTCCACTGTTTGCCTAAATCTCTCTTGTATGCGCATCCAATTTCGCAATTGTACAAAAGATATGAGCCAACTCAGTTATACAGAATTTAACATAAACGACCAATGAGCATCCACGGAAGAGAAATACGTTTAAATGACAGATTGAAAGCTTGAAATTTTGAGAAGCCATGATCAAACTTATCAAAGCAGATATTTTAATTCATTTATGCATCGGGATTGCATATAAAAAACGCATTTCCGTGTATCTAAAGAATCTACTGAACTACATTCTATTTGAAACATTGCCTGATTTATGCCACGACTTATTTAAGCTGAATTATCAAATGAATTATAACAGTAGAATGACTCATCCTTCACGATATAACGAGCAGCCATGATACCGAAATCCCTTTACTACCCCACCGACGACCGTTATACGAACGGATTTCCGCCCAAGCTAGCTAACGCGATTTATTTCAATTGCTCATGCATTTCGTCTGAAATCCGTGAATTTCGTAATTTCATATTCGATAGGGAATCGCCACTGCCGTTGCCCTGCTACGAAATCATTGTTATAGAACATAATTATTTAAAAATTTCCTTTCAATCCTTGCTGATTGCTACGTAATAATAAAAGCATCAAAACACAAAAAAAGTCCTAAAAAAACTTTCAAAAATGGTAAAAATCGAATGAAAGGGGAACTAAATGTGTCAGCACGGGTTTTTCGCAGTTTTTCTGTGCCCTCGTGCAGATGGGCTTAATGTAATCATTTTTTAAATTATTATTTACATCAGGTGAAGGGGAAATTCCAAAATAGAAAAACCGTTAGGGTATAATCGTGAAGGAGAGCTTTCGCCCTTAAAAGTACCCCTAACTACCAATCGAGTTTATTGCAATTAACACGTATTTTGAGAAACAAACATAATTGCGAACTCTCGCTTCCAATTATCCGCACAGTCACTCATAAAGGCGTTGGCTTTCCGACAAAAGCCAGCGTGTATGTTTAGAGGTTTTTCCATCAATAAGGGGATACACAAGACCGTGCAAACTTCTCGACAACATGTCAAGTTCATGTGGTCCGATTAAATTTTTGCTCGAACGCAGTTTAAGGAGAGAGGTTTTAGTTCCACAAGAACTTCAATCGAGTACATAAATCTGAACCCTCAATTTAACGCTGAACAAGAGGGCAACTAAACTAACACTCGCGAAAGAAAAACCCGATGTTCCAGACAGTATGTCAATTCGGCGCGCCAAAAAGCCTCGACTGACTCTGTAAAGTGAAACTCTTTCCGCGAAAAGTTGGAAAATATTTTCAAAAATTCGAAAGAGAAAAGTCGCTTCAGTCTGGTGATGGAATAAAAAAAAGTGGAAATCACCTTTTTTATCTAATTAAATTTCTATGTAATGCTCACATTTGGTTCATTTGCCATTCAAACGTATGCACGAAATCTACGGAATTTAACTGCCAATAGAGTAGTAAATTGGATACGTTACCTACAGGACATTTTTTTACAATTATGATAATTCATGAGAAAAATTATCCAGGTGCACTTTTTAATAAAATGTTACCCAGAGCTGGTTAACATAAAATCTACTTTACGGTATTTGAATTTAATTGAAATATCCAAATTTTGTACTGATTGTTATTGTTATTTTCAATGGTTCTTCGTATGCCCTCTTCATATGAATATTACGTGTGCATTTTTTCCCCCGTGGAATCAATCATTATATCAATAACCGTGCTGCATAAAGTTAACCGAGAGTTGATGAACCAAGTTACTCATGAGGTGAAAATGAGTAAATACTAACACGATGCATGATCGAAGCACAAGTTTACATCTTCGATTTTGGTGTCGTACCTTCGTGATTTTCTTTCGTTCAATGTTTTTCGAGATCGTACTTTTTTATATCCAAGCAAACTCACTGCACGCAATAAAGTTTTTGGATCCGGCGCTTCGGTTTTCTCAGTTGAACTCTTCGGTCGCGACACGGGTTGATAGGAGAAAATTACAAAAATAAAATAAAAATAATGGAGTCAATGGTGGTACGATGTCAACCGAATACGACGAAAAATGTGAGGATGAAACGATTAGAGCAAGGTTTGAGGGGCTGAAAAGAGACCTTTCTTTCTCTATGTCCCGTTCTCCTAACAAATACAACCTATATATACCTAGAATTAACGTGTAGATATACAACACCTGGTTAAAGCGCGAAAAGATTTTTCGACAAAAGGATCGGACAGCCGAAGAAGTGACGTTGCCGAGATTTCCACCCGTCGGGTTTCATTCTTTTTCTGTGTTTTCGTTCCGGTTTTCCCACCCTCGTTCATCCTTATCAGCGCACAAGCTGGAGGAAAAGCGATCGACGGAGGCACCGTCTGTGCTGTCGCGAGAACAATGAAAGTTTGATGACAAAAAAGGCTATATATGATGTAGATGTTCGTTCTAGTTCAAATAGTCTAGTTCGAAAAGTTATAAAGCCAAGCCCCTAAAACAGCGGATCAATGATTAGTTTAAATAGTTGTTTTATCATTCTCTCATTGCCTTTATCGATAGCAATTTTTTTCGTTTGTTCGACATCTTTTGAAATTATGTGAACTCGCATTTTCGAAAGTACAAAACAGATCGTAAACATCAGTATCGCGGGATTTTCAAGAAAAATGGATAAAAATATTGCGATACAATTGAAAATACCTAAAAGTTGAACAATCACGATGATTAAAAGCGTAATTGAATTATTTTTAGGAGAAATAAATCATTGCAAGATGTTGAATCAATTTGAATAACCAAATAAAAAAAGTGGAAATCATTTCTAGCGAATCGCGATTTTCAAGAAAAAATCCATTTACAAAATTTGAATAAAAAATGTACAGATACCAAACAAACCCAAAAACGAATTAAAAAAGATTGTGGAAGCCATGGTTGAGTCATTAACGAAGGAAAATAAATCGATTGCAAATATAGAGAGAACAACATTTAAGAGCCTGATTGTTTAATAATGAGTAGTAGAATCAACAAAGTTTACTACTATTGTAAATATCCTTTCTCTTGCTTATCTTTCAAGGTTCGGCGGTTGCCATGATCGGTGCCAATCTGAGATTTGGCATCGGAGCTTCCGGAAACATCACTTCCAACGCTACCAAAGTATTTCAATGTCATCCTGGCGGTGTGACCGAGGCGACAGTAATATTCAGCCTCGGTGCACTTGGCATGGGAGCAAATATCGTTCTTATGACTCTAATCCTCGCGAAACGACAGCTCAGAAGGTAAAAAAATACATTTATCATACTGCATGTAAACGCGCACTCAAAAGGCAGTTTGAACATCTCCAACGAGAAAATGTTACTTCCCTATTTATTTAATTATTATTAATATAGTCTTTCTCTTTATTTTTATTAGATGTTTGTAACGAGTTTAGGTATCACATTGTACACATATGTCAGTGTCAAGTTTTGTAAATTTTGAACACATACGAAGGCGACGTTCAATCTTTCAGCCGGAACCAGTGTCGGAGAAGATGATGCAGGGTAATGCGTCGAATCCCATAGTGAGATATAGCCCGGTCATTACGTTCTAATTATATGCCACATTCCTCAAACGTCTCGTTTCCCCGTTAGCTTTCATACTGTCGGTGGATTGCACGACACGACGAATGTCTAATCTATACGCGCTAGCTACAACATACGCGAGCATAACTTTGCTGTTACGGGTAGCTCGTTCTGGCGGATATTAAATCGGATGAGCTAACTAAATTGAGCCAATTATAGAAAACTCAATTTTTGCTTGAATTCAACATTTTTCATAATTCTCTAACTTTAGTTAGAGAAAATTTTAACTGCAGAATGACCATACGTTTTTACAAATAAAAAAGTGTCAACGACGAAGTAACTCTACTTGTAGCTCTAATCCAAAATCTCCCCATGCTAGCTTTGATTTTAATGGGCATAACGTGTTGGGCAAATCGTATAATACATTTCAATTTAACCTAATGTTTAGCGGGATCGGCTAATTATCGGAAGTACAAACGTAACCAGAATTTAACTTGTTTTATAATTCTCCAATTGTAGTTCAATATCATTATCTTTCCCGACTAACTTTATCCTGAATAGTCAAAATGTATCAATGGAATGGATCGATTGAAAGTTAATATGCTGTCTGAATTTACGTACTAAAGCGGGCACTACACGCTAGGTTTACCTGGTAGATCTACATTAGAGCAAGTTTTTAACCTTTAAGACCCTGAGTATTCAAAATGAAGGTTGAATACCAGTACTGCATAATTTCGTTTGTTGCCAATCATGAACTTTATTTGTGCAGTAGTGATCTTATTTATTTATTTATTTATTTTCGTTTATTGAGCAAATTTCAGCCAATTTTTCTTTAATTTCACACAGAAACAAGATAAATCTGAGAGTCGATTGATATGGCACCTCAAGCGTTTTCTCTGCTAAGAGATCGTGCACTTTTTCATCCCCATCCTGTCAGTCCCGTGACACAATTTTTTTAATATAAAAGCTTTCAGCCCTTTCTTCGGAGTCTTCACTCTCAGAGATCTTACCCTCGAGGACTGAAGCAAATATTTACATTTCGAAAATAAACGAGAAAAGTGGCTGTGGAGTCTCCACAGGTCCTGTGCTGGTACCCGAAATGAAAAAGGTTTTGGTGTCTGGGCTAAACATTGTTCTTTACGATGCATCGATGAACGGATTTAAGAATATCTGACATGAAAAAAAAGGATTTTACTCTTCTTCAGCGGCCTTTCGTTATTGAAGAAACTTTTAGACGTGACATGTGCCTGAAAATGGCCTCACTTTTTACAACACGTCCACCGACAATAGGAGAGGCGCGGCCGCAATGACCTTCCATGTCAAACAGCGCTAGCCTCGACCAATAATTGAATGGGTGACCGCTTAGCCATTCTTCCATATTCCATACTCCATATTTCCATATTTACTCCAAGGGGAAAAAATACAGCAATTTTAACCTATATTTCTTTAATTTGTTTCTACGAAGGACCGCCAATGTTACCCGAATGGAAATTATTCAGATAATAAAAATTCGTTGGGAAAATATTATATAATTTTTTTCCGGTTCAGCCCGCCTTCTGGAGATTCTCTTAGGAACATAAATTAGTAAAGTAAAGAGTGTGGAGTAGAAGTGAAAGGAACGGGACTTTTACAAGCCCGCGAAGCCGGGCAAAAAAAAAATTAAAAAAAAAATGAATCGTCATTTTTAAACTTTAACTTTTCTTCAATGGTGTAACTTTAACTTTTTCCTTCAGCTATGTTTTGCTTTCCTTTGTCTTTGATTCGAAAATCGTTTTTTTTTCGTAAGAATAAGAAGTGTAAATTCGAATCGGGAATAATGTGAGTGAACTGTTCGTTAAATGATATCCCTATAGGTGATATATAAGTTGAAGACAATGGGGCGCATAGAAAATTCTGCCATAAAAATCGAACGGCCTCCTCAGAACCGTAAAACTTTTGTAGTAAACATTTATCCGCACGTCTACAATTTTCTGAGTCAGTTTTCCCTATTAATAACAAAGGGACACCTTCTACACCTTAAGCCTTGTATCTATTGCATAGAAAAGCAATTAAGACATTTAATGGTTGTTTTGGTACAACGATTTTCAGATGGTCTCAGGGATTACTGTTTCATCAAGCAATGGTCGACTGCGCCAGGGCCGCGATACTATTACCCCTTGGATCCAGTATACTAAACTGTCAGCCGGTCAACAAGTGTTCACTCGTCGAAACGGCCTTTTTACTGTTGGTGACCGTCTCAACGGTCAACATGCTCACGACAGTCCTAAACGATAGTCCAGTGTTTCCCGAAAGCGATGAAGAAGCCGATCTAACGGCACCCTTACTCATGGACTCGCCACAGGTAGTAACGAAATCATTTTTGCCATCAAATAGAACGCACTCATTTTTTGTACGTTTTCATTCCTTGCTGTTTATTTAGCGCCGCCTAAAAAGTCCCTCCAGTTTTCACAGTAAAATTATTGTTTCTTTTTAGTTTGTAAAGATTTTGTCAATCAAAATTAATGTGTCAACTTCAGAGCTTTATAGCAGAATGCTACGGCTATCGAAATTTCTAATGGACATTCGCGCGACAGACCAACGAACGAAACTATCTGTGGTGACAACGTCCGTTCACTCGGTGATTGCGGTCAATCTCGTTGTATGAGGCGGACATGACCACACCTGTGAGCTTTAGTGGTTAAAAACCTCGAGGCAATAGGTCATCGTAATACGAGAGATGAATTAATGGATTTTGCTACACTGTGTCGCTGATTGGCCGCCATTCGACGTACAAGAAATTCAAACCTTTGGCATCTGTTACCTTCGATGGTGAAACATGTGCAAACCCGCTTCTTCTCGCTCTTATTATAAATCGATGAAAAACGAGTCTTCGCAAACTGCATTTTTCATGGATGCTCATGGAAAAAAAAATCTATCGAATCAAACAAGCGAAGCATCTGCGAATTACACGATTGATCGAATGCAATTTCGAGGACTGATTTATTAAAGGTTCAACAGTAATGCTTCAGTATTTCATGTACAGAGTTATCAAAGTCCGTATAGCACAGTTCCGAATAAAAAATTACCAACTTATAGTAAACAAAGGGGAGCTTTTCCGAAAACAAGTTTTTCCTTCATGGCAAATCTCCAAAGTAGGTTATCCATATATTAATAGGCGCCAAGACGCTGCCGCCGCTCTTGATATCCTTAGAAGGTTTGTCACGAAAAACAAATATAATCGCTTTCAGAGAATCCTTTTTTACATAGGTACTCAAATATAGTTTCTTTTTACAAATCCATTATGGAAACTTCGGCAAATCTGTACGAACCGGAGAAATACTGTAGGATTTAATTTAATCTCTTCTTTTCGTAAGATATTTTAGACCCTGTCTTCTAAATAAATGAGAATAGGAATTTAACAGGCGTGACTCACTTAGTTGATCGAACTAATCTTGATCCAGTTTAATCGAATATCCTGATAGTATACTAAATAGTTGCATTCTAAAAAATGTATAAATAAAATAAGGCGGAAGGCTTATATCTAAAAGCTAAAAGTCTTGTGACACTATTTTTTCGCAAAACAATTCTTGAGCACTCTAATTTTCAATAACCACGTACCAGGCAACTGCGCGAGGTGTCTTTCTCCGATTCCGATGAAATGTTGCGTGTGTGAAATAGGTCAAAATATTTAACACATATTTGTTTATACCCTCAGAACCGCATTTTGAAGGGGTGAAACGCACTTTTAAAAATGCGGGTGTTTTTTGTTTTTCGGCGATAACTTTGACACAATGATGGTTTTTTTTCGCGTACTATACATTTAATATTCATAATATGAGAACGGTGCAGATAATTACAAATTTCATGTCGTTTATTGTGGAGGCACTTTTTTTAATGCGTATCTTCGACAATTTTCATCTGATTGGGATGTAAATTTGCAAATGTGTAGAGGATGTAAAAGTAGCGGATACATGTTTTTTCGACGTCTCGCAACTACGGGGTTGAAATCACCCTTCAATTTGTTGGCCAACACCGACCTATAATCAGCTAACGTTTTTCAATATCCGATAAAATTCGTGGCAATACGAGCTCGTTCGATGGCTCAATTCAATATCTATGTAACATACACTCCCTTTACCCCCAACCCCCTCTGACAAGGAAACCGCACAAGACTCACTCTATAGTATTGAAAAATTCGTGTTTTACATGCGTACCTAAGAAGATTTTCGTCGCATTGAAATGTAAGTTTGTACATGTGTAGAGGGTAAAATATAGCCGATACATGTTTTTTTTTACAAATTTTTTAATGGAATTTTTTAGTGTAATCCACAAAAAATAGATAGTTGAAATGTTTATTAAATAAGCACTGAAACTTTATTCCGAAAATGTTGTAATTTTCGAAGGTAGTCCGTCACGGGAGAAAATCGTTTCGTAAATACACGACGATAATCGACCTGTCTCCAGGAGCACGAAGTTAGCCGAGTTCTGAAAAAGTCTTACCTATCTTTGCGCCGATATTAGCGAAAAATTGAAGAGAAGTTTTTACCCGTTAATAAGTGCATTATGTCGATTGAACTTAAAAAAAAACATGTTGGGCTATATTCCGCCCGCTACACATGTACAAAAACGATTATTATTTTGAGACAAATATCTTTTTAGGTAGGCATGTAAAAATTTTTTTTTTGTAATCAACAATACACAATGTATTGTTATACTTATTGTTATCATTATAAATATATAGTAATGGAAGAAGACAATACTGTTTTCATGGGAACTCTATTGCAATATCGCCCCGTTCATGAACGATAGCCGAAGAATGAAGAAATAAAAATACATTCGTTTACGGGTATGTTTAACGCCTTGATAGTCCACTTTCAGTTTGTCTCACTTCAATGTGTGCCAAATTTGTTCAACCCCGAAAGGTGAGACCCTTGGGCGGTTACCTTGCCAGAAGGAGTGGAGGGAGTGTATTTTACGTAAATATTTAATTGACTCATCGAACAAGCTTGTACTGACACATAGTTAACCAGGCATCGCCAAAGGATAACTGGTTTCACGGCGGTGAAACAAAAGCATGCACCCGCGACTTTTCTGCCCTCTTTACATGTGTAAATTCGCATTTCAATCAGATAAACATTTTTGGAAACACATGAAAAAATACATTTTCTCTAATAAACATTATCAAATTTGTTTCCACCCGCTTCGTTTGCATCTCCAATGCACAGTACTCGAAAAGCGAAACATGGCGATATGAAATTTCTTCGTATCTCGTTCTGGCAAAAAGTTATCGCCGAAGGTCGGGAGAAAACCCCATTTTCAAGGATACGTTTCACCCCTTAAAAATGGAGTTCCGAAGATATTAAAAAATACTACAGACATGCCGAATTTCATCAAATCGAGGAAGAACACCGCGCGGTGTTTTGTTGTTAGAGTACGTATCCCTCAATAACGATTTACTTTATTTCATTTATTTATATTGCATACTCGATCATAAAACAAGAGAAGTGGTAACACTTCGTTTTTGTCGTACTTGATGTTATTATTATGAGCCATTTGTCTGTTGCAGTGCGTTCTATTTGGCACTTTTATGATATGGTTCGCGAGTATAACGATAAATCTCGGGCCGACTTTTTTGAGTGGAGCACTAGCAGCCAACACGGAAAGCGGCCACAATGCGCCGAGTTGTCCACTCGTTCACGGGCCCTTTCGCCACTACATCCTTAATGTTTTATGGATCGTCATAAACGTAATTTGCGTTGCACTGACGCTGTTTCATCTGAGAAAACTGCATCGTGATCTTACGAAAGCGAACGTCGAGGCGGTATGTTTTAACAAAATGTGGATTCAGTACGAATTCGGTTCCCAATTGTTCTAAGCTATGTATACTGTAATGAATAGGGCCATCCCGTGAAAAAATGTGACCGGGCATTCTCTACTTTGTTTCGGACCCTGACCAGACTTGCCTTGTCTGATTTACCTGACCGGGCCTTCCCATGGAACAAACCGGAAAGATCGCCAAATCGTCTTTACGGCTTACCCTCTATGTTTGGAAATTACAATCTTTTGGCCGGGATACATTGCGAGCAAGTACATCTTCATGTAATGTCTACCCGGCCAGAACATTGACATGTGCTGAAAAGTAGAGCCTGTCTTTAAGAACTGTGTAAAGCTACTTTGCTTTTCACCTCATCAAATATATCTATAATTGATTAGGATGAAACTAATACATGTGTTGTAATTCTATTCACCATTAAAAGCTTTCATTTCTTCAATGATAATCGACAAGGATAAGAATGCTTATCATAAATACCGGGATTACAATAACTAATGATTTGAGCATAACGAATAGCCAAATTATTTAATGAGGCAAAAGAGTAAAGCACGTGATTCGTGGTTTCTTAAAGCATTGTCTCCATGTTGGGAAATATCAATGTTCTGGACGGGAAGACATTACCTGAATGTATTTACCCAACAATCCGCCAGGTGGCTACGAGCGAAACACTTCTCGCAATCAACGTACCATCGTACGAGGATGAAAGTTTGTCCTGAGCGTCGTACCACGTACAGAAGTGCGCTGCTTACAGCGTGCACATGCGCTTATGATTTTGCGATATTTGTGAAATAACCCTTTGCACTCGAAGCCTTCTTCCGCTCAGATAGTAAATGGTGAGCGAGAGTGACCTCTCGAGTGCAAAGGGACACGAAGTATCACTAAACCACCTAATACAATCTATTTTACTCGGGTAGATCACCAAAAGCCTTTCCAGTACTTGAGCGTTGTCGTGCCCAGTTCCCAATCAGTTCTTAATCAGTTTCCGGAAAAGGAAGCGGCACGATCTCGGCCTGGCTTAAGATCCATTACATGGCGGACCTGATCCACGCTGGGCGGCTTGACCATGGCCTGATATTATTTAGGGGAGGCAGATCCGGGGCAGGATTTTGCCCGACTCAAATTTCTATACGGGCATGCGACAGTCAATTATGTTTGACAAAAGTGTGTGGCTCCGGCGATATCCCATGTCAAGCAGCGTTGGCCTGGACCAATACTCGGACGGGTGACCGTTCAGCTGCGCACTAATTTTATAATCACAACAGTAACAAAGCAAAAAAGAATCTTCGTTGCGTTTCAACGATGCGAACTCCAACACAATCCAGAATTAACATATGAATGGAAACCGAATTATTATAACGTATCAAAGAAATACAAAACACGTTACTCTTAATGAGAGGGTAAAGTGGATGAAAAAAAAATCCGATAAAAAGATATCGAACGAGGTACGAAATGTCTCGGCTAATTCACTAAAGAACCGGAAACCGAGTTTATTGCCACTTTAAAAGTCCACCGCACACACACATGCATATAAAGGGTGTCTCAAAATGGCCTGACATCTTAAATTGCACGCCATTTTTGTGTAGCGAACATAGAGAACTAATCCTTGATTAGGAAGTATTGAGGTTTAGTTATGGAGAATTACACGAGAATTACACTACAAAAATAGTGCAAATTTTGCAGAGACGGTTCGAAACGTCCGCTCGTCTATTGGTCATCATAATGCACCATCTGTGCTGAATTTAATCATAAAATTTGACGTTACTGGTTCAATTCTGACCGCGAAAAGCAGTGGCCGTCCTCGTATCGGTTGGTCGAATGAAAACATAGCCGCAGTGAATGCGATTGTCGACGAAAGTCCTTCCACCTCGATTCGCCATCGTGCTCAGCAATTGAACATTTCAAGATGCTCTGGGCCGCGAATTTTTACGAAAGATCTGCATATGCATGCTTACAAGATCCAATTGCCACAAGAACTAAGGCAGACCATGCCATTTATCGGACGTTGTTTTACACACATAGCCTCTATGTTTGCATCTTATATGAAAATTAAAAGATTCGTACTTTTCAAATAAACAATACGGTTTGTTAATAAATGAAACTGTCAGGTCGTTTTGAGACGCCCTTTATGTGTCTAGGATGTCTCGGGACATGAGTACACGCCTCACCTTGAATAGTTTATAGTCACGCGCACCAATCTTTTTTCTTTTTTTTCACTCCGCACCCGCATGCAGGTACGAGTTGCTGGATTGGTGACGACCCTAGTCAACGTGACCGGTGGTCACGGCGGAACGAATGGTATGGTGGAGGGTGGAGTTACCGATGCGAGAAATGTAACAACCCCCAAGGTAAGTTATGAATTGTTCATTCTCAGTGTCTACCTTCACCCAAAATGTGGTGAAGGTAGCGATAAGACAAATCAAGGAAAATCGTTGTGTTTCTCACCTCCAATAAGAACCGAAAAAGAGAGGACGATTTTCGCGGTGATAATACGACGAGAGAGGCGAAGGTATACAAGTTGTGGCGTGCCGTAGACAAATTAAAATAGCGGCATAGGGTTACGCTTCGTTCGGGCGGGGAAAAGTAACAAAGTATTGTTTGCTCCGCTCCAATTCTTCAATTCACCATCGGACAACCCGAATAAACGCGAACTCGACGAGAAAATTCGGGCCTCGGAACCTTGTCTCACACATTTACTCTTTTTTTGTATGCTTTTCTCGTGGTAACAACTCCGAAAACTCGTCGACGATAGCCACAAGCTCTCAACTTACTTACCGTAAGTCTCTTTCCCCCTTTTTTGTCCCAGCAAGCTAATTACAGAACGAATGTATCACTCGGAGACTACAAAACTTTTGTCAACCAAAAAAACTCGTGTAACTGCACAAATCGTTATATGCAGTTTGCCACAGGAAATAAATAATTCCAAAGAAAAGTTTGGAATTGCGGGTCGTTACGGAAGTTTCTCTTATATTAAATTTACTTTTCTTATAGTTCTTATTCTTATACTATTCTTATAGTAATTCACTTCTCCACGTTGACGGAATATTTTCTGCCGGATAAGGAAAAAAAACCAGCGAATAATAGATCGTGATTTTTGTATGGTCAGGCAAAACATTCAGATCGCAAGTAGACAAATGTTGGGTGCTAATAGAATTTGAAAATGAACAATGTATCATGTCAACAATATTGATCTGACCGGCGTACTGGTTGACCGCTCGGCCACCTAGTTGCCTACGTGTCGACTAGTGAGGCAGTCTTACTGGCTTCCCGATAGCGAGCGGGAGAGAAACTAAAAAAAAAGAGCTGCCTATAGCAACACGGGTTTTCCCCGTACGAATGCGAGGGCAGAGGAAAAAGATTATGAGACTTTCTTTAAATAAACTACAATCCAATGCCGTCACGATCTCTTCTATTTGATACGAAATCGAAAAAGACCGAATTCATATCCGCCTAATTAACAATTTCTTGAACCTAGTGAGTTTAAACATAACGTGGACTCGCCAATTTTTTTCTACAGAGAACGGGTGCGATCGAGGAACATCGTAAAATGCGAAACTATTTGAGAAGAATGGAACGGGAAGGTGTACAAAGAGTGAAGATGTTTCTCGTAATAACAGCTGCCTACGTAATATTCTGGGGACCCTTGTTCTTCGTGACTCTGGTGCACCATCCCGTGATCGGGAACGCCACGGGCTACGAGGTATAAGCGTGATTACGTTTCGAAATCGTTTATGAACTTTCGACCTGACCCAGCTCTGGAATTCGCCTCCATTTTCAGAGTTCCATGTCACCGAGGATCTACTTTCCGAAACGTCACATTTGCACTAAAATCCTATCGAAATTATTTAGACGTATTAATATAATAACCATAATAATAATATTAATATTATTAATAATAATAATAATAATAATAATAATAATAATAATAATGGTAACAATAAGAATAAATTACTGCAAAAAAATAATAAACGTGATGACCATCTTCGTATCATCGAAATTAAGTAACAACCATTCTAAAATATACATTAAAAGAGACATGTATGTAAATTAGAACGCCTTAATGTAGAGTTTTAAAGTAATTGTTGATAACATTTCGAATCACTAGAAAGCAACGTATTCCAAAAATCCAATGGAAATAATGTTATTATAAACGTTTAGTATAGAAGTTATAATTATTTATAAAAATCTATCATTCTCACTTTTTACTCAATTATGGATCCGCCATATAGGATTTGTTCCATCTGTAGGGGTCTCCGTTACGTGCTCACTCTATTCCAACCCTTTTCCCCACCTTGTGGTCGCAGCCGCCTTGTCCCCCTGTATCGCATTTACAGTGATATTTCTGACGTGAGCATGAGGAAACTGCGGAAAATCTATACCACCATCAATACAGCCGGTCCCAGGTTCGCTTTCTAGTTTTGGAGCTACGTCGCGTATCGTTGAGAAATGAAACACAGCCTACAGGTTATACACGCACATACCGGTCCGTGTGCGTAAAATCTGTGTTCAACTGAAACTACGCCTGTATTTATTTTTCTCCGAGACTGCAAGGTCGGGGTTCGAACCCACAACCTCCCGTTGTTCTGTTTTAACGACAAGCACGATAACCGCTAAACTAGCACACCAGTTTAAATCTATTATTTGTATAATTATAATAAAACATAATCTGCACATCATTTTTTTGATAGAATGGAAAATCTGTATTTTTAAAACATCATCTATATATTCATATATTTATTATTATTCATAATGTAAATAATAAATTATAATAAATGTATGGCAAAAAGTGATGGGCACTTGTAAATATGTGTTACTGTTGTAATAATAATAAAAATAAAGTGTATACAAATATTTAATTCAGCATCAATTAAAATATCTACTATATAAAAAAATGTATTTTTTTAAATTAATATATTTACGTGTATATATTTAGTATATACGTATAAATGTATACATAAAACAGGGATAATCTTTCAGGTGACTCTACACATCGCTTATGTACACGCGTTCGTAAACCCCGCCCTCTTTTTGACACTTCATCGGGGCCTTAGGCAAGGTATATCGGATGTTTGCTGCGGTTGTTGCGAGAGCTTAACGCGATGGATACTTGGCTCGACAACATCGAGCCCGTTACAAACCGCCCAGCCACCTAGATACGAGCCGCCCATGAATCTACCATCGCCACCGGATCCACCCCTGATACCGGCAGCCGTTACCTCCTGCGATCTCAGCGACGTTGCTATGCTCAAACCACCCTTACCACCGATCGCGAAACATCTTCCGGTATAGTATTTCAGTGAGAAAAGAAAAAGAACGAGTTTATTTTACAATCTTATTCTTTACGTCCCTTCTTTTTCAAACATGCATTGCAAACATAAATACTTCTACTTTAAGAAGAGTCGCGCGTTCCACCAATGGTTTTTGGTAATAGCTATACTATTAGGTGTTGGAATTAATTTGTAGCGTTTTACAAGAGATGGCGTAGGCAGTACAGTATTTTGTTTTTACCGACAGTAATGTATTCATCGTGAAACAGCTATCATTGAATGTCATTTGCTGTACATAACCTCTTTTTGAATCGTAAATAACAACACTTTATAATTTATTTAATATGTTTTTATAATTTATTTTATTAATTTATTTTATAATTTTATAATTTTTACTTTATAATTTATTTAATAGAATTTATTGAATATGTTTTACTTCCCGCTTTTTTCCGGATTTTTGCATCGAATTGTCACTAGTGATGAAAAATGGATTCATTACGACAATCTGAAGTGTAGAAAGTCATGGGTTAAGCCCGGCCAACCATCAACATCAGTAGCAAAGCCAAATATCCGTGGGTCTAAGTTCCTGCTCTGTATTTGGTGGGATCAGAGGCGTGTGATTTATCATGAACTGCTGAAACCGAATGAAACCATAACTGGGAATCGACTGCAATTGATGCGCTTGAGCCGTGCATTGAAAGAAGACGGCCGGAATACTCCGAAAGACACGACACAGTCATTTTGCTGCACGGCAATGCTCGTCCGCACGTCCTAAAACCGGTACAAACATATCTGGAAACACTTGAATGGGAAGTCCTACCCCACCCGCCGTATTCTCCAGATATCGCTCCTTCCGATTACCATTTGTTTCGTTCGATGGCCATAGCCTGTCTCAGCAGAAGTTCACTTCTTACGAAGATTGTCAAAAATGAGTCGATTCGTGGATTGCATCTAAAGACGAGGCGTTCTTCCGACACGGTATTCGTACCCTGCCCGGAAGATGGTCAGAAGTAATAGAAAGCGAGGGGCAATACTTTCATTAATGCATTTTTTCATTTTCATTAAAAATAAATATTTTTTTTCATAAAAAAAAACCCTACGAATTAATTCCAAGTCCTAATAATTCAAAATTGGTAGCAAGTTTTGTAAAAAATTCTACTTCTTATTTGTGTTTTAATAATTATATATTCTGCTAAATTGAATTAAAGAGCGTCCCCATTGTATGTTGGATGATTTTTTACACGTAGATATATCGACTCAAAGATCAATTTTGGCGTGTTCTTAACTTCCGCTATATATGATTTCCGGGAACAAATCATATTAAAAGGTAAGATTCCGAAAACCCCCAACCCCAGATCGAGCTGAAATTTTGCACAGATCTCCCTTTTAATATTTTAAGACAACCCCTAAAGAGATTATTGGCGACGCACACTAGTTTTTGGGTTTGGGTTTGTTTGGCCAAAACGGAGAGCGCGGTAACATATATAGGTATGAACGGAGACGTATCAGATATAAATATAGTCGGTGCTACATAAATTTCAGCTTGATCGGAGATTGGGGGTTTTCAGAACCTTGTCCATATTAAAACCTACGTCATTCAGTAATTATTTTTCTTATGAGAGTTTCTTTTGAAAAATCGTGCTGTGAGCTGGAATTTTATCATCAACGAACGCAGTTGATATGTTTGCAAGCATCGTTAAGAATATACAGGGGATACAATGGCAAAACAATTAGCCGAAATTTGAAATTCTCCAATTTATATCCCAAATGTAAAATCAAATCAGTTGTAAATTACATTATATGTCGACCAGGCTTTAAATTTTTTATTGAAAGTTACTTTTAAATAATTCTTGCATCTGTACTTTTTAATATTTAACTTTTTTGGAGAGAGACCGTTGGGAGTGCAAATATACCGTGCCTCACGACTGCCGCTATTATTGAGCTGCTTAACTGTTTGGAGCATTACCGTACAGTTTGTTAGGGATATCTATGAAAGCCAAAAGGGAAAATGAGCAGAAATAGAGCACGTTACAATTGCTTTCACTACAATTATATAGTGAATGATTGAAAAAAAACCGAAAAGTTTTTTCATACCTTAACTACCCACGCGAAAACCATTCTTCCCACGTTTTTATTATGGCTTTCCTCATCATATCTGACAAGTAAACCGCGTGAGCCGTCTCTCTCCCATTCTTATGAAATGTGGAATGTTTGTAGAGTGGGTCAGAATTGTCGACACGTATTGTGTTATATCAGCGTACCCAATTTTTTACGGGTTGAACGCACCCTTGAATATTGCGTTTTTTTCTTCATCGTTGGCAGTAATTGTCAAGCAGAACGAGATGCAAACAAATTTCAAATGGTAAACATGTCTCAATGGTCGAGTACTAAATTGGTATGGTGAGAACGATGCAAATAACAAATTCACATTGTTTAGCGCAAAAATGCAATTTTTCATGGCAGATCTACGAAAGATGTTCCTTCTTATGGAATGTAGATTACAATATGTGTATAAGATAGAAAAAAGGATGCGTATTTTTTGTCTTTTTTGGTACCGTGCAAATAAGGGGTTGAAACCACCCTACGATTTTTATTGCTAATATAGGCTCATAAATAGCTAACATTTTGCAATGTCTAATGAATTTCGAGTCCTAGTAAACCCATTCGATTATTGGATTCGATATTTACGAAAAAATAATCTTCCTCCGCTCCTCCACGCCCCTTTTATAGAAAATTTCAACCGTGAATATTAGAGCGTTTGCGAAAAGTAGCACTATAGTGTATTTTTTAATACTGCGTCTCGGTTATGTGATAATTGATGTTTATTTTAGGTACGGATATACTGCTTGATTTTTTAAATGCATATCTTAACCATATAATTCATTCAAAGTATGAAAACGTCTTCACTTGTTCTCTTGAGGGAGCTACCGCTCTTGAGGGAGGATACCGCTGTAAAATTTTCTAAAAATCGTTTTTTTGGAAACACATTTGAAAAATTCTTTGAACCTTAAAAAATATGATGCATATTCGTTTTTAGCTGAAAAAAAAAAACAATTTTAAAGTGATTTTCGAGCTACTTTTGAGGGGAATCTCGTTTTTCTCGGGAATCGAGTTTTAGCCGATTAAGCGTCATTTGCGGGAACGTTTGATTCACTTCTTTAATTTCAAGAAATCTGCAGCTGAGGCACATCGATTGCTTGTAGAAGCATGTGCGACGCTGCTTTAAGTGAGAGAAGTTGTCGTGAGGAAACTATTACTAGGGCTCTCTACTGAACACAATTGCTGAGATTGAACCGAGCACTCAAGGAAAAACGCGCCCACTACTACTCCAGACACGACAATATTATTCTCCTGCATAAAAATGCTCAAACCTACTTGGAAACACTCACGACAACTCCTCTCACTTAAAGCAGCCTCACCATATGCTTCTACAAGCAATCGATGCGCCTCAGCTGCAGATTTCTCCAAATTAACGAAGTAAATCGAAAGTTCCTGCAATTGACGCTTGTTCGGCACAAAACGAAACATTTTCGCACGCAAAAAATTATGTGATGCTGATACAAAATCACAAATAATTCAAGGTTATGGTCTTGCCAGATGTCCAACTTTACAATATGACGTTTTACATCTGACAACTTCAACCATAACCTCCCGGTGGGGCCATCTTTTGCCAAACAGCGGAGACTTATTTGTACTCCCAATATGTATCTAGTATGTATATACAGGAGTAATGATGTCATATTGTTTATCTGCAGGAATAGTTAAAACTTCAATATTTTCCCTGCATATTCATTGTTCGAAATACGGCTGGAAGTTGATCGCTCCAAAAATCCAGAAATAGCACGGATTTTTTACCAGTTCTAGTGATGTATACTTCTAGTCCAGTCAGAATAAACATGACTTCTATTCGCTGAGGCAAGTATGTCGCCATTTTTTGTTGCAGGTAATTTGGACCTCCATGAATGTACCCTTGAAATATCGCCAAATTCTATGGGGTCGGCGGCCACCATTTTTTTTTTTCAACAGTATTTTGATGCCATTGTCTTTGGAATAGGATTCATCGCAAAATGCTTTCCATAAAAGTTGTGCGCCACGATGTCATCTTCAAAATAAGTCGTATACAGAAATCACGTAGGATTGTTAGTTCAAGAGTAAATCGGAGTTAAACAATGACATTTTTTTCTCAACCAGTGTGCTGATGTAGTGGTTAGCGTGCTTGCCTCTAAACCAATACATCGGGAGGTCGCGGGTTCGATTCGCCGTCTCGTAGTTTCGGAGAAAAATAAATGCGAGCGTGACGTAGCTCCAGTTCTACGCGAATGTCGCACACGCGGAGCGGTACGTGTGTGTGTCGTGTGAGTATGACTGTAGCCTGTGAGTTATTTCTCGACGAAACGCGACTAGCTCTGAGACTGGGAAGCGAACTCGGGACCGGCTGTATTGGTATAGGTTTTCCGCAGTTTCCCTATACCCATGGCAGAAATGTCATGGTGAATGCGATACAGAGGGGGAAGACGGCTGCGCCCCCAAGGTGGGGATCGATTGGCGATGTGAAGTGGAATATGGTGGGGAATGTAATAAGGGGAAGTACCCTATACATGAAAGCTACAATAAGTGATACAGTAGCGCTCATTAACAAAAATTCTGGTTTATCGTATGTACTTCAGTTATTTATCAACGTACTGTTCTGCAACGCATACATCACCTAAAAGAATCGATCCCCAAGAGATCTTTAAATTTTATCCAGCTATGTCATATAATTTCGCAATAATAACCGATTTACGTAAATCCGGCGTTTCCCTATAGCACGTAATCCAGAAGACTCACAGAGTGCAAAAAACCTGTGGTGGTAGTTTTCATTGCGTACATTCACGATTTAACCCAAAACAATGATTTCAGAAGAAAAAAAAACACCTTTGTCGAGGATGTCAAATTTAGCTCATAAACAAATATAAATAACTACCCAAATGTTGGAGCTACTTCAAATATTCTTCGAGATTCTTATCTGTCTTTGTGATACGCGTAATTTCCAACAAAAAAGTCTCAATATCTTTGTTACAAGCGACGATACAGTTATGTTTACGTAACTTCGAGTTATTATTATTGTAATCAACATTTTCGCGTAATTGAAGATCGTGAGCCTTTTTAGGCATGACATTCAATATGATACAAACCTGTTGAAGCGTTCATCTCATTGCAGATCATGATTGAATTCGATCGCCCGCGCACGGAATAGCGAACGGCATCGTCGGTGCGGCCGGGCGGCACGGTGGGGTTGCTTCCTCTTCCCCCGCGGCGCCCGTCGCACGGCTTAGTTAACTATTTCCAAATCTCTCGTATAAATGATCGTAGAAAGTTTTTTTTTTATTTCGCGTATTTTTTTCACAAATTCGAAAATTCCCGTGAAAACCAATATTTTTCAACAATTACCCCAATAACTATTGTTTTACTTCAATATTGCCGTGGGAGTCCCTATGAATAATCGTACACTAAAAAGCTGGGGTATAATAAGTAAATTTTAATTCGTCCCTATAATAAATATAGGGATATTTTTAAAAGAAATAATGGTTTAAACTAGAGCAATTTTTACAGGCAATTAGCAATTAGAGCATATTGTATATTATTATGTCGGTTTATATCAAGTCTATTATCATATCAAGTTTATGTGTATTATCAAGTTGTCGGATGTCTATCGGAATGAAATGGACAAATCTTCGTTATATCGGGGTTTTCGCTATATCGAGGTTCCACTGTATAGAGAAACGCTCGTTTTACGCAAATCGGTTATGATTGCTAAACTATATGACATGGCTGGATAAAGTTTGAAGATATCTCTTGGGGATAGATTCTAGGTTATGTATGAGTTTCAGAACAGTATGAGATGTTGAGGAATCGGCTTCGGTTCGGCCAGTGAGCTTTCCAAGGTCGTGGTAGAAAGAAAAAAGGGGAGTTTTTTTCCGTTTCCGTCAAAAAAACTCACAACGCTATAAAAGAAAAAAATGTCTCATTTGAAAAAACAAAATTAAACAGATTATCATTACTCATTTATGAAAAGCACCAAAAAAACTCCAAAATCTTAGATTTCAACGAACCACAAATATACATCAGCACATTTTCAATCATGATGAATTTTTAAGAACAATAGACTCACAAATACATCTCAACCAAAACAATACACATTACCAGAATCACCAAAACAGAAATCAACTAACACATAACTACAGTTTCTCAAACTCAATTTTCACTAACAAGCAATATGACCCAAATAATAACTCCTTTACCGATCCTCTGAATAATATTAATTCAACAATTACACAAAACAACACAAAAGAATGGCTTATAAATTTCTCCAACAGTGATACTCCATCACACATTTCCACATTCTTATCCCTTGCTGGAAAATTTTGTTTTCCTTATCTCAAACCTTCAAACATAAAAAACTATATCCACAACTCCATCTCAGAACTTGAATCCAAACTAGAATTTCTACTCGACAAACCTAGACAAAATGAAATCAGAAAAGAATTCACTAAAATCATAGACAAAATGAATATACCAACATCATTCTCCAACACCATTAAAATTATAAATCACACTTCTTCTTTTTTAAAAAACAATCCACAACTTTTACTTACACGAGCAGATAAAGGAAATTCAACAGTCATTTTAAACAAATCAGATTACATTGCAAAAACATACAATTTACTCGCAGACTCCTCAACTTACAAACTAACAAATAAAAATCCTATCAATATCCTACAAAAAGGCATAAACAATATTATCTCCAGATGAAAAAGTCTAAAAATCATCGATGAAACAAAATTTAAATATCCAAAAGCAGAAAATTGCAACTTAGCTCGTCTCTACTGCCTTCCAAAAATTCACAAAGAAAACTTTCCACTTCGTCCAATAGTATCATCAATCAATAGCCCAACACATAAATTAGCAGAATTTATCCAATAAAAACTATCTAAACTAATACACACAACAAATTCACATGTCAAAGACAGCTTTTACTTAAAACAATCAGTCTCAAACATATCAATCCCACTCAACTACAAACTTGTCTCTTTTGATGTCGTATCCCTCTACACCAACATTCCACTACAACTAGTTATTCAAAGTCTTCAAAAAAGATCAAATCTATATTCCGAAACATTTCCACTAAACGAAATAACTAAAGCCATAGAATACATCATGTTTTCAACTTATTTTACATGGCAAAACAAAATTTATCAACAAATTTCTGGATTACCAATGGGTTCACCTCTTGCTCCGATACTATCCAACATGGTTATGATTGATTTAGAAAAAAATTGCTTGGCAAAATTAAAATTTTCATTGCCACTATACAAAAGATATGTTGATGACATTATTATTGCTTTGCCAACAGACAAAATTGAATCCACAATCAATATTTTTAACTCATATAATTCAAAATTACAATTTACATCAGAAATAGAAGAAAATAAGAAAATTCTTTTTCTCGATATACTCTCAATCCACAATCAAAATTCAATCATCAAAAATTGGTACAGAAAACCTACTTGGTCCGGCATATTTATAAACTTTTTTTCACACCATCCACTTTCCCAAAAAAGCTATAATTTACATGCTAGTTGACAGAGCAATAAAACTATCTCATCCGTCTTTTCACCATAAAAATCTTCAACTCATTAGGAACACGATGACAAAAAATTGCTATCCGATTTCTTTCACAGAAAAAATAATAAAACAAAGACTTTCTACAATCAACAATCAAAATAACAAAAATAATAACTTTGACTCCTCTAGACTAATAAATATACCATACACAAAAAACATCCATCACCAACTAATTCGTCTTTTCAAACGATATAATATAACACTAGTCACAAAAAACAAACACAACATCTTATCGATCACAGGCTCCACCAAAGACAAAATAGATAACAACAAAAAATCTAACATAGTGTACAAAATTGATTGTAATGGTTGTAACTCCACATACATAGGCCAAACAAAAAGATACCTCAAAAACAGCATCAATGAACACAAAAATAGCCTAAAACACACCAACACAATACACACAGCTCTAGCACAGCACGCAATAGAACAAAAACACGATTTCAAATTTGATGATGTAAAAATTTTGAACAATGAACAATGGCTCAAAAAAAGATTGATCCTAGAAATGATTCAAATCAAAGCGCATCCTAATGCCATAAATTTTAGAACTGGCATAAATAAGCTAAGCTCAATATACAACTCAATAATATAATCATAATAATATTTTATCACCACAACTACACACATCAATTACACACACTCGTGACTCAATTTAAAAAATCTTGACATAACACATTAACCTCAAAATCTCTGACGGGATACATTTATTTATTTATTTATTTATTCATTTTTTGAATAACTCTTAACATGACACGGGTACCCTCAAACTCTTGACACGGCACTGACAAAGGATCATTCTCCCTCTCTCCAGGAACATTAAATTCGCCACTTAGTCTTTCTCGAACTCTCTGGAACGTCACTACTCGACATGTAGAGCAGAGAAACAATTTTTTCTAATTTTCTTCTTTGTGCTTGCGGGGATATATTTATTTTATTTCAATAGGTAATTACCACTTTCACACAACATCTCATTAATCTCATAAATCAAGACAGTAGATCAAACTAAAGTTTCTTTCATTATACCAATTTGTCACAGATAATACAATCGCCAAAAAACGATTAAGCTTGTCATTGAATAATAAGAACGGTTCCGCATCAATCCTCCGATTCAACCTCACGAGACATTATTTTATTACCAAAAATCCTGTCTACATCAACCATCCTCCAAGCACAAATCAAAGAAAACTAGAAATATCGACAATATTCAGGTTCGTCATCTAACATAATTCTTATCTTTCTTACAACATCACACTCTCACACACCACCCTTGTTCCTCAACAAAAAGAATAAATTATTTTTTTACAAATAATCACTCAGACAATATCACCATGATTGAAAAATTATGAGAGAAAAAACTAACACAAAATTCATACAAATCATTATAACACATTTAAAACTTATTCATAACACAAAGTACAATCATACAAAATCTGTAAACTCTATTAATATAATTTGTATCACGAAATTTGTAGAACAAATAAAGTTTCTGAAGAGGATCCGAACCAAGGATCGAAACGTAAACGGAACAAAACTCCCCTTTTTTCTTTCCACCACGACCTTGGAAAGCTCACTGGCCGAATCGAAGCCGATTCCTCAACATCTCGTATTATCAACACGGCCGCACACTACTCGTACTAATTCAGAACAGTATGTTGATAAATTTAAATACATACAACACACTAAAAAGGGTTGTTCAACTGCGATTTACGCTTACACTAACAATCCTACGCGATTTTTGTATATAACTTATTCTGTAGATCATATGGTGAGGCACAACTTTCATGAAAAGCATTTTTTGATAAATCCCATTCCAAATACATTAAAATACTGGTTTTCAAAAATAGTTTAAGGCGGTCGAAAAACACCAGAGAATCGGAAGACATTTTGAGGGTACATTCATGGAGGTCCTAGAAAAAAAATGGCGACATGCTGGCCTCGTTGAATTTTAAATACGTCGTCCAAATGTATGTACATTCCGACTGGACTATTTTTAAAACCAACGCTTCAAGTGATCAATTGTCAATTACACATATTTCGAAACCAATAGAAATATATTATCAGGCTTGTTCCAGTCGCGGCCCAAATTTGCTAGTCGGTTCATTTGGAACGAACAAAATGTGTGTTAACTAATTCTTAATACACTTTCATATTTTGTGTACACACGAAACCATCAGAATTCGAGAGCCCCGTACAGTATTGTTTTTTTCGCAAAATGCGTCGAAATGCGATATTTCTGGCATACCTGCTATAATTATATGGTTTCGTTGTTTCAAACGCTTATTTCGTTAGATCTCTTTGTATCGAATACTTATTTTGAAAGTATCACTACTGCGATACGTATAAGCCGTCAAAAGAATCTACATTTTGCACACTTGTTAAAAAATAAATAATTAAAAGTAGTAAAATTGAGAGAACAGTCATAACAGAAGAGGTTTCCATGTTTAAAATGTATCAATGTCGTTAAGAAATGCATTTAAAAAACGTATGCAGAATATTCGTACCTAAAATAAACATTATACATCACATTACAGCGACATAGTATTCGAAAATACAATCAAGTATTTTTTTCCACGAATGCTGTAATCTTCAAAGGTGGAATTTTCTTTTCAGCGCCGGAGGGAAGGAGGAAGATTATTTTTCATGCCTATTTAGTCCAGTAATTGAGGTGTACGGGGTGTACAATTTATTTGACCGGGTATAACAAAATGTTAGTTATTCATAGACCAACGTAAGCAAAAATATCGTATGGTGTTTTCAACCCTCTAATTTCGAGATATCGAAAAAAAAAACATGTATCCGCTACTTTTTTACCCGCTACACATGGGCAGATTTACATTCCAATCGAATGACAACGTCCATAGATATGCATTTCATTTGCATATTGCATTCTTGCAATAAATAATATGAAGTTTGGTATATGCATTGTATCGATCAGAGATGTCTATTACTCGCAAAATAAAAAATTGTGTTATTTCAAAAACTAAAAAAAAAAAACAGTTACAAGAGTGCTTTTCACCCCTTGAAAATGGGATTGCGCCGATATAAAAAAAATACCTGTTGTGCATTTTGACCCACTCTACATGCATACAAAATTTCATCAATATCAGAGAGGGAGACTTCAAGCAGTTCCTTTGTGACAGTAAACCAACGTCGCGTAAGGACAAATGCAAAACTGCTGCAAATTTAAAATGTTAGATTTCGTCAAAGGGTGAGTAATTCGATCCCAAATTTTGCATACAGGCTTAGAGCAAACGACATAATAATGGATTGAAATTTTTATCGACATAGTAGTATTTAAATAAGACCCATCCTTCACGGCGGTTAAATTGCCAATTGTTCGCGCAAAAAAAAACTGTGCCAATTTCTCTAGATTTTAATGTTTTTTTTTCAAAACGATGCAGTGGAACTTACGAACCTGTCAAAGTTGAGCTCTTATTGGGTGCATCTACGTCTGAAAAATCAGTATCGTTCAACGTTATTTGATGGAATATTCGATCCTCCTTAAAGAGAGGCGTCGATGGCTTTCGAATATTGATTTTCAGAAGGGCCACGGTTTCATCTCCCTAACGAGTGAATTTTGCCTTCTTTTTTTTTTACGGTGCCACGGCAACTATTCCAAAGCGTAATTATGCCGGTATGACAATAATGAAAAAAAAATGTTTTTTTTTCTCCCCGCCTTGGCGGGCAGGACGAGCCAGTTTCGGTCCCGGATCCGTGGAGTATTCTCATACAGCCGAAAAGTATACCGAGCCTCTACGAGCAAAAAATATCGCGAAGGGCTAGTTTATTACTTCCGCCGCCACCGGACCTCAACGATTTGCAAACGACTATCAGCCCCACGAGCAGCGATTTGCCTAGTGAATAATTCGCCGATTTATCGAGATAATGTTTATACGTTATTACAATTATTAGAGTTATTGTATACCGTCATTATAATTGCTACGAAAAGGACGTGTACGAACGAAAGCAATGAATCTGAAGATGAGCCGAAGGAGAGCAGTCGAGAGAGCGACAGAGAGAAGAAAATTCCGACAAAAAAAGTACGATACGCCATCCCGAGACAGCAGACCTCCATACATATTTTTTTACAAATTTCACTCTCGCATAAGAACGTAAGAACGAAGATTCGATCGATGAGAGATTGATTCTTGAAAATGGGACGGACTAGCATGATACCCAAATTTGTTATCCCTCAAAAGGGGCTAAAGGGTTACGAAAAAACAGGAGCTATTATATATTGTTTTTAATATAAAAATGAAAGACATGCAATAATTATATATATGTGTGTGTGTGTGTGTGTGTGTGTGTGTGTGGGTGTGGGTGTGTGTGTGGTTGTGTGTGTGTGTGTGTGTGTATGTGTGGGTGTGTGTGTGTGTGTGTGTGTGTGTGTGTGTGTGGGTGTGAGTGTGAGTGTGAGTGTGAGTGTGGGTGTGCGTGCGTGCGTGCGTGCGTGCGTGCGTGCGTGTGTGTGTGTGTGTGTGTGTGTGTGTGTGTGTGTGTGTGTGTGTGTGTGTATATGGTAACACGCGTTTTGACCCGACGATAAAATATCTGCCGATATTATATACAGTTTGAAGCGTACAGTCATGCTGTTGAAATTTATTTCATGTCAAGTGTACAGTCATGCCGTTGAAATTTATTCCATCACAATACGGACGAAAATTATTAATATGTGACGGATATGTTTAGGTTTGTTTGTTTGGGTGCAATGAAGAAATTCGTATTATGCCCCCACCCCACTATCTCACACACCCCACAAAGATGTTTTGTGCGCGACCCCGTTGATGTGGTGGACGAGATTTAGGATTTTGTCTCGCGGATCTTTTGTCATGAGAATATTTTGTGTTTCGGATATTTTGTCGTCGGGTCAAATGTGACGCAGCCATATAAATATATATATATATATATATATATATGTATATATAATGTGCTATCATATTATACGATTATACATATATGTATAATATTATATTACAAAATTGTTATTATTATTTATATATTTTATATATGTATGCATAGTAATGTTATCACTAATCTAACAGTAAGGGGATAACTTGGGAGTCACTTTTTGGGGATAAATATGGAAGCCGCACTACTTTACCAAAAATGCATCGATATCATGTCTCGATTTTTCGTAAAAATTGATAAACACATTTTATCGGTAGAGTAGCACAAACCCTATTCATTATCCCCAAAAAGAAACTCCCTAGTTACGTTTTATGAACTAGGCAAAAATTAAAGTGTTGAAGCTGGCGTCTCCAGAATGCAACAATAGCACTCTTTTATTTGTTTATTTCTTCACTGTTGCAATTATCAAAAATATATTCAAGTCGATTTAGACTACAAAACTTTAACAAGGTTCCTGAAAAATTTTTAACTAATTTTTAAAGCATGAATCCGGAGAAAAATGGTGGGTTGTAAAAAAAATTAATTGACTCCCAACGATGCAATCTTCAACATCATAAAAATAACAGCGTGGTTACTTTTTGTGGACAATAAATTAGGGGATCATGTTACTCTAGCAATTATATCGCCTCGCTTGGAGAAAATGGTTTCGACCAATCCCGATGCGACGGCATCGCGAGGAAAAAGAAGAATCACTTATTTGATAATTCAATCGTTAAAGGAACTAAGGCTTATAGTTACTTTAAACATTCACATTGCTCGCTGGTCAATAGTTTACTCTAAGCTTATACTTGTACTTAACTTTGTCATGTTTCTCATGCCCTTTTTGGTAGGCTGATAACAAAAAGTAAACAACCAGCAACCAGTAATGGGCGAATTATTATTCTTACTTCAGTCGACAGATCTCGTTTTTTTAAACTTTTATGTCATCAAACCGATACTGATACTTCGATTTCATATTTTTTCATAACTCTACATACCCGAATGATCACGGAAACTGAATAATTATATTTTTGTATTTCATTTGTTATATATCTTTGGAACCTTCGTCATATTGTTCAACTCCGCAAATAATGATTATGTGTTTGAATTTCAGACTCTTAAAAAAAATCGTATCGTTAAAGTACGTAAATAATTATTATGTTTTCCACTTCAATTGGTTATGTTTTTGGAAGTTCCTTCGTAGTTTTTAATTTTTTAGTGAATGGATATAACGACAATTTCGTTTTATGAAAGAAGATCGTCCTTATGCCACAATTAACAGGAATGTGATGATCGAATTGACCATTTGAAAAAAACCGATTAATGCACCGACATCTTTGTCCCGATTATCTGTGATTTATCTCGTAACAATTAACTATTAACGACCTATAATTTGCGAGATTGAACGAACGCTCGGATACATTGGAATGACAATTTATAATTAATGGTCGAGCTGAATGGTAGGATACTTTCTCTGATTATCGTATATATTTTTCTTCTTTCTACAACCACTCATTGAATGCTACGATCGAATTGGATTGAACGCGGCAAAACCTCACGGACTGAAACGTTATATTCTATCGATATATTCGACAAATCAATCTACGTATCCGCGCCATTTATCATTATATTTTTGGTGAAAACGACTTTTTGTCTGACACACCGGACGTTTGTCCACTAAAATCTCCCAATATTTCCTTCAATACAAGACACTTTTTCGCACCTAAGCTGTTTAATGTGCAAAAAATATGACATCGTTGGTTTCATGTCTGTCGAAATTTTGTATCGTATTTGGTATGGTATTGTATATAAATAGTATGATATTTTATATTTATTCCACGCCAATTTGGGTACTGAATTATTCACAAAAATTTGCACCTAGTCATTTAAAAAGTCAACGATATTCCCGATTTCATTTAAATATTTGGAGATTATGATTTATCTGCGATAAATATCTCGCGATTTCTGAATTATATAGTTAATAGATCGAGTACGCCCGTTTTGCAAATAAATAAAAATATATACGGGTGTAAATAGTACATTTATGAAGCATATAATCTCCTTTAAAAGTAGAGTTCCCATTTTATTCCCTTTTTAAAGCAGTGCCTCAGTGTTGAAATGATTTGAATTGTACTTGGAAAGTTTTTTGTAATGTTTCGAAATAGTTAAAAAAAATTAAGTTACCGGGTGGTCAAGTTATCGTGGAATGACCCATATATCGATGCTTCGAACATTTAATGGTGATTCGTCAATATTTCGCAACACTTTTTGAAAGTATAGTTCGATGTTTTTTTTATTTGACAACTTCAGTTCCAACATTTACTAGAACACAATTTAATTCAGCAGAATTCTCTGCAAATTTCTTCGTTGCATAGATTTGATTATCCCCGTATTTTTTATGTAAATCCGACATTACTACTTTTCTTTACCAGTATTTGGAAAAGTCATTATTTCCTAACATTCATTTATACCGTATTTTTATTATTTTCAATGATCCTTCTTGTGCATTTCGGACTTTTACAATTTCTCGATCGCACACGTTCTCTGTACAAAGAAATTGGCAAGTAAACGACATTGTAAAAATCACTACTTTCAAGAAATTTGTAATTAGGTGGATGTGAAAACTGTTCTCTCGATTTCTCATCGAATTGAAGACACCGCGGCGGACTGAATTCTAATGTATTCAGAGAAAGCCTAATAATTTTTTGCAAGAACAAAGCAGGACTTTGATGCGTTGGAATTTGAGTTTGTTTTTCCAACCTCACACTTTGTACCTCACACTACTCTTGATTATTTTCAGTTCCCTTATTGGCCCAGACCAACGCTGCTTGAACGCGCCTCGTTTTGTTCGTATTGTATGTTTTAACTCATGAAACGCATACAACATTGTACCGTTTCCAAATAGATATTCCATTTGTTTATCACCAACTCCGACCGTGATTACGTATTAACTATTTCTTTTAACCGAAAGTAAATATGTGCATCGATCGAGTTACCCCGAAAAGTCCCGAATAATGTACACACTTAACAGCGATACGTATAATTGAGGAGTGCAATTGAAGCTCTCCGATCGGTATGTAAAAAACGAATCATCAAAATAGTTCCTCACGGTCAGAGCCAATGCTACGTTCTTGGTACGAAGAAAACTAGAAAATCTTTTTTTACAATAAACAGACAGTGTAAACTTTTTTCTGGATAAATTGCCCGAAAATACCTGAGAACCCTCTATTTGTAACACGAGGAGACAGAAAAAGGTTCACACTGACGTCGGCAAAGCACAAAAATCTAAAAAAAGGAGAACACGACATGGGCAAATCGTCCGAACAAAAGAAATGTCGAGATAACTGTTAGAGGCAGCAGAGACCGTTAAATCTGGAGCGAGGCCATATCATTACATACAATTCTTTTACAGAAAGAACAAAGAGAAAACAAAAATAAACATTTATAACACCAATACGAAAAATATGATAATCAGACCACGGATGTCGACAGAGAAATTTTTATTAATTTATCAAGCATCATTAACAAAGTGCATCACGTACGAAAACACCATGTGTTTTAGCTCTGGGAAATTATGAGAACATTATTGCTATAAGTGTGTGTACTAAAAATACATGAGAGTAACAAAATGAAAAAGTAGTTTGAATCTTGATGGGACGTCGCTCAGCACCAACCCTCGTAAAAATAACTTGGAAAAATTGCTCACCAAACCGAAAATGAAAATAAGGCCCACGTATTCCGCCCAACGGATTCCTTACGCCGTGGAAAGAATGAAGAAACAACTCGTCAGTTGGGGAATAAAAAGTTGGAAATCACAATATTTGAATGAAACGATAGAAATCACGATCACAGGCCAATAAATGTATTAAAAAAAATGAAGATAACAAAAATAGAAAACTAAATAAACATGTCCTTTGCTAACGTTAAAGAGAAAATCCGAGGAAAGGCATATTTTATCTCTCGCCAAAGCCCAATAGTTTTACACCACTGCTACGTCTAGAAGTGCACTTTAATATTCACCGTGTGGGTCCATACGATATTATACTGTAATTTTTCGGTGTCGTTGTATAGTATATACGTAATCGCGTAGTAGTAACGTGCAAATGTAACTTGATAGTTTCTTGTTTCTTAATTACATACCTTCTCTCCCCTTCTTAAGCTCTCATTATTATTGGATAGATTTTCATCGCCCCGATAAATTGCCAATATTACAACTGCAGGAAAAATTTTATATGCGTGTGTTAGATTCTAAAAAACGAATCACGTTATTATATAAATATTATACACAAATATATATATATATATATATATATATATATATATATATATATATATATATATATATATATATACGTACACACCACCGGAAGAAAGTATGGACACTCTTTTCGCGCTTTTTTCGAACAGAAGCCGCCAGCAAAACAAGATTCTTAAAATTAATATATTTTTTTTTCTAACTCCTATCGTTTAATTTTTTTTTCGATCAAACTTTTTTCCTTGCCGATATTTTATTTTAAACCCCATAGTTCTCGAGTTATAGCGGACTTTCGAAAACTGTACTACATTACAAAAAGCTGATTGATCTTTCGGAAAAGAATCAGAAACCTTTTTTTAGAGATAAACTAAAGGGAAATGTCGGCCCTTTCGAGTCCTGATCGAAAATTTGGAAAGTGTATCCATATTTTCTCGTGGTATTGTATACATATTTAATCAGTGTATAAACAAAATGTGCCTAAAAGAGACTAAAACTTAAAAGTAAACGAGACGAAATAAAAATGCCAAATGAACTAAGCAATACGATTTAAAGGAGTAAAACAAATACAAAAAAGAGCGCGTGAAAAAAGAATGTGCTGTTGGTTTTCATAGAGAATTTCACTTGGTTTCATAGACGAACGTTTTATCCCCGATTAATTTTTTTTTGACTGTGTATATTAGCGATAACACCAATCTCATCGGACGAGATGAAGAAAAAACATTCGTATCATCATCACTGGACATCCAACTGTCTATAAATACAACCACTAGGAATTAAGTAATCACATGTTTGTAAAATGACATATGAATATATATGAAACGTTTAATCGATGCACGATAATGACGAGAAAAAAATGCATACGAAACGCATAATTGAAAAATTCGTTTCATCAATAATTACCTTCCTCAAAATGATCCCCATATAATTCTCATAGAGATGATCCAAACAATCTTATGAAATTTTGCTACAAAAATCCCAAACGTCTTGAATTTCGGCTACACATTTCGTGTCTGTTGTGCAATTAATTAATTCCATTAAAAATATTATAAATTGATTTTGTTATCCCCAAAAATATGTATACACGACAAAATTGAAACTCGAAAATGTCTTTCCCGCAATTCCTCTGGAATTCTGTAACGACGTGTCGTTTCGTTGTGCTGACCAAGCGAATAGTAAATTGGGAGCACCATTCACAACCTGCGCTGAGGCAAATTGCAAGAGAGTAATCATCGCGTTTTATTTTCCATATTATTTCTCTTTGGCGCCTGTTGGAGTCAAAGAAACGTACAACGATGACAAACGCGAGAGCATACCGGAGCACAATAGTGAAACGAAAGAAAGCCCTGGATTGCCAGAGATTGAAGAAAGCACGGGTCTTCCCGACCCATACCTGTGTATTCCATACGCAAGGCCGCGTAGATGCGGAAAACAATGGGGACGCGAGTATACAGAGGAACATTTCGCTGAAAGAGTAATTGAGCATTTCAACCCCCTGATTAGTAAAGCTAGTCTTACCCTAGTCTTGTCCTCGGAAAAATATATCTTGGTAAAAAGTAAACTGTCTTTTTTTCCGCAGTTGAATGTACAGGGTGGGGAAAAAGTATGGAAACCGCTGGAAATTTCGGAGGATTAATTAAATAAATAAATATTCAAGGTCAGGTCTTAGGTCATTTTCAACGAGGAATCCGATTGTGACCTTCAATTTGACCTTGAACCTCATCTTCAAGGTTATTTCAAGGTCAACGTTGTTTTTTTTTCTTGGGAACCCCTATTTTTGATATCGGCAATCGAAAGAGCGGGAAATTTTACGTTCAAATATGTACTCAGGTAATTGATCAAGTGTGACCGTAAACGTCAGCTGGAGGTTATTCGAACTTAAGAAAGGTCTGGGCTGGATTAACGGCACGGTCCAGTATTTCCTTAGGTCGAGATCATTCTTGAAGCAATTTTCAACGAGGAATCCATTCAATTTGACCTTGACCCTCATCTTCAATGGGAAACCACTATTTTTGACATCGGCAATCGGAAGAGCGGGAAATTTTACGTTAAAAAATATTGATACGTTTGATCTTCACGATGACCTTTGTGATTACCCACAAACCCCAAACCCTTAACCCACAAGCCCACGAATCCCAAATCCCAAACCCACGAAGCGCAAACTCAAAAAAACCCAATATTCTACTCGTATGCCAAGTTTTATTTAATTCGGTGGGTTTCACTTGGGTAGGTGTACCCGTTAGTAATTTTTCATAAATCAAGCCTTGAAGCAGCAGCTATTTCATTTGAAAAACCGATAGGCAATTCGTTTACTATACGAAAAAAATTATTTACGATTGAATAAATTTCCGTCCAGAGAAAAGTTTAATGACATTTTTTTTAATGTCTGCTACGGCGAACGCTTCGCTCAGTGTCCCGTTACCCCAACCCAAACCTTTCTGAAGTTCAAATGACCTTCAGCTGACCTTTAAGGTCACGCCGAACCAATGATCTGAGTATATAGTTGAACGTAAAATTTCCCGCTCTTTCGATTGGGGGTCGTCCATTAATCACGTGGGGCTCGAATGGGGGGGGGGGGGGTTGGATAACATCACGTTTGCTCACGCTGGGAGGGGCGGCGGGGTGTTGTGTCATGTCACGTGTATTTTTTTTGTACCTGAGCGGGCAATGCCATTTAAATATGCTGACAATACTTACATATAATTTCGTTTTTCATAATAAAATACCGCACTCTCTATCGCTTGTGTCAGAAGTTTCTTAACAAAAAAATACACCTGATGTGGTGGGGGGGGGGGGGAGGGCTAGAAACCTCACTACATATCACCATGGGGGAGGGGGGGTTCAAAAAGTGGCCTAAAAAACCTCACGTGATTAATGGACGACCCCTTGCCGATGTAAAAAAGAGTGGCTCCCATTTGAAAAAACAAAGTTGACCTTGAAATAACCTTGAAGATGAGGTTCAAGGTCAAATTGAAGGTCCCCATTGGATTCCTCGTTGAAAATTACCTAAGACCTGACCGTGAATATTATTTTTTTTAACCAACCCTCCGAAATTTCCAGGGGTTTCCATACTTTTTCCCCACCCACACACACATATATATATATATATATATATATATATATATATATATATATATATATATATATATATGTATGTATGTGCGGCTGTGCTGATCTAGTGGTTTAGTTTAGTCGGAATGTACATAAAATAAGACGACTTCTATTCAACGATGCCAGCTTGTCACCAATGTTCTTTTGTAAGTTCTTTCGACCACCAGGAATGTACCCTAAAAATGCCGACCTCTCTATGATGTTTTGCGGCCGCTAAAAATTGTTCTAAAGAACTAGTATTTTAATGGTATGTTTTTGGGATGAGTTTTATAAAAAAATGCTTCTCATAAAAGTTGTGCGGCATAATGTCATCTTCAAAATAAGTCGTATACAAAAATCACGTAGGATTGTGAATTTAGCGGTAAATCACCGATGGACGATGTTTTTTCTTTCTTTTTATTGTATATACCGGAAACTCATACGTCATCACGAAGAATCTATCCTCAAGAGATATCTTTCAATTTTATTCAGCCATGTCATATAGTTTAGCAATAATTTTCTTAAATCCCGCATTTGCTTATAGCAACTCATCTGCAAGGCTCACAGAGTGCACAAAAATCGTGGTGTATGTTTTAGCGCGTACATTCATGATTTACCTAAAAAAAAGTTATTTAAAAAAAACGTATGGCGAGGATATAAAATTTTAGATTATTAACAAATTCAACTAACTACTTGCATTTCGGGGCGACATGTAATATTCTTCGATATTCTTAACCCTTTGCGGCATAGTGTAACACTGGTGTTACACCTAATTCCATTCAGCTTTCGACGATTTTATAGTGTTTTTTAAATTAGATATGGCGGTTGTGAATGCGTTTCGAGGTTCCTAGGACTTCAATAACTACTAAAACATACCTATTACATTTTTATTTTTCACGTAGCGGGTGTCAGCAATAACGAAAGTGCAGAAAAAAACGTGCACGTAAAGAAAAATGTATGCTGTAAAGGGTTAAACGTCGTTGCGAGACATGTAATTTCCAACAAAAAAAGGTCCCACTATCTTTGTTACAAGCGAATATATAGTTATTAATGCAGTTCTTCGATGTATTATTGTTGTAATCAACATTTTCGCGTAATTCAAGTTCGAGAGCATTCCTGCTACTTTCAGGCATCACATTCCATATGATACAAACCTATTAAAGCGTTTCTCTCAATGCAGATGATGATTGTATTCGATCACCCGCGCGCGGTAAAGTGTACGTCGTCGCGGTTCCCCTAACGCGGCTTATGTTAGTTAACCGTTTCCAGATCTCCCTTATAAATTGTCGTAGAAAGATGTTATCATTTATTCTATGTGTTGCTTCTCACGAGTTCAAAGATTACCTAGCAGGTCAGTATTTGCCAATCGTTGCCGGAATAACTATTATTTTACTTAAATTTTTTACGTAAAATGGCCTATATCTTACATTAAAACGGTAAGGGTATCTTACATAAATACATTTTAATTAGTTCACAATCATATTTATTACAATAACACTGTAATATCCATCGTTATAAACTACCTTCGCAGAAATGGGGATGTCGACGATAACTGCACCTCAAAGTTATAAAAAGAAAATACTAAGCTGCTTGAAATATTTCGGTAAAATCGTGCGACCAAATTACTTGTTATTTAGAGTCCTTGCACTCGAAAGTTGGAGTAGTACTGGAAAATACTGATTTTCGAGCTCATTTTCCAATTCGTCAGGAAGAAATACGCAAATAAATAAAAAAAACTTTCTAGGACAGTTTATAAGAGAGATATGGAAATAGATATCTGACCGGCGCGAGGGGAGCCGCGGCGCGAGGGATGGTGCCTCCGCCATGCCGCCTGGCCGCACCGACAACGCCTTTTGCTATTCCATGCGCGGGCGATCGAACTCAATAATCATCTGCAATGAGAGAAACGCTCCAACGGGTTAGTATTATACGGAATGTGATGCCTTAAAGTATCAGGAATGCTGACGAACTTGAGTTTCGCGAAAATGTTGATTACAACAATGATTAATCGAAGAACCGTATAAATAACTATATCTCCGCTTGTACCAAAGATATTGAGACCTTTTTTGTTGAAAATTACGCACCTCGCAAAGACGTATAAGAATATCGAAGAATCTTTCATGTAGCCCCGAAATGCAAGTAGTTAGTTGAATTTGTTTATAAGGTGAAATTTGATATCCTTGAAATACGAGTGTTTTTTATCACTTTTCAAATGTAAATAATGAATGTACGCGCTGAAAACTACCACGACGATTTTCTTGCACTCTGTGAGCCTTGTGAATGAGTTGCTATAAACAAACGCCGGATTTTCGAAAATCGCTTATTATTGCTCAACTATATGACATGGCTGGATAAAATTGAAAGACGTCTCTCGGGAATAGATTCTTCTAGGTGGCGTATGAGTTTCAGGTCATTACGTTCATTAATAACCGAAATATATACAATAAACAAACAAATAATTCGTTGTTCATCTGTGATTTACCGTCAAACTAACAATCCTACGTGATTTTCGTATATGATTTGTATTTTGTATATTATTGTATTTCGTAGATTACATTATGTCGCACAACTTTTATAGGAACCTTTTTATGATAAAATCCATTCCAAAAAAGATAACATTAAAAATACTGCTTCTTTGGGGCGGATTGGGGTACGTGAAAAGGGAAGGCTGGAACAAAACAATTTTTAAAAAATACTGGTTTTTTTTAAACAATTTTTGGCGGCGGCAGAATATCATAGAATAGTCGGACTTTTTTAGGGTACGTTCCTGGTGGTCGAAAGAGCCTACAAAAATATTGGCAACATTCTGGGATCGTTGAATACAATGTTTATTCCGACTGGACTAGTAGCGTACTCGCCTCTAAACCAGACCATCGCACAGTGGTCCCAAATCCCAAAAAGGCGGCCAAAAGTAGAATTTTTTTTCCTAGGGACTTTTAATGGTTGGAATGGTTGTAGTGGTACACCTAGTATGTGTTATGACCGTTAGGAAGGGGAAGCGTTCCTACCTGGTTTAGGAACGTATTCCGTTCGTGAGCGTCGGGCCTGCCGCATTGTTTACTCGTCGCGCGTCGAAAATAACACAGAGTTCAGACGCATGTAGAATCGCGAAAAGTTAACGGATTTGGATTCTGCAAAATGAATTCTTCTCCAGAAAGTAAGTAAAATTTGAATGTGTTGCTCGAAAATTGTTATTAACAATGTATGAAATAGTAAGTCATTAATAAAAATAGTGGTATTTTTCTTGGTCACGTTCTGAAAAGTCATGTTAAAAAAGCATTAAGTCAAAACCCTTGTCGACCCCGGCTCTTAAACCAAATGGAAATTCTTGCATAGACGTTTCTTCAAAACATATCCAAAAAATAACTGCAACTAGTTGCGACTTCGGCTTCGGTTATAACTTTTATGCGATGATGTGTGCAGTTTTTCGTAATGTTTGCGTCTGCAATATTGCTTATCGAAAATTGGTAAAGATGGTTCTTCTATTAATGTTATTTTCCCATTTTCTACAGAACCTCTGGATAATACCGACGAAATTTCTTTCACGAGAAAGGAAATTTTCATATTTGTGAAATTGGTATTAAACGGAAACATCAGGGTGGTCACTGACAATGTTGAAAAGGATGTGTCAAAAAATTTGAAGCATCCATACATTTTGCCGAAAAGTCTGAAAAATACCATGGGTGGATTGGTATCGGAATGCAAAAAGAGGTGGGAACAAGTGAGCAGGAACGAAATCAAGTTGTTCCAAAAATTCGACGAGTGGCTCAACGATCCTGTGTCTTTCACAATGGAAAATGATGGTTCGAAGACTTCTACGAAAGACATAATGGGACGTCCTTTCACGGAAAATCTAATGGGGCGTTCTTCCACAAGCTGGGCCGATTTGAGTGATCGGTGAAAACGGAGGAGGACAGCAAAGGTTCGAAAAGAAAATACCGTCCACGTATTGGCCTACGCTACACAAATGGGTCTCCGGGCTTCTGGAAATCTACATGCTTCAAATGTAATTAGGGATGTCACCGAAGGCAGTCCATCAAAAGCGTCACAATACCGGAAATCTATGGAACGCGTTTCAGAAGATGTGCTGTCAAGCAACGAAGCATTATCACTTGTAGTAGAAGGTAAAATGGCCGAAAGTCAATACCAATTAATACGTTCTGTAAGCGTACAAAAAATTGTAAATTATACCCGCCTTATAAATTTGTCTTGGATTCTAAATAAAAGTCAGAAATTTCTGGAACTGACAGTGGAGCCACAGCTGGACGAAAAGAATATTAATGGTACAATCGGACGTTATTGGAAGTCTTCCTGAAAACAAAGTTGGTAATTTAGAATTGATACGCAAGTGGGAATGCGATGGCACTTCTGGTCAAAGTACTTACAAACAAAAATTGAGCGATGAAGACGGCAATAAATCGGATATCGATATTTTCTTAATTTCACTCGTTCCCTTGCAAATCTTTGATAGAGTCAACCCACACGTGATGATTTGGAAAAATCCACGTCTTTCGTCGCCAAGATTTTGTCGCGCAATTAAAATTGAATTTTGCCACGAAACTGCCAAAACAACTAAGGTAGAAGTTGATTGTATCGAAGCGCAAGAGAGGCAACCTTGTACCCTTTCAAACTGTAATGGGCGGCAAAAAAATTAACACCAATTTCAAATTTGTGTTGACAATGATAGATGGTATGAAAGTTTGTAATTCTATTACGAATACATCGTCAATTAAGCGTTGCTACCTTTGTGGTGCTACGTCCAAAGACTTTAATGATTTCGACAAGATGTTGCGAAGACCGATTAATAAAGATCGCTTCGAATTCGGAATATCGTCGCTGCATGCTTGAATACGGTTTTTTTAAATGTTGCTTGCATGTAGCTTACAAATTAGCAATACAAAAGTGGCAAGGGCGCAAAGCGGATAAAGAAAATGTTGCTAGGAGAAAAAAATATATACAACAAGATTTTCGTGACAGATTAGGGTTATTGTTGATCAACCAAAACCAGGCTATAGAAGTCCAAATGACGGAAAAACAGCTCAACGATTTCATGTTGTATCGCAGGTAATTTCTTGTGTTTTCGAAATTAATATACCCAAATTTCGTAAATATACTAAAGATACTGCACAAAAATTTGTTGAACTCTATTCGTAATACTTCATGCCAACAACAGTACATCAAACTTTTAGTCACGGCCACCGAATTGTGGAATCTTCGTTACTTCCTATTAGACAAATGTCTGAAAAAGCTCAGGAATCATGTAACAAGTATAATTAAGGCGAGATATACATTTACAACGATCAAAAAATCGATTTCTCATTTTTTCCTCAAACGATAAAACTATATATGTAGGATATTTTCCCAAAGTTTTAAAGCGAAATTCGATAAACTTCAAACGTTACAGCCCTTCAACGCTGTGCTTCACCGCTCGGATTCGGAGCGGTTATCGAAATTGGCGAGCAGGATTACTCAAAAACTATTAAGCTGATTGAGTTGCAACTCGGTAGAAATATTGATAATATTGGTACCTTGTTTGGGTTTTTTGTTGTTATGTTATATGGCTGTTTACTCATTTTTATTATTACAACAGCTATTATATTTATAATTATCGACAAGTAAACGATTAAAGAATAATGTTTTCCTCAAAGTGTATGCCTGTCGAGATTTGCGAAATCCCTTATACCTGAAAGCGGGTAACGTACCCGAAACTGTTGTGCACGCTTCGACCTGCAAACGCGCTTCGACCAGCAAACACCGGTTTGAAAAGAGAAGGGGAGGGCCAGGCCTGGAACTGGGTTCTATTCTTATAGGGCCAAATAACATTAGAAATTCGATAAAGATTCATGCAAATACACGTACTTTTTCATTATATTACCTTTGAATTGTAATATATATGAAAGAATATGACCAGTGTTGGAAAAAAAATCACATGAGCGGGACTCGATCCAGCGATCCAGCGATTACGGACATTGACCGTTAACCACTTGACCGCCGCCGTCTCGTGCTCAGTGTCGCTACGCACTGGTAGATATTGGTTGCGTAAGACTCCTCTTGCGATTTTCTCGAAAACACCTAAGTAGTACGCCTTGCTACTCGCACATTATTTTGTCCTAATGGACTACTAAAAGTATACAAGGTTCGAAGAAAATCCCTGATCCGAACGTCGTGGCCTCCCCTTGTAAGATCGTTATCCCCATACGCGGTTGAACTATTCATTCCCCCTTCAGTTACAGAATCAAGTCAGATTTCTTCAAATAATACGAGCGATGCATCTGACGATGACGACAAGTCACGGGACAGCGATTAATTGTAAGAGATACTACAATTATATCGATTAGAAATGAAAGAATGAAAAAAAATATATGTTATAAATGTTCATTGTCATTGTAATAATCATTAATCACTGTAATCCATTCCTTTTCTTCCCAAATTTTCAAATGTCAACTGTTATTACATTTTCCATTTAATTTATTCGCAATCTTAATTTCAAAAATTTGACTTCATATTCATTATCAGCAACGTTAAAGACTCCTAAAAAGTGAATTCCGTGCAAATCGTATTGACGTTCAAACAACTACGTACAAAGTAGCCGTCCACATCGAATCCACCATTTTGTTTTTTGGGAATATTTTTACTTATTCGTAATCAGTGACCTCGAAAATCTCTATGCAGAAAATTTGAAAGAAATTTAATGATTATTCGCCATGGTACCATTTTTGAGCTATACTGAAGCCGCGATCTTTTTCGAATTTTGACTGTGAATTCGTGGTCAGCGACCCCAAAAATTCCCGAGTACAGACTTTCACTCGAATTGAATACGTTTTTGAAGAAATTTTCCGCCGTATTTTATCCGCCATTTTGTTTTTCTATATTTTTACTTCGAATTCGTAATCAGCGACCTCGAAAACCCCCGAGTCCAGACATTCACTCGAATTGAATACGTTTTTGCAGAAATTTTTCGCCGTATTTTATCCGCCATTTTGTTTTTATAAATTTTGACTTTGAATTCGTAATTAGCGACCCCGGAAACCCCCGAGTCCAGACTTTCACCCGAATTGAATACGTTTTTAAAGAAATTTTCCGCCGAATGGGATCCGACATTTTGTTTTTCTAAATTTTGACTTCGAATTCGTAATCAGCGACCCCGAAAACCCCCGAGTACAGACTTTCACCCGAATTGAATACGTTGTTGAAATTTGGCCGGCTTTTTGGCATCTGGTACCACTGTATATCGCAAGGTCACAGGTTCGAATCCCAGTTTCATAGTCTCGGATAAAGATAAATAATACGAGCGTGACGTAGCTCGAGTTGTACAAGGATGTCGTGTATGTATGTTTGTAGCCCGTGATTTATTTATCGACGAAACGCGACTAGCTTCGAAACCGGGAAGCGAACCGGGGACCGGCTGTGTTGATATCGGTTTTCCGCAGATTCCCTATACCCATGGCAGAACTGTCATGGTGAATGCGATACAGAGGGGTAAGGCGGCTGCAGCCGCGAGGTGGGGATGACAAGTGGAATCTCCGATAAATAAATACGTGTGTGTGTGTGCGTGCGTGCGTGCGTGCGTGCGTGCGTGCGTGCGTGCGTGTGTGTGTGTGTGTGTGTGTGTGTGTGTGTGTGTGTGGATCTATGTGTTGGTTTTCAGCACATATGGCTATTTCAAAGACCGCGCTAAGATTTGTCTCCAATTATTCGTTGACTTCGAGAACCAGACGATCTCCGCAATTACCTGTATGTAGTTATATGAATACGCTTGCATTTATCTAAAAGCGATTTCAAAAACATTAGAGTTTACATAATTTTGAAAATGTGTAGGCTGGCTACTACGAAGATGGTCCTCGAAGTCGTATGTTTTCAAAATTACTTTTCTACACACACACACACACACACACACACACACACACACACACACACCACACACACACACACACACGCACGCACGCACACACACACACACACTCACTCACGCACGCGCACACACACACACACACACACACACACACACACACACACACACACACACACACACACACACACACACACACACACACACACGCACGCACGCACGCACACGCACACACACACACCACATTTGAGAAGATGAAGTACACATTTTGTTTTGTGTGCGTGTGCGTCTGCGTGTGTATGTGTGTTTGAGGAGGGGGAAGTTGGTGATTTTGGAGCATTTGATTTTGAGGGTCATCCACAAAGAATCCTATCATGTCATGACCAACGTTATGGAAACCTCAATGTCATCAAAATACCATTTGAATGAATTAACATTTATTTATGTTCAGGTCATTTTAAACACCGTCTTCAAACACCCAGATATGTTGATGACCACCGAGAAAGGCACAACTGCTTAAAAATGGCCTTTTCCAATAAATATTGATGAGGTATAAACGCCCAGGCCATAAACATACTGCGCCTATGTTTTCTCTTCGACCTATTACATTTCGTACAACCGAATAGGTAAACTCTGTTCATCGTTGAACAGAGTGCAAAGTGGTTTCTTTCTTTTTTTCCTCATATGAGTAATTTCGTCGAACACTTAGAATTGCAAAAACAGCTATCGGACTTGCACTCATAGCGCCACGGTCGGTGAGCGCTTTCAGCTTTATAAGATATTTCCTTGTGGCAAGATCAATATATAGCCCAACTAAACCGTATATTATTGATTATTTTGACTTAGTATTACAATCCGTGAATAACGTAGCAAAATATTCATTTTATGTGCGCTCAGCTATCTCGTTATCGAACATCGCTGGTTCTTTCGAGTATTTACGGTATTCCTTTTACGAACTCGAATATTTAACAATTAACTGATTTTCGTCCATAATCAAGTAAAAATATATTCCAGTATACACGTGAAATTTCAAGCCAAATTACTGAACTTGTAACGAAAAATTACGACTCTAAAAATCGTTTCATTTATACGGCGCTTTATGGAGATGAAATGCTGGCCTTATTTCTGTCTAATAATTTATTCATTATATAACTCTAGATGCCTGATATAAACTGCTCACGCGTGTAAACAAATGTAAAGATTCCGTAACCCAAACGATAAAAACTGGGCGTCACCGAATGTTTAAAGAAAATATTAACGATAAAGCTTAGAAAAATGTGACTAGCAGAATTTTCGTAGCCGCGACTTTTCAGAGAAATGGTAAAAATGTCTAAATATACTAAACTTGCGCGGCATTTTTTATTTCAATTTATTGCCTTACTTACTTTTATTAAGTGCTACTGTACTTTACCAATGATTCAGAAGAGCCCTCCTTATGCTCTCACAAAATACGGCCCTTCGCGAAAGGAATAAGGCACTTCTAAGTTCAGCGCCTTATCTAATGATAGAAAATCTATTCCCGTTAAACTGTTACGTTATCCAAGCGAGCCTTGAATAATGAGAATCCGAGAAATTATGCGGATGAATCTTTGTTTTGTGTTTCTTATGAACTATAATCTGTTATTTATCTTAACAATGAATAGTTAAGATGTACCCGCGCGTGACTGTTTGCGTATGTAGAAAGCACATCCACTGTTGTACGCCGTTCTAATTTTCGCCGTATAGAGTAGGTAATTTGTGCTTATTCGCTACGAAATCACTCTCTCAGGTGCAATGGCTGGAATTGTTTTATTTTTTTTAAACGTAAACAAAAAATAATGAACGATCTATGTTAATCCATGATGCCTATAAGTGTTTAGCTCGGTCGATTTTTCATGTTTAAAAACCGATTAGCGTACCCTTTACCACTGTCTTCGGATCCTTTAGTTTGCTCGAAGACACAATCATTATCCAATTATTTTATTACAGTGGGGACGCCGAAACGGTAGTATACCTTTTTCCGCTAGAGAAGCAGGAACATTTGATCGTAATATCGTGCAGCATGCAAAAAATTGGTTTAACATTTTATTATCTCTGCTCGACTCACCTGCTCGAAACCGCCGAGAATCTCGGTTGTATCCATCGCCGAATTCACCACTATCGACTGCAATTTTTGTCCTGTAAGTTGGGCGAGAGTACGTACGACGCTGCTTTTACCGCAACCGGGACCTCCCACCTGCAAAAAGCAATCGATGTATTAATTTTCGATGTTCTTTCGCATGTCCTTGCTTTTGCAATCTCTTCCAACTTTGTCCCATACTTGACACGTCACTACTTTCTGTACCCCGGAGCGAAAAAGTTTCGAGAAAGTTTTTTGAGGAACAGCCGACGGCATTTATTTAACTTCGTTTTTTTCGATATTTCTATGGGATGACTTTTACGGGTCGTGGCCGAACCACCATAATAGGCCACAAACTGATGAGGACTATGAAGTTAATTGAAAGATAATTAGTGAAACTGCAATTTTTCCACAAAATACACTACTCCAAAAATTAAAGGAGCGGAAAATTTCTTTAATTTTTTAAATGTTTTTTGAAGCGCTGTATCTATGTGAAAAATGGTCGTATCGAGATGAAAAAAAAGCATTTTGACGCTTCAAGTTTCTAGTTTCAAGATCTTTTGGCAAACATTTTTTGTGAGCTACGGTTATCGCGCAATCATAAGAAATAGCGGGAGAAAAAAAGTGCCAATTTTTTTCATTCTTTTTTCATGGTTCTACGGGCTCGGGAAACTTGTTTTCAGTTAAACGAATGTACAGGTCAGTTAGCTTGTTTATTCAGCTTAATTTTGTTTTTTTTTTGGGTCTCTCTACGTCAATTTCTGCTGAGATATCCGACATTGAATGAAAAAAATCCTTTTGTCTTTGATCATCGATATCTCAGCAACCAATGGTCGCACAGGAAATTAAAGGGCAGCTTTGAAGACTTGAATACATTTCCTACAAGACCCTTTCGTTAATTTTTGAGAACATTTTTTTTCACCCTTAACAGTAATTTGAAAAAGTACAATAAAATGTTTTTTATGGTTTTTCAGTAAATCTACCACCATTGCACAAATGTTGATGGAAAGACTAATGTTGCCAGGCTTTTTTCCAGCTCTATGTACGCGCAATGGCCCTATAAATTTTCAAATTGATCAACCGAACCGTTTTTCCGGGCCGATTGACCAAAGTTTTACAAAACAATTAAAGGAACAAGTGTATTGTTCCCAAACATCATGTGATCATCATCAAAACGAAAAAAAAAAACAATTTTCTTCGCCTTTTTTCACAACTTTGCACTTGTTGCTTGTTAGATTAAAGAAGAAAAAACTTCTAAAACATTTCAGGAACGAATACTGACTCATTTTTGACACGATTGGGCCTTTGCGCACCATAATTTCACTCATCTTTAATCGCATTAATTAAAAGTTGATATCCCCAAGCTGTATGTACTAGTCGATCTGAGAACATTTATGCCACTAATTCTCGATATTTCCTGCAAAGGTTATTAAGGTTACAAAAAACAGTTAAGTTTGAAAAATAGTTGAAGTTTACAAAAACTTTAGATTAATTTTTTCGCTGCGGCTAGCCGTCCGGTTATCGGACGAATAAGCGTATGCTATTCGTCCGAATAGCGGCTCAGTTCACGCAGTAACAACGCCCTAAACAAACAAATCCAAACAAAATTATGAAGATTTTCTTCGGACGAATACGTGTAAATTATTCGTCCGGATAGTTTGTTTAACAATTTCGAACATTCTATCCGGACGATTATACATATGTAATCCGCCCGGATACTAGCTGACACGAATCACAACAATATGTACGCCTACTAGAAATACGGCGTGAACTGAGCCGCTATCCAGACGAATAATATACGCTTACTCGTCCGATAACCGGACAAGGAGTCGCTCCGTAATTTTGTTAACAAAATATAGAAAAAAATTACTAAAGAAAGATTAGTTTTAAACAAAAGAATGTTTATTGGTTTTGTTCTTCCAAAAAAGATCAGTTTTGACGAAACCTGTTTTTTGTAACCCTAATAACCTTCGCAGAAAATATCGAGAATTAATCGCGAACAAGTTCTCGCATGAGATCGACTAGTGTATACAGCTTGGGGGTATCAACTTTTTATTAATGCAAATAAAGATGAGTGAGATTATGGTGATAAACCATAAAAAGTCATAAAAATTCAAGCTGAATAAACAAGCTAACTAAACTATAGATTGATTTAACTGAAAAAAATTGCCGAGCCCGTGAACCCTTGAAAAAAGAAACAAAAAAATTTGTAAATTCCCCCCCCCCCCCCCCTGCTATTTCTTGTGATTGCGCGATAACCGTAGCTCACAAAAATGTTTTGCCAACTACCTCGAAACTAGAAACGTGAAGCTTCAAAATTTTATTTTTCATCTCGATACAAAAATGTTTCACATGGATAAAGCGCTTAAAAAACACTAAAAAAATTGAAGAAATGTTCTGTTCTTTTAGTTTTTTGGAGTACTGTATATACAAAACAGAGTACAATTTTAAAACATTTGTTAAAAATTATTTTTTCTTATGAAGCCCACCACCGTGGGATGTTTCCAAGTTTGCTGATTAAACCTCAATGTAAAAGCGTTTTTGAATGTCGGTATGTAAAAGCGTTTTTGAATGTCGGTATGAACCGCGACAAAAAAAAGATTGTTCGAACATATTGATTTCGGCATAATTTTTTAAAATACATTTTTGAAAGGTTTTTCTTTTCTATGAATGATAATTGTGTAAGTTTTGCTTCAAGATCAATTCTTAAAACAGTAGAAATTCCACCACGAAGAGCTGCAGCGAAAGAGATGGCGTCGAAAAACCTACTACTGTGCCGCCATTTTTTTATTTAAAAAAATCTCCAACTGATTTTTTTTTACTACCGTTTAGCTATTGTTTGAGAAACCGGTTGTGAATTTTCAATAACGTTTATGAAACTTTTTGAAATTAACTTTAAAATCCTTATATCAAAGTGTTACCCCTCAATGCATTGCCCCTCCCCCCGTAACGTCCACTAACTTAGCAGTAGAAGAAGAAATAATCACACGAATCGATCAGCTTCACCATACGAAATTCAAATGCTACGTTAGAGCCAATTCTACCGATAATTATTCATGTAGGATTTGTAAAAAAAATGTCCACGGCAACAAGGTTAGAACGAATGACGAATCGTCGCTTTAATTATTTTCAATCCCGACTATTGAATATTCACCAATATGGGCATCCAATTCATCTTGACACATCGTGCCAGGCTCCTTAAAACGGCGAGTTGATCGCGAAGCAGCAACAAGTTGTGATCGTTGCCGGTGTAGTGTTCCAGGCGCGGCAAACTCACGTCGTCGAGATAGATGTTCTTGTCGGTCACGTGAACCATCGGTTGTCGCGCAGTCATTGGATATTTCACGATAGAAAAAAATTCCTCGTAAACGTTGCGTACTTTTTCTCGATCTGCCTCGGTTCTCATTCTATCAACATATATCAGATCAACACCATTTCCCGGATTGTACGGGACGTCTAAGTTGTTGAGATTTTTTCGGGCCGCCGCAACGATGGCCTCGCACCACCGTGTTATATCCCGGAGATTCATTTCCCAGGGTGAACCTTTGTGTCCCCAGGATATACCCGCTTCCCGCTCCAATTTGGAATTGAAGTCGACGATAGTACCGAGGAGACTCGATGGAATTTGGGGAAATTGTCTTTGTGCTATGAGCTTAAGGTCGTGATCGTTCAGAGCGTTCACGTAGACTTGAGTGAACCGATTGAGAAATGATTTCGGCAGTCCTCGTCTGGCGCCACCTTGCCTAAGTGGATTTTGGCAGGCGAAAAGCTTCGTCGCCGGCTTCACCGTGAACGTACGACCCAACTCGGGCACGTATATCTCGCCTCGATGATCAAGACACGCGTTTAATCCTTCGAGTACCGATTGCGATGCGAGATTCAGCTCGTCCAGTAGGATCCAATCACCGGCGCGCAAAGCGCACAAAAATGGCCCATCCTTCCACGCGAATTGGCCACCTTTTCCACCCTCCAGGGGAAGATCCGCTCCGAAGAGATCGGAAACATCCTGCGGAGTGTGTGCAATTGAAAACGCGCTCGAATGCGAATTTAACTTGAGGCGGAATGGCACCCGAATTTACTTCGATTTACTTGTTATCAAGATCCCAAACAGATCCACCATGCGTTTACGGAACTTCTCTCAAAAACGGCTGGACCAAACAACTTGAAAGTTTCACTGCCAACGTTTGATTAATAGTGAAAGGACCCGTAAACCACAGATATTTTTTTTCGTCGAAGGAAATATTAACTAGTTAATTTATCACGGATTATTGTAACAAAAAATTAACTAAGAAATTAACTTTCGTTCAAGCTAATCGCAAATCGAAGAGAAATGATAGGAACACGCATTTTGACACTTGAACTATTACGTTCTGTAGAAAAATAATTGGGTAAAATTCCGCAAACTTCCATGTAGGTAACTCCAACGAAATGCGACCTGGGTAATGTTTTAGTACGTAAAGTTTATCTAGTATTCTCAAAAATAAGGCCGATAGAAGTTTACCAAATAAAAACAAACTGCTTTCCCCATTGCTTTTCCGTCGGACGTAGCCATTGTACGATAACCGTAATAATTTTAATTGAAAGCACTGACGCAGTTCGATTTTCATTACTTATTTCACATTTTTAATCCAAATTGTTACAAAAATGGAGCGGGGGAAGGGAATACATTTTTTTGATATTCAATTAAAAAGTGGAAACTTGGTTGTTGTGATTACAGATCGGTTCATCACAATTTTTGCAATACCGAGAAAATCAATGCTAGTGAAAGACATGCACATAACACTCTAGCTGTCTAATCAAATGGACTAAAAACTCCCTACTAGGATCCAAAACATTGATCATGTAAAAAAAACGTACGAAACGTTTTATAATTTTTATGGTTCATTTTTAGGCCGCAGAAGAATAAGAATAAATACCGTTTGATCGCTCAAATTGATCCGAAGCACATTGTGACCGGAAGATCGCGCGAGAGCAACGACCAAGCTGGTTTTTCCGACTCCCGGACTTCCCTCCAGTAAAAGAGGCTTCTTCAATTGGAGAGCTCTTAACAATTTCAACGTGTTTGTTTTAACCGTGGGTGCTGCAAACGTGAAATTGTGATCGCTGCCACTGCCGTGAGGTCCTTTGAGAATGAAGAACGGCGCTATTCCAAAAACATTTCCCGAATTGTCGACCAGTGTTTCGTCGATATCATGGGAAGTTTCCAGGCAAGTGGGTTCTGATGTTGCATCAATCACTTGAGACTTCAGCAACCTCAAGGCGCTGTCGCGAAACATCTTCAACTTTTCGGGACTAGACAGGACGCAGGAAGCATTCCGAATGAGAAACACAATTTCAAGCAATATTGTGTAAATCAGTCTTACCCACAGAGTATAGCACAAACTATATTCGTCATAAGCCAATAGTAAATAAATCCAAGTAATAACATAATCTTGGACTTAATTCAAGATTACATGTACCATATTTAGATGAGAACTTGTCGCCGATATCAGAAGGAGCGAGAATTTTCTACGTATTTTTATTTGTTTGGACAATATTTTAGTATGTGGAAGTTCCAGCGGTTCTCGGTAAAAATTGAAGAAACTTAGTCAGATAGTCCACCATTCAGGATTATCCGAAAAATATTATTCGCGAATTTGGTTGAAGCAAAAGTCTTCGCGATTTCTATTATTCGCAAATCATTTCGTTGATGAATTACAAATTCAATGAGTAAGGTTTACCCTCATACCTTTCCATTCCTGTGAGTCCGGATCCAAGACTGTCGATGTACGTGAGACAAGCACCGTGGACGTAAGCGTCAGACAAACTCAAGCTCGAAATTCCATTTTCCCTGATACAGGCATTTATGAAATTTACCCACGTCAAAACATCGCGGATGCTGACGGTAAAACGTTTACCGACTTCGCATTTTTTTAGCCAGTCGACGAAAGTCAATATCGACTTGGCAATCGTTCCTCGTTTTTCACCAATTCGCGAATTCAAATTGTGCTCAATAATGGCCTGTATATCGCTCTCGTCGGCACAGCCCTCGCACCAGATTTCGGTAAAACGATTCCTCAGAGCCGGCGATAATTCTTTTTTTCCATAATCACCACCGGGATTCATAGTTCCTAAACAAAGACGGAGAGCTTAGTGAGTTTCGAAAATAAAATCATTTTTAAAAAGTTATCATTCTCATGCGAAACTCGAGAATGAAAATACGATTTTCATGTGTAGTATAATACTGTTACTTTAATTGCTAAATTTGATCATTATTTACTAAATCCTCATCTTTAATTAACATTATTCTTGATTCTTCTTTTACGTGAATTATATATTAATGGAATAAAATACTTCTTGATTAGGGGATGAGTAGTGGAATACGGGGGAGGGAGGGGCGTAATAGGGGGGAAGACCCCATACAATGGAATCTACAATAAAAAAAATAATACTTCTCCATTACTTATCATACACAAATATATATCATGACAAAAGAAACACGCGGTCGGTGGGCGGGTGTGGCGATCTCCCATGTCTTGGATGGGTGACCCGCTTAGCCGCGCCCAGACTTGCGAAACAACTAGCGCGGCCGCCGATTTACTGAGTTTTCGATGCCAACATAACTGCAACTCAACAACATATATCCACTCGTATCAGCAAAAGTTGTTCAGTTTCCATGTGCCCTCGTGTAAATTCAATCCAGTAGTGGATGAGGAATGAGGGCAACACTCTGACAAGGAAACGTTACGAGGTCGATGTCTCAGACTTCGATGAAAATTGGCATGCTTGTACAATGGGTAATAATAAGCGACACGTTTTTTTTTTATATCGGCGAAACCCGATTTGTAAGGGTTGAAACGCACCCTCGAAAATTGGGGTGTTTTTCAGTTTTCATCGATAACGTTTTAACGGTACGAGACATGAAAAAACTTCAAATTGCAACAATGTTTATTTTTTCGTGTACTATACATTGGAGACGAGAATGATGCAGATAGTAACAAATTTCATATTGTTTATTGCAAAAATGCAATTTTTTCAACCGTATCTTCAAGAATTTTTGATCGATTGGGATGTAAATTTGCATACATGTACAGAATGGAAAAGTGCGGATATGGATTTTTTCTTTTTCCGATCTCACAATTAAGGGGTTAAAACTGCTCTTCGATTTTTTAGCCAAGAGCATCGTATAATCAGCGAGCCTTTTGGCCTTTCGGTCTAAATTCACGTCAATATATGTTCGTGGTATGACGCAATTGCATATTTGTAACATTCCAGCCCCCCTCCCCCAACGGTCCTCCTCTCAAAAGGCAAAAGTTCCAAGTTCTCACCGTGCGGCATGGACGAAAATTTGTAGAAATAAAAATGGGTTACTAAAAAAGTACAATCAGTCAAAATAGTCGATACAAATTTTCTCGTTTTGGCGGAACAACACTCTTAAGGGGTCAACGCATCCTTAAAAACTTTGCTCTCTCTCTATAGCTCGTGAACAGGCCGAAATAAAAATAAAGTTCGAAGGGAAAAATGTTGGATTCTTCGACTACTAGGCGTTCATGATGATAATGATGAGTACAGCAACAACTGGCGTGTTGTTTATTGCAATAATTCGTGAAGTACTGGTCGAAATCACTCTTCAGTTTTCCACTAATATGGGCACAGACAAGGTTCGCAATCACGGACTGACTTCGTGCTTCGGGAAGCAACTGCATTACAATTGTATATTTACGAAGAAATTCTCCCCCGACACGTACTGCCTTTGAAGATTACAACATAATCGGATAAATGTTCTCACGCTTATTACAATAATTATACTTAATACAATGGTGATAGTCATGATAAAAGTGTTTGAAAAAAGAGATTTCTTACACCACGCACAAGTGATAATAGCTGCTTCGCCGCATATATCGCATGTCGGTACATTTTGTGAAAAGGAAAATTCTACCGGATTTTCGAAGTTTGGTGGTCTTTCATCTTCGTAACTGCTTTCGTATCACGCATATTTGAAAAGGTTTGTAAACCGTGGAGAAGAAAACTGGTTGGGTGTAAGAGATTGTAACTGAACAATATTGTCTCTCAAATGCAGATCGACGTCGTAATTGTATAATATTACTGCGTCGATAAAGTATTTGACGAAGTTTTTCCATATACGGAAGCCATAAACATCAAGAGGCTGTATCATTCCAGTTGTACCTGCAGGAATGACTAATTATCATATGAACTAATTGTCTACAGAACTAATGGAACTGGTGCAATGTATTTACCTGCTGGAATGGTTAAAATTTTAATATCTTTCCCTTGGATATCCATTTCTATAAATGCAGTTGGACATTGGCCGCTCCAAGAATCCAGAAGAATTACCGATTTTGGACCCGTATTGGGAGTATATATTTCTTGGAACCAATGCTTGAAATGATTAGTCGTCAATTTTTCAGATTTCGAAGCTAATAGAAATATATTTTCTGCTCTGAACAGTTTGTTCCTTTGGAGGACCAAATTTGCCAGTAGGTTCGTTTAAAACGATCAACATAGGTGGCAAAAGCTTGCCACTCGCAGAAATCAGAGGCTGCATAGTATAACTGTGTGTTGTTGATGTTGTCGATTGCACTACTGTCCCAACGGATTTCTGCCCTTCTTTCGCCAATGTGCGGCCTGTATGTAGCTCTTAATTGAATCCACTCTGATCAGAATTAAATGTGTTCTCAGCTCCAACGTTGGCTATGTTGACTTTCACAATTTCTATAAATTCGATAGCTTTGTGTCGAATTGTATCGGCGTTTAATAATTGTTGTTTTGTTACATATTTAGTAATCATCCGTGACACAATTCCATGTTGGTTTTTGAATGTCCTTAGCCAAGAAGCGGATGCTTGGAAATTTACGGCTGGCATTTCTACAATTTCTCGTGCACGTAAGGCCCATCTTCGAATATCTATATCATGGCCAGGCAGCCTTTTGTCCAAAGCATCATTAAAATTGTTTAACGTGTACTGAGCTATTTTTGTTAACTTTTTTTTGTAGGTGCCACCCTTATTCATGCAATGGGTCCACCTGTGTAACTGCGGCTCTGATTTCACCTTTTTGAATTTCGTTTGAACAGATGATAATTTTCTATTCTCATTTTCCCTGGATCGCCAGTAATCTACAGCGCTTGTCTTGTATTCGTAACTCAATTCTTCTATATATTGGGTACATACATTTTCATCAATTTTTGGATCTAGGTATCGTTGTCCGTGCCAATCTCCTTCACTGTCATCTTCTATTGCGGCTGCTTCATGAATTACATTTGTTGAAAGAAAATCCAAACTAGTTTTGACTTCCATTTTCATACGTTGATCCATCGCTTCAATGATCATGTTTTCTAAATCCTTACTGAACTGTTTTTACTGTTCGGTGATTGGAGTTCGCGGCAAATTCATAGCACTTATCGCTATGGATAGAAGTTGAGTAACATTCACTGGATTAACGTACATTTTTATTCGTATTTGGAACTCAAAATGTATAGCTGGCTTCTGCGTCGACGACACACGCTATTACCATAGCTGCTATTAATCTTTAATAAGGCAATTTCAAGGTTATCATAGGGTAGCCGCTCTTTGCACCGTAGTCGCTCTTTGCGAAGATTTATTTCTTTCGTCCATTGGTTCTGCTGTTGGTGAAATTAAAGTTAAACATAAAGATTAAAATATGCTGCGTTATAAACTGAATAAAAATGTTTGCATCATACCGTTCGTGAATTGCAGCAGCAACCCAAAAACGCTGTAATCTCTGCAGATAATGCCTTCGATACGATGAGCGGAGTGGAATTTATTCGTAAATATACAACTGTAATCCAGTTGCTTTTCGAAGCACGAAGTCAGTCCGTGATTGCGAGCTTGCCTGTGCCCATATTAGTGGAAAACTGAAGAGTGATTTTTCACAAGTAATTCATGAATTATTGTAATAAACAACACGCCATTTGTTGCTGTACTCATCATTATCATCATAAACGTCTAGTAGTCGAAGAATACAACATTTTTTCCTTTCGAACTTTATGTTTATTTCGGCCCGTTCACGCGCTATAGAAAAAAAACAAAGTTTTTAAGGGCGCGTTGACCCCTTAAGAGTGTCGTTCCGCCAAAACGAGAAAATGTGTATCGACTATTTTGACTGATTTTACTTTCCTTGTAACCCATTTTTATTTCTACAAATTGCCGTCAATGCCGCTCGGTAAGAACTTTGAACGTTGGCATTTCGAGAGGGGGACCGTTGGGGGGGGGGGGGGGGCTGCATTGTTACAAATATGCAATTGCGTCATAACATGAACATTTAGTAATGTAAATTTAGACCGAAATGCCAAAAGTCTAGCTGATTATACGATGCTTTTGGCTAAAAAGTCGACGGGCAGTTTCAACCCCTTAATTGTGAGATATCGGAAAAAGAAAAAATCCGTATCCGCACTTTTCCATACTCTACATGTATGCAAATTTACATCCCAATCGATTAAAAATTGTCAGAGATACGGTTGAAAAAATTGAATTTTTGCAATAAACAATATGAAATTTGTTACTATGTGCATCGTTCTCATCTCCAATGTATAGTGCACGAAAAATAAACATTATTGCAGTTTGAAGTTTTTTCATATCTTGTACCGTTAAAACGTTATAGACGAAAAACGAAAACACCCCGATTTTCGGGGGTGCGTTTCAACCCTTAAAAATCGGATTCCGCCGATATAAAAAAATACGTGTCGCCTATTTTTACCCATTCTACAAGCATGCCAAATTTCATCAAAATCGGATACATCGACCTCGCAACATTTCCTTGTGAGTGGTATCTAAGGATAGGAATAGTGAAATGACGACAATGGGGTAAAAAAGAAAGCGCTACCGTTGTACAACTCCAGAATGGAATATGAAGAAACATTATATATATATATATATATATATATATATAATGTAATATATATATAATATAATATATATATATATGTATATATATATATATATATATATATATATATATATATATATATATATATATATATATATATATATATATACACACTAGACAAAAAAATTAAAGGATATTGAAAAAATCCGCCAATTGTAGGGTCATTTTCAAATAGCTGTAACTTCTCGAAAAATGGTCGTACAGCAAAATAAAAGAAAAGCAAATTGAAGGTGTAAATCTCTAGTTTTGAGATATTGAGCTCAAATTTTTTTCACATCAGCCAATTTTTAATAGCCATGAAAAAACCGAAGGTAAAAATCTTTTCAAAATGTTTGCTCATCTTTCACAGTCTGCACGGACTTCAATACATTTTTTTGAATGATCGGATTAAAAGGATCGTCTAGCTGTGGAGCAGTGGGAGAGCTCTGTACGATTTTTTCTCGCCGAGTTATCGATGTTCAAAGCAAAAATGACACTTTTGACTTTGATGGCTGATTACTCGGAGACTAATGGTCGCACAGAAAAAAACCAGAGGGTTTTGGAAACTTAGAAATATTCTCTATAAGATGCTTTTATCATTTTTTTATCAAGATTTTTTTATGCGGGAAAATGGATTTAAAAAAACGTGAAAAATGGCATATTTACGAATATTCTTTTAACTAAGGATTATTTTGCCCAAATCGAATAAATAAAAAAAAATTCGTTTTTTTTATGACCTCAAACCATCCTAAAAATGCCCTCAAAAGTTTAAACCCCTGCGATTTTTTTTTTCATTGTCTTCCGAATGATCGAAGTTGTGGTTTTTGCCAAAAATCGATTAAAGGCTAAATCTACCACCTTTTATTCGTCTTTTGAGAATCACAATTTTTTTGGCACTGATCCGAATTTCCGGTTCTAAAAAATGTTGATTGTTGTACAACGGGAACAAATTTTTGTTTAATGCAAAAAAAAACTAAATAAAAAAAATGTTGACAATAACAAAATAATTTTTAAAAATCGAAAAAAAATTGTTAGTTTTTTTTTATAGCCCTGAACGTTTTTCATGATACGACGAGCGATTGGAGTTGTTGGAATTCACAGTTCTTTGAATGTGTGCGCGTGTACAATTTACATCCCTACGATACGATACGACACCGTACGCACACGTCCCACGATCATTAGATCAAGATTTTTTTTATAATCATTTTATTCACCACCAGCATTAGCGTAACCTAAAGCGTACCACGTAGAGGTTGCTCGGTTGGATTTACGCTTCGTTGTGTGTGTGTTCCACACGCACACATTCAAAGAACTGTGAATTCCAACAACTCCAATCGCTCGTCGTATCATGAAAAACATTAAGCGCTATAAAAAAAGGTCTAACAATTTTTTTTAATTAATTTTTTTTTGTAAAAAAAAAACTTTTTAATTAATCTTTTTTTGTAAAAAAAAAAAAACTTTTTTTAATTAATTTTTTTTTTCATGAAACAAAAATGTGTTCCCGTTGTTCAACAATCAACATTTTTTAGCACCGGAAATTCGGATCAGTGCCAAAAAAAATTGTGATTCTCAAAAGACGAATAAAAGGTGGTAGATTTAGGCTTTATCGAGTTTTGGCAAAAACCACAATTTCGATCATTCGGAACACAATGAAAAAAATCGCAGGGGTTTAAACTTTTGAGGGCTTTTTTAGGATACTTTGAGGTCATAAAAAAAGCGAATTTTTTTTTATCTATTCGATATTGGCAAAATAATCCTTAGTTAAAAGAATATTCGTAAATATGCCACTTTTCACGTTTTTTAAATCCATTTTCCCGCATAAAAAAAAATCTTGATAAAAAAATAATAAAAGCATCTTATAAAGAATACTTCAAAGTTTCCAAAACCCTCTGGTTTTTTTCTGTGCGACCATTAGTCGCCGGGCAATCAGTCATCAATGACTGATTGCCCTGACTGATTATATATATATATATATATAATATTACGTTGTCGTATTGAAATATGCTGCTCTTTTTTTTCGTACTTTAAGTTATTTGTTATTTTATTGGTTTTATAATTTAAGTTATTTATTTGAAAAACACTTTTTGAATTACATTGGTCATAGTATTTTCCCTGGGAAGGTTACTCCAATCTCTCGGGCAGCAGCTGAATGCCACGTCGCAAGAATGCCCGGTCTTTTCACGTTATCCACTCATCTACTAATTTTTGGACTTCTCCGTAACTACGGAAGGGTGTTTTTTTTAAGGCGTGTTGCATCAACCAGAACAAGTGATAATCACTTGATTGCCTCAAGTGATTATCACTTGTTCTGGTCGATGCAACACGCCTTAAAAAAACACCCTTCCATAGTTACGGAGAAGTTACCTTGCCGGTCCAGAGAAAACGCTGGCGGAAAGAGGCCCTCGAAATCGAGATCTGTCAGATTGTTTTTCAGCGACAACGCAACGTGGGGTTAAGCATTATCGAACAGCAGAATCACCGTTCAACGATTTCTTGCTGTTAGTCGCCTTTAAAAAATTAAATTATCGTTTCAACGCTTCAGTTGCTCTTGGTAAGGGTCTGCAATGATCGTTTACTTGGGTTTCAAGAGCTCATGAAGCACTACCCCCTCCATATCCCTCCAGATACACAGCATTGCTTCGTTACCATGGATATTCCGTTTAGCATCGATGTTGATGGTTGGACAGGATCATCAACCCATGATTTCCTGGGTGTAGGTTTTCGAAATAAATCTATTTTTTATCCGCAGTTACAATACGCCACAAGAAACCTGTTTCTGCTATGCCTCGCAAGCAAAGAAATGGTGATTATCAGTCGATTGGCAACGGCGTTTTTACTCAGCTTGTGTGGCAGCAATTTCCCTTCGTTCTGTACCTTCCCCATAGCATGCAAACGTCCGGATACTGTTGACTTGTCAACATTTAGCATGCAGCTAATTCTTTGAGTGTTTCAGAAGAGCTTTCCTCCAGCAAACTTTGCAATTGGGCATCTTCAAAATTTGTTGACTGACCTGGTCGTTGCTTGTCATAAAGGTCGTAATCGCCATTTGTGAATCCTCGAAAGCAATCTCTACACATAATTTAGGATGGTGCAGACTCACCCTGCGTCTGTGTAAGCAATCGGTGAATTTCAGCTGCTTTTTTAAAATCGTAGTAGTGTAGAAGTACAGGTTGGAAAAACAACTTGTCAAGGTTCATTTATAACTTTCCCGTTCGAGGCACGCATTTCAACTAAATATCGCGACTTTTGCCTTAGTGGCTCAGGGTCACCTTTCAAGATGACGTATAATTAAAGATGATAAAGTATAAAACATCTAAAGACACCGACAGCCCAACAGCGGGTTTAAATGCAACCACGTAATATCCCTGCAATGGCCAATCTACCTCCTTAAGTCTATATTTCTTTAAAACTTTCTTCGAGGGTGTGGAACATCTTACATAAGATACTGAGAAGGGTCATCACTACCTCACTATGTGGGATTCTTACCCAACACAAACTCTCTCTCTCTCTCTCTCTCTCTCTCTCTCTCTCTCTCTCTCCCCCTCTCTAGTCCTTTGTTGCCATTTGTTTTTTTTTAATATAAACGTGATATTCGTTTGTTTGTACGCTTGTTTATTGAAGTTATAACTACATAGCTACGATCTGTAACAGAATTTTCTAAAAATTCGACCAATCAACACAAAGCACCAGTTTTATAATGTGTAAATGTAGACAAGAGATAGATATTTAGAGATTTACGGAGAAAGCACACCATATTTGTAAATGTTTGTTGATTACTTTTTTTTCATTTGAAGTTTTTTTTTCCATTTTTCATATATATATATTGCTCATTGAAAACAATATCAACGATCTGCAAAGACAATTTTGAAAAATGCTCAAATTGTTGAAGTTAAATAAAAAAACTTACGAACGAAGCTTTGCAGCTTTATTATATGTATAGAAAATGTTTTGTTCAATTCGATATAGCTATTTCCACGTTTCGTTCCGAAGGAGTTAAAACAATATAATGACTTACCGATAAATTGGAATTGCTCGTTCGCCGTAATGATGCACTCAGATTCACCCGAATCCGCAGAGTCGACGCTCTTCTCAGCCAAAAGGAGACTGCGTTCGGGTTCTTAAAGGAATAAATTTTGACTTATAAATATGCATTCATCCTAAACGACTAAACTCAATAGATACCGAGAAAGGGCTTTTAAAATTCGATATATCGAGAACGAAAGCGCCTGTCCACCGAAGTGGAAAAGAGCGAAGTGGAGCTGGGAAGAGCAACCAATGGAATCGCCCCGTTCATCTTCGATGTACATGAATTCAGCGATTGATTGATTAATTTTTTGTAGCTTCGCTTTGCTGAACGCTTTTGACGCAGTAGTCGCCAAACAATATTTTCAAAAAAAAATCTCATATACTGAAAAAAAATGTAATCTGCAAAATTCCAGCTAGATCCTGGGGGCGATGGGGTACGCTTGTCGCAGCGACAAAGATGTAAAAGCCAAGAGCAATGTAGAGCAATTCGAAAGAAAGTAAAAACGTTTACGTACCAAGCAAAGAATTCAACCTTTCGAGGACGCTGTCGTCAGCAAGCGAAATCTCATCGGCTAAGAATAAATCTCCCTTGCGCATAGCCGTTATGAGGGGCCCGTCGACCCACTCGAACAATTTTTGACTCTCCGCATCCGAGTGATCCCTGACGGGTCTGAGATTGCCAAGAAAATCAGACGATTCCGAGTGCATGTGACAATTGACGGAATACAATTGTTGTTTGCTCATCGCCGCGATTAGATGGCACACGGTAGTTTTTCCGCCGCCGGTTTCGCCGACCAAAAGAACGGGTTCCTTGAACTGGCAAGCTTTTCTCACGAGAACAGCCATTCGTCTCATGTGACGAGTCCACACGACGTGCTCGAAGCTGGAGGAGGTTTCCCCACCGCGCAAAATATCCTCGAGGATCGTTCTCGTGACGCTCGAAGTTTGTTCGTGCAGACTGAACAAGTTGAACGGGTCGACGCTTCTTTTTAGATATTTCTCAATCACTTCGGCGATCTCTCGGGCTTCCTCGGGCCGGCGTACTTTGGCGGCAAGCACCAGATATCCTTCGTCGGCCAAGTGTTGACTCCAATCGTAGAGACCCGGGGGTACGTCCGCAGCGAGGCGATATCTCTCGCCCCAGCGAAACAAGTCGCGAAGCGTCACGAAGCCGTGCTTACCCTGGAAGGCCGCGGTGCTCTTGCGCCTCATTTGCAACTCGTTCATCACGCCTATTATCTGCTTGCAATAAGAATCCGGCATGCGACATCTCTCGTGCAATATAAGCCTCAACTCGACCGCGGGTATCTCGTCGAAGTGCAACTCGACGAAACGATTCCTGAACGCGCGCGACAAAACTTTGCGTCCGCCGTAGAGCCCCGGTGGATTCTGCGTCGCGAACAGCATGAAATTTGGATGTGCCTTGACAACTCGTTGCGTCTCGGGTATGAACAACTCGCGATTGTCGTCGAGCACGCGATTCAGGGCCTCGAGAACATCGCTCGGCGCCAGATTCAACTCGTCCAAAATTATCCAATGCCCCTTTCTCATCGCCTCGACCAAAATGCCCTCCTTGAATATTAGCCTTCCGGCCTCGTCGGCCACGTAACACCCCACGTATTCTTGCAAATCCGTGTGCTCGTGATTGTTTATCCGCAGGCAAGTGTGACCCGAGGACTTGGCCAGAAACGTGATGAGACTCGTTTTCCCGACGGACGTGTCACCCTGCAACAGTACCGGCATCTTTCCGATCGAAACAACGCGGACGAGGTCGCGTAAGTTTCGCCTCACGGAACTCGTGAGAATGTAATTCTCCGGTACTTCCAACTCAAGTTTACCCTTGACGATCCAGTAACTCTCGAAATTAATGTGATCCTCGTTCTTGTCGCGACCAGCCGGCTTCGGTATTTGCGAGCCCAACACCCCCTTGGAAGTTTTTGGGTCGAGAATCGCGTGCGCGATGAGTCGCTTGACGCGTGGATACGAATGATGATCGAGCTGAGTCAAAAAGCTCAGGCAGAAAGCCTCGTATAGCGAACGTTGAACGTTCCCGCAAGGATTGGTGGATGCGACGCTCAAAGCGCGACAGAGTGTTCTCAGGCTGTAGTGCGGCTTGTGACCGGTACCGTCGTTCAACGACAGCATCGCCTCTTTACGCACGTTCAGATAAAACTTGACGATCGACTCTAGCTTGTCCGCGCTCAAATTTGCATCGGCCAGATAAGAATCGACGAGCAACTGAAGATCCGTGCGCTCGGTGAGCTCGTCTACGTAAAATTCGGTAAAACGATTTCTCAGGCCAATCGGCAAATCTTTCTTCCCGACGTCCGTCGCGGGATTCATGCAGGCGAACATCGTGAAATCGGGATGTCGCTTTATAGTCTCACTGTCGCCGCGCTCAAGCAAAGACAGAGAACCGGTTGCGCCCTCCAGTAAGCCGGAAAGACACTCGAGTGTCTCGGACGACGCAAGATTTATCTCGTCGAGCAATACCCAATGGCCTTCGTGGAGAGCCTTTATCAAGCTCCCCTCGAGGAAAGCGAATGCCAGTGAAAAGTTCATCCTTACCCGTGTCTTCAGTTTTTCCAACTTGGCGAGGAGTCTCTCCCACCTCGACAACATCTCATTCATGCTACGATCCCCTTTCCCCGGCTCTTTGGAATTTGCATTTCGATTCGCTCCGCTCTCTCTGATACTCGTCGCCTCGTCGCCGATCTTTGTACGCAATCTCTTGACCGCAGCCATGGCGCTGCGACACATCAGACTAACGAGGGTCCTCCACTTCTGTTGTTTATAACAGGCGGCCACGTGGCCGAGGAACGTTTTATTCGGCTCGACGGCGAAGTACGAGCGGAATAGTATCTCGAATTCTTCCCTGATCGGTGTTACGAGATACTTGAAGTCTACGGGCTTGTAACCGCCGAGTAAATCGGCGCTCTCGCTCTGCTGATTCATGTTTATCACGACGAGCTTGTGGCCCGTGCTCTCGGCGAGATACTGTATCGAGCTGGTCTTACCAGTTCCCGTCTCGCCTACCAACAGCACGGGTTCCCGATGGGCGACGCAACAAGCCACCCGCTCGAGCAGCGTGGCCGACGGTCTCGTGAACGAAAACTTGATTGCCGTTCGCTCGACTCGCGCGTACTCGGATTTCTTCCTGCGTAACTTGGACCGGCCAGCTTGAAACACCTCGGGCAAAAGTTTAATCGTCGGTTTGTGAGCGTTGCAAAAATATTCGGCTTTGGTCTTGACGATACCGAGGGTGTGGCCAATTGCCGTGGCCAACCCCAATCTGACGGCTTGATTGGCCACCGAACCGCAGAATATATCGATCGCGTCCTGAAATATTTTCAAGGCAGACTCAGGCGAGGACACTTGGAAATCGACTATCGCGCGCATACACCATTTTATCAGATCCCTGGTAGACGTTGATCTACCGGTTCTGGTGACCCACTCGCTCTTGTCGGCGTTCTCGGACTCGTGATTGCCCACAGAGAACAGAAGAAAAACGTCGATCATTCTTGTGGCGATTGTCGTAAGTTGGGGAAAGAGGGTCCTCGCGACTATTACCAATTCGTCACGGCTGAGTGAGTCCACGTGGACGCAAACCCAATGTTTCTCCAGAAGATTCGTCGCGCCACCGCCGCCGCCGCCGCTTACCTGATGATGAAGTCCCGAGGCCGTTGTTATCAATCGTTGCGTGAGAAAGAGCTGAAATCCGCTCTTCGCGTAAACTGTGTCTCGATAACCGGGAACCGAAAGAGTTCCGGTCTCGATGAGATTACTGAGACAGCTCGCGACGTCCAGGGCCGCGCTATCAATGTCCTCGAGCAACAGCCATTTCCCGTTCATCACCGCTTGCGTCAATACACCTGGTTGCCAGACGAATTCACCGGGCACGTCGGTACATCTGTAGGTGCCGAGCAACATCTTCGAATCCGTCTGATCGCCCAACTGAACCTTCACGAAATTCGAGTCACTGTGGCCTGTTATATTTGCGAGATACTCGACCAGGGCGGTCTTTCCGCAACCGACCGACCCCTGAAGACACACGCAACGTCGGGAGGCGACGGCCAGCGCGAGACTGCGCAGATTCGATTCCATTGACTTGACCGGGATCAAATTTGCCTCTCGCGGGCGCTCGCTCGAATTGAAAACCGGCAAAAGAACACCCGCGATCGAGACGAGACGATCGATGTCTTTCGATGCGTCGCTTATCTCTTCGATAAAATGTTGGCCGAAAGTTGACACCGTGACGGGAGTCTCGTTGCTCCGCTCCAGCAGAAACCGTTCCGGATCCTTCATCAAAGTCCTCGCGCATGCCAGTCGAGTCGACTCCGACATCCGCAGCACTTTTCCGATGCATTTCAGAGCGACCCTGAAATTAATGCGATTCGTACAATCGAAAGTTGGAATTTCAAATATTTCGGGGATTATACATTTCATTACTTTTACTTTTACAAAACTACTTTTTTTCGAAATACTTAAGACGATAGCTATTGCAATTATTAACCGATTTTAAAAGTTCTTTCTCCAATCACTTCTTTATCTCAGTCACTATCACCCGTCGTTGTTTTTTCAACAAATGCATGAGCCAAAAAAGCCGGTTTTCAAAGCTTGCATTCGAAGCTCGCGGGAAATTTCACCAATTGACATTTCGACTTAGCTGTAGCACCCGCGGTAGTATAATACAAACGCATTAATATATTTTTATAATGTTCTCGAATTTTCAAAATCAGACCATTCTACCTAGACCTACGATGTGTGCAGTGGACCTACGTATTTGTGTAACGCTATAAACACGTCTATTTTTATAAAGAATCCGGAAAAAGAAAGGCGTTTTTCGACCATTTTGATAAGACGGAACCCTTTATATTTCATCGTAAATACCCTACCATTTTACGGTATCGTCTTCGTCAACCAAAAAGTCATAAAACTCAGACCAGTTCCACCGGTGTTTGAAATGTTCCGAGGTCGCCTCCAATATGTTGTAACTTGCGGTTACGATTTCCAGGGTCGATACTTCTCTCACTACAAAAGGAAGCTCATTTTCCTTTCTTCTCTTCGCTATCACAGCCAAGTTATCAACCAAGGCGCTGAATGGCGCCGGATTTCGGTCAAAATAATGCAGAGCGAATCTAGAAGAAATCAAAAGACGTGTTACGAGTACGGCAATTGCCAGCAAAGCTGCCGCCCATTCTGGATCCCAGTTCGAAAAGAATAGGTTTTTTTATCATCTTGCATGCAGTGTCGTGAAGTGAACTGCTGAAAAAAAGTAGGTGCTCTTTACGAATTTTCAGTCAGAATAAAAACCTACCAATCTTGGACAAAAGAGCCGCAAAGGGTAAGTAATATTTCAGTCATAATAAATGGGTTCCGTTGGTTTTTTTTTAAATTCTCCACTACTTCTTTTGGTCTCTGGGTGACCTCGAACATGGGTGTTGTTTTTTAAGATGAAAGTTTATATCGTTGGAATGCATTGAAAATCAATAGTTCTGAATTGCTTGAATTTCGTTTAGCAAATTTTGTCTACAAAGTTCCCTCAACCATTTTTTCAGATACTTATTTAGAGATCTACAATATAAATCTGAGCAAAAAGATTTTGTATAATAATAAGTCTACAAGAATGAAAATATCCCTTCAACACCCTTCCTTTCCAACTTTCTTAACCTTATAAACTCGTGTGACATGGTTTAGGAAATGTCAGGCCTTCTTCAAGGGGCCCAAACCAGCCAAGATTTACCTCCAAATAAGTTCTAAATTCTTATTTTGTTTGCAGTATTTTTCGCCAAGTATATTCAGCTTTGTGTAAAAGAGTGCAACTTTGGAAAATGCACCGTAATTTGAGAACTGTGGGGTTCAAAATTAAATATACAGGAGGGCGCAAATCCGATAAAAAAAATAATATAACAGATTTCAATTTGAAAAAGTATATATTTAAAATTTTGTTTTTCCACTGCTCTTGGGACAAAAAATCCAGAAGAAGACATACTTTTCATAAATATATAATTAAAATAGTAAATGTATAATAAAAATATATAGGAAACATTTATAAATATATAATAAGAATATCGGAAAACCAATATTGGATGAAGTATTTTTAATCACTTTTTCTGATAGTTAGCAATAAGTTGATAGGTCCTTTGTCAAGCGAAATGCCCTATAGTCTAGAAATTTTAAATTCTTTTATGAATGATTTGTCGATAATTTCCAAGGATATGTCACAACTATGAAATGATAAGTAATTTGTTGAGTCTGAGAAGTTAAAGGAAACTAATTTTGTTTCGAACGTAAATATTTCCAATAAGAGTTCAACTTCCAGATCCCACAAGAATACACAGTTTCTAAGAAAAGAAAAAAAAAACATTAAAACTCAGGGAATTCAGCATAGTTTATTATTTTAAAAAAGCAGTGAATTCAGTTGCAATGGATATGACTCGCAGACATATTAACTGTGACTATTCAAATCAAAATTCCAGCCCAATTTATAACATTTTATTCGACAAACTGTGCTGATTGCCTACAGTCAATTCTTTTTGTTTTCTTGTAGACAATGTGGTTAACCTTATGAAACTTTCAAAGTCGAATTTGTATCTTGTAAAGATGTTAAAAATTTGGTCTCATGTATCTGAAAAAAAATGTATTTAAGATAATTTTTAGACACATCTATTCTAACAAGATCGGTATCCAGTTACAATCCTTGATAGAATCTTTTCATTGATACAATATAGTAAAGTATACATCAAAAAGATAGATATAAAAATTGGACACGAATGCAATATTGCAGAAAGTTAAGAAAAAAATTAAGAATCACATCAACATTGAAAATCAACAATCTTGCAATTTGGTATCCATAGATAATGTCACTGAATATGTGACCGGTAATGATAATATGCGTAATTTATCGCAGATAGGAAATTTACCTCAAGCTATCCCGGCGCCCTCAAGGGGTTAGCCTACTGCAAAAATGACAAACATTCGATCATTGCTTGAGATAACTCAAATTGAAGAGGAAGGTCGAATACATGGCACAGGAATCACAGATTAAAGTTAAAGTTATGATTATAACGATAGAACTTCTGGTAAAACTTTTAACGCATTTTTCCCGATACTATGCTTTTTACAACAGTGTACACGATTTCTCGACATCTAATGAATGGATTGACTGGAAATTGGATATACTTATGCGGTATAGTAGTAGTTTAGTCTTGATCAAACTTTTTCTTCTTAACATTTTTGTTTCCTTAGTTATTAACAATAATGATGTCATTTCAATTTAAACAAAAAAATCCATTTTTTTATGATGGAAGCACGATCACAAAAAAAAGCTCAATAAACTCTTAGCCAATATTCCAATTACCAATACTCTATGTCAAGGAAAAATCGTTTTTTTTTCATTTTAGATAAACCGGGTGGCCAAAATCTAGTACACCATTGAACCTTTGACATTCAAAAGTCCTTCACGAGATTGTTCATAACTTCTTTAATGATTAATAGTTTTTTTCTGAAATCTAGTACATAACTTTTTTTATTGCAAACACAAATAAATGTCCAAACGATGGTTCAATCCTCTTACTTAATCCATCATAGTTCATTTTTTCATAATTTTTTATTTTACATTAATCATAATTTCATAATGCTTGGGTTGTCACAGTAGCCTAACCCCTTAAATCATTGACCATCACTCAATAAAGGTTAGTACTTAAGTATAGGCGCATACTATACCGCACACACGAATCTAATTACACTCTGTTGGTAAACAACAATATGCATTTGTACACGTACCCTAATACATCGGGATGCATGGTAATTGAAAAGCCCAAAACGACACTGTTCAATCTGTGCAAACGACTGGTTTCGCTTGTGACTGGAGTTACAGGAAAATCCGTGCGTACAGCCCGAGCCAACAACAATGGAAGGAACTGGGGAAAGCATAGCGCAACATCCTTGGTACTCCCCGGTTCCATCAGGAAACAAGATAATGTATCCAGAATTTTGTTACGCTCGTTTTCACTCAAATCCTGATTCGAAAAATCACAAAAATTCATTAAAAAATGCGCTTCTTTCGAAGTTGTACGAGGCCGCTGAAAAAAAAATCAGGATTCTGGAACAGATGTTCAAAATATGTTTCATATATAACCGAAAGCAAAAGCAAAGACCGTAATTAGCAGAGCAAAAAAAACAAACAAAATCCGACATTCATAATATTCGTGGGTACCGGAAGAGTTGGTAGTTAAGGACGAACGATGTCGTGAAGACATGAAAAATTGTTGCGTACTTACCTGAGACTTGAGATAGCGCATAAATTCTTGATTATACTTGTCACTTCGAACGCAAAAGATTTTAAGATTCTCGAGAAGCATCGTGCACTGATGCCGCGATCACCTCGTGCCCCGCCTCGTTTCTAACAGAGAAAAACACTTTTACCGGGCGCTTCGAAAATTCCTCGACCGTGTTGCGTGCCCGAGTTGATTGAAAGGTTACGCGAAGTTATCGGCGGGCGAGCACGTGTCTCGTACGCCGCATGTCGCAATGTAAAACCAAAGATTAGTAGGGAGATGTACAACGCTCCCCTTTTCGGCGTGCCGTGGAAATGGCGCTAAATCGCGGCGGCAAGTTCTGGAATAAGATTTTGTGTGCATCGCCCATGGAGGCTAGAGTGGGAGGAGGCCGATCTGTGCATTTCAAAGTGGCTACAAAAATTAGGTCAAACAGGGATGGCGCCACTATCTTTAAGACCTCGGGAAGTAAGCTGACAAGGAAACGTTGCGAGGCCGATGTCTCTGATTTCGATGAAATTTGGCATGCTTGTAGAATGGGTAAAAATAGGCGACACGTATTTTTTTATATCGGCGGAACCCGAATTTTGAGGGTCGAAAAGCACCCTTGAAAATTAGGGTGTTTTTCGTTTTTCGTCGATAACGTTTTAACGGTGCGAGATATGAAAAAAAAACTTCAAATTGCAATAATGTTTATTTTTTCGTGTACTATACACTGAAGATGAGAACGATGCAGGCAGAGATTAGTAGGGAGATGTACAACGCTCCCCTTTTCGGCGTGCCGCAGAAAGGGCGCTAAATCGCGGCGGCTAGTTCGGGAATATGATTTTGTGTGCATCGCCTCTGTCGAGGTTGCAGATTCCCTTGTAGCCGCGCGAGTCGTGAGCACCGCTCAAGTCGATATCGCAGTCAGCGTGCACACGAATGGGTAGCTCGGTGGGGGAAAGGTCTCTGCCACTCGCTAACTCGACAGGCGAACGGAGCGAGGTAGGCAGCCAGATCGCGCGTAAAAGTTACCCCCTCGCTGGTCACTTACGCGCCCATACGCAATCATAGTAGCGCGTGTCCGTGAGCGAGCGACGCTCGGACATCTTCGGAAAGAGCCGAGCACGGTCGAAGAGTGCCGACCGCGCCTTCGGCAGCTACACCAATACATGGACGCTGAGCACGTTCATGTGCGGCCAAGCCGAAACGAAGGCTTCGAAGCAAAAAGCAATCTGAGCACGACTCGCGCGTGACGTCACCCGACGGCACGCGCGAGGCTTTTAGATGATTTCAATGCTTATTTAACTCTTGATTCTCTGCGTTATTAATGTATACAAAAAAATGTATCGCGCACTCTGATCGCTTATTTTTTTTAGTTTATACGTTAATTTAAATATAATAATAAATCTAAATCACAACTTATTTATCTTATATGAAATTGTTCACGCTTTACTCACACCCGTTCTCATGCCAAATAAATTATAATTCATAAAAGTAAGCGGAAATATATTTATAATCGTATTATTATATTAATTCTCATACTTTCATCAAGCGATAAAGCATTATCCCCAAAAACAAACCAATCATCCATCCGGCCGCGAATCGTAAGTACCAGAAAGTGCACATATTCTACAACGGTGAGATGGTCCCGTTGGTAGCGTTCCTAGCTTCGGTCCGCAGGGGCCCCTAGTGCGAATTTTTTTCCAAATTTTTCCTAATTTCTCATATTTTAGTCATATTTGAGATTTTCGGAGAAAAAATGATTTAAAACAGATTTAAGTACTGGTCTATTTCCCAAAAACACATTTTTTTTTACTGAAAATCCATAATTTCTCATTTTTCCCGGAAATTTCTCTTTTTCCTATGACCTGAGTGAACGGCTGCGGAGATATTCGGAGAAAAGTTGTAGATGAAAAAAATGAGATCTTCGTTAAAAAAAAACTTATTACATTTTTTTATGCCTCATAATTCTGAGAAATAATGAATTTCCGAAATTTTTGCAAACATTCTTTTCCTTAAGGGGTAAAGCACTGTAACGGCCTGCCACGAAGCGTTTTAGACAAATAATACTTGGGGTAATTATTAAGCATATATTGAATTATATTGCGAAAAAATTTTATAGGCAAATATTACAAAATAGCGACACTGCACAAAATTCTTCCGAGGCATGTTGAACTTAAGGTGCTCTGCGGCACGTAGTATAACTTGTGCCAATTTTAACCTGGACAACATAATTTTTTTTAATTAAATCTAGATGAGTGTAGCTAATGAACCACGTAGGGGATTTTAGAAATATTGATTTTTAAATAGTTGCCGAGTATTGGACTAAAAATGTTCATTTAGACTTAATAAAGCAAAATTCTATTTTTTAGATTAAAATTGGCACAGTTATACTGCGTGCCGCAGAGGTTCGACATGCTTCGGAAGAATTGCTGCAGTGTCGCCATTTTGTAATATTTTCGGATAAAAATTTCTAGCAATATACTTAAATATATGATCAATAAATACCGCAAGTATTATTCGTTTATCACATTTTCTTCCACCAAAAAAAAAATTTCAAAAAATCCGCTTCATGGAAGGTCGTTACAGTGGTGTTACCCCTTAAAGTCTTCATATAATTTCCGAGATTTTCCCGTGATCGTAATTAAAATGATGAAATATTTGGAGAAATTCGCAGAAACTCGGATGTTTGCGTAAAAATAATTGTCCGCAAAACTCCGAATTCTTCATATTTGTTCCAATTCATGGAAAAATTCGGAAAAAATCTGAAAATTTTTTCGGAAGAAATCGGAGTTTTTCGGAAAATATTTGCACTAAGGGCGCAGGATCGTTCCCCGCGCTAGGTGCTTTTTTAAAAATTATTATTACTATTAATTTTTATTTGATTAGTTATATTATTAGTTATTATTATTATTTTAATTAGTTATCTTTTAGTGTCGAAAAATTTATCGCGCACTCTGACCGCTTATTTTATTAGTTTGTACGTTAATTTAAATACAATAATAAATCTAAATTACAACTTATTTATCTTCTAAAAAATTGTTTGCGCTCAACTCACACCCGTCCCTATGCCAAATAAATTGTAATTCATCAAAGTTAGCGGAAATATATTTATATTCGTATTATTATATTCATTCTCATATACTTTCATCAAACGATAAAGCATTATCATTTTCCATTCGAACTTTATTTTTATTTCGACAACGAGAAAATGTGTATCGACTATTTTGACTGATTGTACTTTCTTTGTAACCCATTTTTATTTATACAAATTTTTGTCCATGCCGCACGGTAAGAACTTTGAACGTTTGCCTTTCGAGAGGGGGACCGTTGGGGGGGAGGGCTGGAATGTTAGAAATATGCAATTGCATTATAACACGAACATATATTGACGTGAATTTAGACCGAAATGCCAAACGACTAGCTGATTATACAATGCTCTCGGCAAAAAAAATCGACGGGCAGTTTCAACACCTTAATTGTAAGATATCGGAAAAAGAAAAAATCAGTGTCCGCACTTTTCCATTCACTACATGTATGCAAATTTACATCCCAATCGATTAAAAATTCTCGGAGATACGGTTGAAAAAATTGCATTTTTGCAATAAACAATATGAAATTTGTTGCTATCTGCATCGTTCTAATCTCCAATGTATAGTTCACGAAAAAATAAACCTTGTTGCAATTTGAAGTTTTTCTATATCTCGTACCGTTAAAACGTTATCGACGAAAAACGAAAAACACCCCAATTTTCGAGGGTACTTTTCAACCCTTAAAAATCGGGTTCCCCCGATATTTACCCATTCTACAAGCATGCCAAATTTCATCGAAATCGGAGACATCGACCTCGCAACGTTTCCTTGCGAGTGTCGATGTCGTGAGTAAGAGGGATAGAAGAGGATCGAATACGCATCCCAGCAAGCAGTGCAGCGAGATCGCGCGCAAAAGCTACCCCCTCTCTTACGCGCCCATCACGCAATCATAGTAGCGCGTGTCCGTGAGCGAGCGACGCTCGGACATCTTCGGAAAGAGCCGAGCGCGCCGAACTTTTCCGACCGCGCCTTCGGCAGCTACACCAATCCATGGACGCTGAGCACGTTCATGTGCGACCAAGCCGAAAGGAAGGCTTCGAGGGAAAAACCCAGGTAGCAATTTTCAAAAAGTTGTCCAAAAGTCAGCTAAATGTGTGCCAAATGTCCGCCCGGAAGTTATCTTAAAGTCAACAACCTTCCAAAAAGATAACTGTTGGACACATGATAACTTATAGGTAACTTCCAAGCGGACATTAGGTACCCATTTGGACAACTAATAGACAACTATTTTGAAATTGCTACCTGGGAAGCAATCTGAGCACGACTCGCGCGTGACGTCACCCGACGGAACGCGCGAGGCTTTTAGATGATTTCAATGCTTATTTAGCTCTTGATTCTGTGCGTTATCGATGTATACAAAAAAATGTATCGCGCACCCTGATCGCTTATTTTTTTAGTTTATACGTTAATTTAAATATAATTATGAATCCAAATTACAACTTATTTATCTCCTAAATAATTGTTTACGCTTTACTCACACCCGTTCTTATGCCAAATAAATTATAATTAATAAAAGTAAGCGGAAATATATATGTATATTCGTATTATTATATTAATTCTCATACTTTCATCAATCGATAAAGCATTATCCCCAAAAACAAGCCAATCAACCATCCGGCCGCGAATCGTTAGTACCAGAAAGTGCATGTTTTACAAGCGATGGGATGGTCCCGTTGGTAGCGTTCCTGGCTTCGGTCCGCAGGGGCGCGGGATCGTTCCCCGCGCTCAGTGCTTTTTTTTAAATTATTATTACCATTAATTCTTATTTGATTAGTTATTTTTATTAGTTATCATAATTATTTTAAGTAGCTATCTTTTCGTGTCGAAAAATGTATCTCGCACTCCGACCGCTTATTTTATTAATTTGTACGTTAATTTAAATGTAATAATAAATCTAAATTACAACTTATTTATCTTCTAAAAAATTGTTTGCGCTTTACTCACACCCATCCCTATGCCAAATAATTTGTAATTTATAAAAGTAAGCGGAAATATATTTATAGTCGTATTATTATATTCATTCTCGTGAGTTACGAGTCGCGGCCGGATGGCTTGTTTTTGGGGATAATGCTTTATCGCTTGATGATAGTATATGAGAATGAATATAATAATGCGAATATAAATATATTTCCGCTTACTTTTATGAATTACAATTTATTTGGCATAGGGACGGGTGTGAGTAAAGCGCAAACAATTTTTTAGAAGATAAATAAGTTGTAATTTAGATTTATTATTACATTTAAATTAACGTACAAACTAATAAAATAAGCGGTCGGAGTGCGCGATAAATTTTTCGACACTAAAAGATAACTAATTACAATAATAATGATAACTAATAAAAATAACTAATTGAATAAGAATTAATGGTAATAATAATTTTAAAAAAGCACTGAGCGCGGGGAACGATCCCGCGCTCCTGCGGACCGAAGCCAAGAACGCTACCAACGGGACCATCTCATCGCTTGTAGAATATGCACTTCCTGGTACTGACGATTCGCGGCCGGATGGATGATTGGCTAGTTTTTGCGGATAATGCTTTATCGCTTGATGAAAGTATGAGAATTAATATAATCATACGAATATAAATATATTTCCGCTTACGTTTATGAATTATAATTTATTTGGCATAAGGACGGGTGTGAGTAAAGCGCAAACAATTGTTTAGACGATAAATAAGTTGTAATTTGGATTTATTATGAAATTCAAATCAACGTATAAACTAAAAAAATCAGCGATCAAGGTGCGCGATACATTTTTTGTATACATGGATACCGCAGAGAATCAAGAGCGAAATCAGCATTAAATCATCTAAAAGCCTCGCGCGTTCCGTCGGGTGACGTCACGCGCGAGTCGTGCTCAGATTGCTTTTTCCAAGAAGACTAGAGGTAAGGAGTACGAACGCAGTGTTGAAGAAACGTCCATGGAAATCCAGATGGGAAAGGTGGCGCTGCTCTTCACCGAACCGAATTGAAATCAGGAACGAACCAGTGCCGTACAATATGCAGAAAGCACCCTTTGCTACTTTATATGCAGCGATAATTTGAGCAAATTAATGGTAAAAACAGTGCCGTACGATATGCAAAAAGCACCCTTTGCTTCTTCATATGGAACGGTAATTTGATCAAATTAGTTTTGAAACCAGTTGGTGATGGAAATTCCTATATAGATAAAATTCTTATATAGACAATATAGATTGTTTTGGAGAATAATTACAAAATACGGAAAATTAGTCAATGTTTTTTTTTTCGTTGCGGAAGCAGCAACAAACAATTTATTTATCGACACAAGAAAATTTAAAAGAATTTTGAATCCAAACAAAACTTTTACAAATGAACACACAGCATGATACGCTGTACAAATAACGAATAATAATGAAATACAGAAATTAAGCCAATGTTTTTTTTTGTGGAAGCAGTAAGTAAATTAACTCATTGACACAAAAATATTCATAATTTTGAATCCAGACAAAACTTTTACAAATTATCACAAATTATTATACGCAGATAAAGAATAATAAGGAGATAAAGAAATTAAGGGGCTATACCAGTGTGACACTTAAAAAAAATCGATTTTTTCGCCTTATTCGACAGTTTATACGTTCAAGAATATCATTATCATTGATATAATTTATATCAATATCATTTTATCTTACAAAAATCGATAGTTAAATCTTTAAACGCATTTTTCTCGAAATGAGATTTTTCAAATTTGCCGACATTGTAACTCAAAGAGCAATTGTCCGATTGACTTGAAATTTAAACTGAGTACTCTTGAATATATTTACTCTACAATGATGTATATTTTTAATTGGATGAAAATTGACGATTTGGCATTGAAAAAACGACCATTTTATAGGCAAGAAAAAAGACTTTTTCATAACTACGCTATTTTGTTAGAATTTGATATTTTTAGAAAATCCTACGTCATTGTACAGGAAATACCTTCCAGTTAACGACTTTTTTTTCCTATTTCGGTTTCAGCTACTCAATCGGCCGGAATCATGTTAGCAGCGGAGGAACATTTTTTTCGCGCCTCCAAAGACAGTGCATAAGGTGCTTGGATTTCAATATTTTTCTATGAAAAAATTGTCATGTTGGTCAAATATAGCCAAATATATTCTTAATTTTCCGAAACATTTAATTAAATACTTTTCTTCCAAAAAAAAATCCCGAAAATCACCCAAATGTTCAGCGTTCACACTGATATAGCCCCTTAAATCAATGTTTTTTTTTGTTGCGGAAGTAACAAAATTTATTTATTGACGCAAGAAAATTTATAATTTTGAATCGAGACAAAACTTTTACAAATTATCACAAATTATGATTCGCTGTACAGATAAATAATAAGGAAATACAGAAATTAGGTCGATGTTTTTTTTTTCTTGGCGGAGGCAGTAACAAACAAAATTTATTTCTAGATACAAGATTCATAAAAATTTTGAATCAAGACAAAACTTTTACAAATTATCACATATATTCACACATGATAATACGCTGTACAGATAAATAATAATAACGAAATACAGAAATCAAGTCAATATTTTTTTATTTTTTTCGTTGCGGAAGCACTAAGAAACAAAATTTATTTATAGACCCAAGAAAATTCATAAGAATTTTGAATCCAGACAAAACTTCTACAAATGATCACCCATCATATTCACACGTGATGATACACTGTTCAGATAAATCGACCTTACAGTTTTGATTTTTTCCTATTGTCTTTCGTTTTTATTTTCCTTGCATTATTATTTTCGTTGACCGATCGCGCTAGAAAATGGCCTCTCATAATGAGATAATAGTTTATCACTCTCTTCGTGAGCTCTTTTTTGTGTGCTTGGCATCCCACGTACTGCAAATTTTTGATGTACGAAACTTTGTCGAGAACTTGATGAAGAGTGTTGATTTTAACGGTCATCTTGCCGGCTACGTCCAATACGACAGCTTCTAAAGTAGACGTCAGCGAAAACAATTCATCACTCGGGTATGTGAGTCCGCCGAATTGACTCATCTTGTCGATCACGATGTCCCGTTCTTGAGGAATCGTATTCTTCAACGTGCCAATGCACTCGGAGCATTTGGTGAGGCGGCACATTTTTCGCGCAACGTATCCCGCAACGTAGGATAGTACCGGCGGACTTGTACTTGTCACATCATAATCGTGACAGGAAAGATGATCCGACTGGCTGCAAATAGATACGGTGTCGGTGTCACGATTACGAGATTTCGAGATCGAGGATTCTTCTGGAGCAAGGATATGCTGCGATTCGACGATACTGTCGATTTTATCGAGCCACATTTGTTTTGGAGCATTAGCAGCAGCCATTGATTCTTTGGTTTCCATTAACGTCTGCAACAGTTCTGTGCCCGAAACGTTGGATCCCTTTGGCGGCTTAACCAGAGAGTACGAACAGAGCAGGCGGAAAACTTGGATGAACAACGCTGGATCGGGGTGATCGTTCGACCCACACGCATTCCTCATCATTCCGAAGAATCTCTAAAATAAGTCGATCAAATAATACAATTGTAACGTCTAGAAGTACACTCCCGCTCGAAAGTTGGGATACACTAGTAGAGATTTCTAGCCGCACTAAAAGTTAGATAGTTCAGTCAAAAATAAGATAGGCGAATTTTCCACACGGCATTTAAAGGGGGACAGCTTTACCTTCATTATGTGTTTTCAAAACGATTTTTTGACCCCGATACACCCTTTTGAACGTGGGTATTGTTTTCCTCGTTCAAAACGCCCCCACAGCTTGCGGCAAATTTTTCCGGCATTTTTTCCCATTAAAAACTTAAAAAGGGTATCAAAACCTTAATTTTTATTTAAAGAAAGTTTTGTACAGTATTCTTTTGCGCGATTATTTCATTTTTTGCTAAAAAAGACAAGTTTTAGAAAAAACGGTGTAATCCAAGAACTATAGGGTTTCAAAGGAAATGTCACGAGGGTAAAAAGTTCACACTGGTGTAGCTACAATTTTTTTTTTAATGTTTAGAAATGTTCAAAACGTTTTTTTCCCATTTTATGTCGAAAATCTGATGAGTGGAGTAATTTAACGTTTCATTTTTGTATTTCAAATTCACCAGAATTTTTTCAGAAATGTTTTTTATCGTGACTTTTTTTCCAAATCGGCAAGGTGCTTTTTTAACATTTTGTCGCAAACCCCATACCAGGACCGCAAAAGGTTAAATTTTGTAGCCATGCTTTTTGACGCAAACAAAAAATCGTCTGAGTCAATAAAATTTCTTACCTCATTCATACACGTTATTAGTCGCCACAACCGCCTTTGGCAGTGGGTACCGCGTTCACGAGTCGTGACATCCGCTCGACTGACGACAAATTAATTGACTCGTGAGCGCGATACTACAGCGCAAAGGCAGGTTTTTCGACGAAAAACGCGTATATATGAGGTAAGAAACTTCATTGACGAAGACTATATATTTTTCCTTTAAAAATCAACCCTAACAGTCGTTATTTTTGCGGTGCTGATATGGGGCTGCGACGAAATGTTACAAAAGTACCTCATCAGTTTGAAAAAAAATCATAGTATGCAAAATTTCGAAAAAATGTAACAATTTTTAAATTAAAAAGGGAAAGTGTTACAGGATATTTTGTCCCGTAATTCTCGAGTCAAGCCACTTCACTCGACGGATGTTCGACCAATAATAAAAACAAACAAAATGGAAGAAACATTGAGAAAAAATGCTAGCCATACAAGCGTCAACCCATGCAATGTTTTACTTCCTCGACATTTCCTCTGAAACGTTATATAGTAAAGGCGTGTAAACTTGGTTTACACGCCTTTTTTCTAAAAGTTCTTTTACTTTCCCGTAATCGAAATAATCGTGCGAAAAAACATCGTACAAAAGTTAAAAAAAAAAAACGAAAACGAAGGTTTTGATACCCTTTTCAAGTTTTTATGGAAAAAAGTGATAGCGAAAGCGTACAGAATTTTCTAGAAAAGTATAACGACGGTACGTTTGTCCCCTTTGAAAAGTTGCTTGGGAAATCTTTACGGTACGTTTGTCCCCTTTGAAAAGTTGCTTGGGAAATCATTACGGTACGTTTGTCCCCTTTGAAAAGTTGCTTGGGAAATCTTTACGGTAAGTTTGTCCCCTTTGAAAAGTTGCTTGGCTATCTTCTTTGTTGATTCAACTATCTAACTTTTAGTGCAGCTACAAATCTCGACCAGTGTATTCAAACTTTTGAGCGAGAGAATATATCGATTTACCGAAGGAATGGTACGAAAAAATCTTACTTCAAGTGCATCCTGATTTAGTCGAGCCGTCATGAGATACTCGAAGTTTTTCTCTTCGTGCAGATACTGCAACAATTCCAAGGTCGAGCCGAGAGTGATCTTGAATCCATTTACGGTGCTCGGCGATACCGGAAAACGTTCGTTCGGTTTTTTCCATTGCGTCTGCCACCTTCGAAGAAACTCATCGAAGTCCTTGATCGCCTATAATGCAAACAAGATGTTGTGATTTCCATCATAGTTACAGCGTGCACTGAAAATTTGCCAATGAAAGACCCATAATAAAATGTATCATGCATACATTCTTTGGGTGTTTTGATGTTTTTGCATTGTGTAACGCATGAAGCTGGGTTTTTATTAGCGTTAGAAGGACGCTGAAAACGAGCGTCGAGCCAATTGAAGGCCAGGAAAGCATTTTCCCTTAATGTTTAATCATTGGTGCATGGCAGTACTAGGATGCTAAAAATGTTATACAACGTGCCAATATAGTGCAATGCGAATGTGTATATGTATATATAGGTGGATCATTCATCCCAGCACAGTGAAATGAAATAATATTGAGATACAAATTATTTCTACATGAAAAATCCGTCAAATAATTCAAAACATAACGCGTTAATACAGTAACGCGTGACTTCATTGTGTTGATTTAATCAAGTCATAATCGGTAGAATATCCAGTCCAAGCAGTTGCGTGCAATACCAGCTACCAAGTTTTTAACTCACTTTAACTCTACATCGGGAGTATCGATGAGATACTTTTATTGTACCGCTGCTGGGTGGTAACTGTAGGTCACCAGCATGGGTCGATTCCAAAACAGTTCTCCTGCGAGCATAGCAACGCGAGATGCAAATTTGTTCCATTGCATTAAATTCTCGCAACGGCGACGGTTAGATTAATTATGCCGGCGTTGGTCGTTGTCCATCTCGATGAATAGACTTATGTAGTCGTATTAGTTGATACGAATATCATTACCTTTTTATGCTTGCAGGTATCGCTTGGTCTCAAAGCTTCACTCGGTATGCGTGACATCATGGCCGATATTAAATCGTCCACCACTTTACAAAAGTGTATTGTCGGCGTTGAATCTCGTAGAGCACAACATTTGTTTTGCAAAACTTCCATTGCAACCCTGACAGGCAAGGAGAACAACTGAAATCAATAACAGATGTTCGTGAAGGCGAATTTCTCAAAATGTTCGTTAATAACAACTGCTGTCATGACAATGAATGTGATCACTTTTGTACCTGAAACGCCAGCGGAACGTTCATCTTTTGATACCCTTTCGGTTGCAAATGGGCTGGCGTCAATTTGTACGCGACTTTAAGGTTCGGCTTCGTATAACTCTCATACTGCAATAGCGCTTCCCAATGTTTCTTCTGCACAAGACCGTTAGGAGTCTGCAAAGTAAAAATAATGTGTTGAATCGTACACATGCTGCATTTAATCATCATTACACTGAAGTTCCCTGCATAAATTAAGCAAAGCAATTACCCTAGCAATGCTAGTGCCAACCGGTGATAATGAGTAGCAGTGTGACAGTCGCAGCTTTATGGTTATAATAAAGAATGAACACTTCGGTAAGTCGCGAGTACATGAGCCCCAAAGCGATTGATCGAATTGAAAAGTCTTGAGCGTACCGTTATCTTGAATCGGTTAGTCTTTCCCAAAAGTGGGCTGACATTCTTGAAACGTTTTTTATACAATCAACTCAACACAACCGCACGCGCTCACCCGTGCACACATACACACTAGGCTGGCTGCAATTTGGGTTGAATCTGAATTTTCAAAGTTCCCTTGTAACAACATAATCGAGATATATAAAAAAAATTACGTGCCAAGTTTTAAGACACTCGACAAATTGTTAATGGTGCCTGTGAGGGTTTGAATTTTCAATATAAAAATACATGTGTTTTGCCAAGTTATTACTCAATGCTTTCCCATGCATAGGATATTGGTGGGGAACATTTTTGCAGATTTTTCTAGCAATAATTGTCATTATTACTAGCGTTGCAATGACAACCTCGTTTTCATTTTTTTTAGTTTCGTTCATCAACGACTTATTATTGATGTTTTAATGCAACTTTTGATCTGACAAGAACGTAAACGTTTGGAAAAGTTTTATTTCTGTCAGAAGTATAAAAACTCATAAAAATTTAATTTCAACTTTGAATCAAACCTGAGCCACAAATTCGTCGCACTTAAATAAATTATCGCAATGAATACTATAAATTTTGAATAAACAATTTCCAAATTAAAACTCATACAAAAAAGTGCGAAAGTAAAATTTTATTCGTAGAGCGGTCGACTTACAGTCCTTTTGTTTACATTTGAATAAATTTTCTGTTATTAACGGACATGAACGGACAGATCGCTGCACCAGCCAATCAGATGTTTTAATTGATCAGCTGGTCAATTAAAAAACCGGGAGGACGGTGTGCCAAATAGGATTGACGTGACTGTTTGATTGTCCGGATGTTTTCGGATCTCCAAGCCTTCTCGATATTTCCTGGAAATTTTATTTAATTGACCAGCTGACCAATAAAAAATCTGATTGGCTGGTACAGCGATCTGGAACGATGACTGCAACTATATAAGGAATACCTGAGACACGAGAGCTTCAGTATCGGAGCTCTCAGCCCTAATGATGTAGACTGTAACGTTTGCGAAACGTCGGCACAAGGCTGATCCTCAACACGGCCTCCATCCGGAAGTCACATACTCTTCTCATTACGTAAAGAGCCGTGAAAGCCTTAAAACTAAAACGTATTTTTCTATTGAAAATTCAAACCCTCACAGGCACCTTTAAACATTTTCCGAGCGCCTCAAAAATGCACTATTTTTTAAATATATCTTCATTGTTTTTGCAAGGGGACTTTGAAAATTCAAATTTGACCCAGATTGCAGCCAGCCTAATACACACCCACACAACACAACAACACAACAACACATACATGCCCTTCTCCCGCCCGCGAATCGGATTTTTTTTCGTATAATGACGATACTCGTGTACGTTTTTAATGAACGTAAGTTCCCTCAAAGTGGGAAGAATAGTACTGGGGGCGCAGCGAAGAAAACACCATGAAGCAAGGTGTTCCGTGAAAGTTTCTCACCCAAAACATTTGACAGTCCATCAGTCCATTTTGAAGACACTTGATGAGATGCGGAAAGTCGGACATCATCCACAACCTTTTCGTGCTGTCGCACGGATGTTCGCAGCTAAATTGTCCGTCTCGAACTCCGAAAGTGGACCATACACCGCGATTCCACTGTGCACCATCCATGGTTACGGCATCGACGTGGAATCCTGACTTTTCCAATAGTAGCACGCACTTAAGTAACAGTTTGTGCAGATCTTTGCTTGTTACAGAGTTCTTACTCAGAAATGCGCCCAGTACTTGGACCCATTTGCCACGGTGAGGTTGAAGCATGAATACGAGGGCATGGTCTGCCCGGATATCCTGCTGTACTGGTGAGGTGTGTTGGCCTAAATCGACGAAACCGTTGAATTGCATTGTCCTTCGGTCGAGAGTAATCGCTTCGCTCAAAGACATTTCGTCGATAAGCAACGTACCTATGAAAGTAATACTATTTTAGCATACGCCGTTATCGTCAAAAAGTACCTGCTTACATAAGTGCGATTATTAGCAAAGCAAGGGTATACGATCTACAAATGTCACAAAAAATAATAGCAAGGAGTAAAGGAGTAGACGGTTGTATTTAGGAGCTTACGCAACAGGAAAAATGATACGAATATAAGTAGCCACATAATGGAGAAAAACATAAGCAGCAAGAACATGAATACAGTCGAACCTCGATAACGAGTCGCTACAGAAGTTCGTTGTATGGAGCTTTCGTTGTATCGAGATGACGATCCTTAAAATGTTCTTTAACCCTTCGAGTGCACACCTCCGCCGCCAACCTATAAGTGCAATCTGACCCAAGGCGTTTTTCAAATCGTTGTATTCCGGTAAATATGCATTTTTTGTCTTTTTTTGCAGAGACGTTTTTTGTAGTGAATTGTCCATATTTTATGGCCCTAAATTGATTTTTTGACGAAAACGAAAATTCAATGCCAAAACATTCGTTCAAAGTGGGGCGTACGTTGCAAAATACGTGCTTACACGAAAAAAATCACTGGGTCAAAACGACCCAGTGTGCAATCGAAGGGTTAAAAAAAATACATTAATCCTATAAATATAGGAATATTTTTTAAAGAAAGGCTTAAACTCGAGCAATTTTTACGAGCAATTAGCAATTAGAGCATAATGTATATTGCTCTATTCTTAGATACGTCATAATATGACGTTGTATCAAGATTTCGGGTGTCTATCGCAAGGGAATGAACAAATCTTCGTTCTATCGAGGTTCGACTATATGTAGGTCCGAGGAAAATAGGAATACGTATTTGGGAATAAAAGCTGGAAGCAAAAGAAAGCGGTATTGTATTCACAGCAACTGAAATGGAGTCCCATTTAATAATACCGCATTTCTCGACGTCTTCCATTCTCGAAGCTTTTATCTTCAGACAATCAAAAATAGTGTTCTGGAAACCGTAAGTGCTCTTCAGTCGTCGAGTGTATCGATCGAGTGTGTCTTTGGCGGGTAAGGGTAGGATGTTTCGGGAGCGTATATGGTCGTATAGCTTGCTATTCTTAATGCGCATAAGCACGCACTCGTATATCCAATTCACAGTGTACCGTCGTTGTCGAGGATTGCCTACTTTGGCAGCGCTAAAGCATGCCTTAACAATTTCTTGCTGCTCTAGTGGCAACCCTGAAATTGCAGTCGACAAAGCTTCCTCTTCAACGCCAGCGCACTTCTGCTTACTTTTGTTCACCTGTACTTTCAGCTGTCGAACCTGCGACACGGGGACATATCAGCAGTACTCGTTATATGAGCGGAAACTGTGTCGTAGGCGGAAGGAGATTGTTACTGCCCTACAGGGGGTCCGGGGTGCCCATCCCGACCCCCCCCCCCCCCCCCCCCACGAGGGCACTAAACGTATTTTTTAAGTGCTTATATGTGTATCCGGATGAATAAGTACACGTAAGTCATCCGGGTATATTAATGTTTGGATTTGTGAAAATAATCCGGCGAAAATACACATATTATTCATGCGGAGTATTCATTGCGTGCAATTGCAAGATTTTCCACTTATAGTCATTCACTCTCTCACACACGCGCGCACAAAAAAAAACACCCACTTTTCAGCCTTAGGGCCAAGAAGTCCTACTCTACTCCCTGTCTAAAGGCACTAAAAAGCGAGGAAAACATGGTTGCGTTATATAAATGTACTATTTTGCTCTCCGTCTAGACGCACCAAAGAGCGAGAAATACATGGTAGTGTTATATGAAAGAATCTAAATTTCTTTTTCAATCGCTTTACTTTGACTTTTTGAAAAACATATTAAAAATGGAGGTTAGATTGCGACGGCGTATAGGACTCACCCACATTGACCCACACCTTGCACAAACACGCTCACAGATGCGGACATTTTTTTTCTAAACATCATTTTCCGACATTTTGAACACGTTAACATTGAAAAATAAAAATAAAATTTCACCCTCACGAAGCTTACTTCTATGAGGAAGAGAAAACCTAATTTTATTGGACTATTCCGGACTTCATTGGACTATTCGGTGAAACCGGCTGGAAAAGTCGTTTAAAACAAATCTTTCCGCTTGACCAAGATCACCGAAATGAAAGTTTCTGTCTGGGAGAATACGCATTCCGAACACATTTCATATCTGCAGATATACAAAATTCGCATTCCTTACCTTCGTGCGTAGACGTCTTTTTTGTCGCTGCTGTAAATGTCCGGAATACTTAGAACGAGCATAACGGCATCCAATGTAGCATCCCTTCCTATTCTTACGGTTTTGGAGCATTTTCCGCATTTGTAGACAAGGCAAGCATCTTGGATCACGAACCATTCTAGAATACCTGTCATTTCCTACGAATCCAGTGCAATATCGGGAACGGCTATAGCAAAGTACCCATCATAAGAGATCGCTTTAAAGTAAGAATTAATTGCATTGCATGGGAGTAAAGTACATGCAATCGAAAAGGCTTCTAAGATCTGACCTGTCCGTCTCGACTCCCGTGCCCGTACACAGTTGCCTAGTTTCTACGAACTTCATCGTAAAGAGTAGGTCTTCAATCGATTGAGCGCTCAGCTCAGTTTTCACGTTGACTTTATCATCCCCTGTACGAACCTTTATTAATGAAAAATTATGTTCTAGTATGAATACGCTACACACCTAGAAGCACCTAATTTACACAAAAATGATGGAGTCTGAGAACAAAATTTACACCAATATGCGTGCAAGCCTTTTTCATATGATTGATACAAAGTACTTCACAATTCATTGATAGATTTTTTACTAAGTAATGCCATTTTGAACGCTCGTATAAATATAATTGTTGACTGTTTCTCGTGAATATCATTTCGCAGTAGTTGTGAATTTACTATAAGTGAACTGAAATTGAATGGAATGAAGCAATAAAGACTTTTACCTTGATCGAGAGATCATGTCCCACATCGAGATGAAGCCTTATTTTCGCCGTCATTGAATTTAGCTGAGTGAAAATCATACCGCCATTGTCGGCGGGATGTGTCATCCAGCTCCACGTTTTGCGTATGGGATTGTGCTCGAAGTAGTAGACGAGGTCCTCAGCCTTAAAAATCTTTATGTCCGGAACGTTGGAGTCGTCGAGATGAGTCGGCACCTGTAACGATTTAGGTTGTACGTTTTAGTTTAAGATTTGAAACACTCAGTCATCGTTTAACCATATTCTCTTACTTCATCAATTGCCGGAGAATCGTGAAGGGTGGTCAACAAGAACTCGTCGGGACGAGTACAGTTTTTCGAAATAGCTGGAGCAGTATCCTGTGATGTGACAGGTACGATAACGTTCCGTAATACCAGACACTGTTCCTCTGCGGGCGTAATTTCCGGAGAGAGACATTCCTGCAGTACACATCGCAAAGATATTGCAATTGGATCAATGCTGCAACACTACATTTATATTTCATACGGTACTTTTGGTACTTCAACTGATATTCGAACATATTCTTCCTACAGTATTTTCCCAGCTGTTCTGATCGGGTCTTTCCGCAATCGTTCATACAATCACGGTAGGGTCACTCGTTATAGTCAACTACATAACACCAATCGAGTTTTTTAAAGCTAACCTGTAGAATCCGAACCGTTTTACCGATTCTCTCTAAATTTTATACCGACTTTGCTTTAATAATGCTCGGAAAAAAACCAGCGCGATATCTGAACATTTACAAAAATTTGAACGATTTGACGACTTTTCAAAATATTAAAAAATACATAACATCTTAACTTTTCGACCGATTTTTATATAACCGACTCTATATAAAAAAAATTAGCCGTAAATATAAAAATTTACCTTCATTATAGCAGCCAGACATTTGAAAAAAAAAAAAACATTCTAATGCCGTAAAATTTGCAATTTTTTAGTCAATTTCACAAAATTTGCAGAGAATGAAAAGGTCGTATAGATGATAATCCGTGCGAATCGAGGACCCTGTACCTGAAACCGTTCTCGAGTTATAGATGTTTCAATTTTATGGTGCCAGAACACACACACATATTCGGACATTTTTTCGAAATTTCGGGACATTTTGAATACGGTGACATTGAAAACTGGAAAAGAAATTTGTTTATCGTGGAAAAGAGGTTGGTATTTGATAACGACCGTTAATAACCCCCTTACCTCGATCTCCATTGCGTTTACCGGCACATCTTGAATATTCTTAAACGGCAATGGCTTTGCATTCCGCTTGAGGGTATAGAATTTTCTAGTCTCGATGTGCACAGTTCCATCTGGTAAAACAATTTTATTTTCCTTTAGCACATCGGCATCACTAAAGTGCAGCTGACACAGGTATTGCTTATCCGTCAGTACTTGATCGATCGCGGCACTCCAATGTTGTCTCGCGTTCCGGCACTGAAAGCAACAATTCAAACAATATTACGATCTTTTATTTGAGGCGTTGTCTCACTTTAGACGCTAAAAAAGTATATTTTTATGAGTTTTTTTTATAAGTTTATATTATCGATATTGATATAAAAGTTGTTACACTTCATGAATACACTTCCGAAACACGTTTAAAAAAAATTATTTATTTTACACGGTTTATAGACGAAAATGGTAGTTAAAAAATGTCCAAAAAAATTGTAGGTTTGCGCTGTTGATGAAATCTCGGAGATGGATCATCTTGAAAGAAAAAATCCAACGGTTTTAGATTCAGGATGTTAATGGCTATAGGGCATATCATACGATTTTGATATATGCAAAAATAACACACACACACATGTTACGGCAGAGGAAAAATAGAGCTGAAAATTGCACCACCCTAATGCTCGATTATATGTTTATAAGTATTCTTTTTTTATGCTTACCTTTGGTACTGCAAAAAGAGAGAGCAGCCGCTTTCCTTCTGTTTTTCGTTTCTTCACATTGGAGTATTGTCCACTGGAGCAATTCGCAGCAGCGCACACTTTCCCCATACCTTTGAGAGCGACAATTAAAATAAATTGTAGATTACTGAAGAATAAATAATGTGTGAGTAAATAATACTATTATATACAGATAGGGAAAACGTTTTACCCAAGCTTCGTGTTTTATGAGAAGCTTGTATGTTATAAAATAGAGATCTAAGTGTGCATAAAATATCCATCATTGTAAGGAATAAAAAAAATTAACACAAACACAAGATACAAGAGAAGTATCCTATCGATGAGACAAAATATGCAGTATATTGATTTTATGCAACCATTTTTATGTATGACGTTGAAGTTTGCATCATAGGGATGGAACGAATTTTTCTGTTCATTTTTCATTCCTATGTTTTCATCATCACCCAAAGCCGTTTTTTTGGCAAATTGAAGTCGTAAATCAATAAGATCCATAAAATCATTTAAGTGACTTTCACAGACTAAATCGGCCTAGTAAAAATTGAAACAACTTTGAAAAATGAATTTTCGTTGCACTTCAATGATGCAAACTTCAACATTATTTTTATATATGTATTATTTTTCTTACCTTCGTTTGACCGTTTTCGCCGCAGCTCACTGTAAATATATGATATAACGAGACACAATTATTTTTTATTAAGGTATTTCCTTCACGGAGGAACGTATTTTGTAGGGGCATAAAGAGGGCCCTTCTGAATCATTGGTGAATTACAGTAGCGCTTAATCAAAATAAGTCACAATAAATTATTATACTCAACGATAAACTGGAAAAAAAACTTCGCGCAGATTTAGTAGATTCAGACATTTTTTCTGAAAAGTCGCGAGTACGAAAATTCTGCTGGTCACATTTTTTGAATTGTTTTTATTGTCGTTACGGAATCTAGATTTTTTCCACGCCTGAGCCGTTTGTATCAGGCATCTAGAGTTATTTATTGTATAAATTGTTGGATAGAAATGTGGCCAGGGTGTCGTCTCCATAAAGCGCTGTACAAATGAGACGATTTTTAGAGTCGTAATTTTTTCGGTAACTTGGCTTGAAATTTTACGAGTATACTGGGATGTATTTTTACTTGATTATAGACGACAATTAGTGGTTAAATATTCGGGTTCGTGAAAGAAATACCTTGAATCTAACACAATTCGCAAAATTTGTTAGTCGCAAATACACGTCGTCCGCACACACTTTATTCCAAAATGGACGACAAGCGGGAATCATCGATGACGGATAGCGTCGGCTGCGTTCTTGTCGCTCAGTTCATTTCGGTTCGGCGATGAGCAGCGTCGCACGCGGTGAAACCGCCAACCACTAATAACTGGATTTCCGTGGACGCTTTTGGATCGTGATCGCCGTAAGCGTTCGTACTCCTTAGCTCTAGTCTTCTTGCGTATGTAGGTCGGGTAGTAGTTGTTGGGTCATGTTCGCATGTGAGCGACGGAAACTTCGGTTACTTGACGGTAGTTCCCACAGCACTCCCTCCTAAGTAGCGAGGTGTGGTATCACAGTTTATGACTCGAAGACTGGACCTTGACTAGGTGACGATCGTAACCCTTTTTCTCGCCCCCGGATACGTCCGCAGGGGCCTTGCTGACGTCGGTGCTTCTAGTTGAGGCGCGGCCGATGAGCATACTTCGTTGGCTGACGACGCAGATGTTCCAGGCGTCTCGTGCGGTTGAGCAGACTCAGTTTCCGCATCGACTGTCGGAAGTTCCGTGGTGGCGAGGTAGGCTGGTTTGAGCCTCTCGATGTTCACGTTGACGTCTCGTCCGTGCAGAGAGATGTGAAAGACTTTGTCGTTCAGTCTTTTGATCACTTTGTGTCGGCCGGAATACGGCGGGTCCAAACCCTTCTTGAAGGCCTCCTGACGCACGAAGACGTGACTGCAGCAATATAGTTCCTTGAAGCAGAACGTTCTCGTTTTGCAGTGGTGCGAGGCAGGAACCGGTTTAAGGTTTCGCATATGTATGCGGAACTCCTCGAGGAAGACGTTGGGATCGGATGGCGGATCTTCATGCGTGAAGAACTCGCCTGGGATCCTCAACGTGGTACCGTACATGTACTCCGCTGCCGATGCCTTAAGATCCTCCTTGTAGCAGGTACGGAGACCCAGAAGAACCGTTGGCAGGATCGTTGTCCATTGCGGGGTCTTATGGCATCTCAGGGCTCCTTTGAACGTTCGGTGCCACCTCTCTACCAGCCCGTTAGCAGCGGGGTGAAAAGCGGTGGTACGTACCCGGTTCGCGCCGATTAGATACGTCATTGCCATGAAGAGAACGGATTCGAATTGCGAACCCTGGTCGGTTGTGATGGCCTTTGGGCAGCCGTATCTCGAGACCCATTCTTTGAAGAATGTGGCGGCCACAGTGCTTGCGGTCATGTCGCGCATCGGTATGGCCTCCGGCCATCGAGAGAAGCGGTCGACCATCGTCAAACAATACCGGTAGCCTTGCGTCTCCGGTAATGGTCCGACGATGTCGACGTGGACGTGGTCGAAACGTTGATCGGGCTCGGAGTACGTACCTCGCTGTGCGTGGACATGCCAGCCTATCTTAGACCTCTGGCAGGGAATGCAGCTTCGCGCCAACCCGATGATCTCTTTGTTCATGGACGGCCAGACGTAGCGTTGGCTGATCAGCTTGCTGGTTGTTTTTCCACTCGGGTGCGACAAATCGTGGAAGGCGTCGAAGACTTTCCGTCTAAAAGGTTTCGGCACGTACGGGCGGATGTCGTTTTGCGACACGTCGCAGAAGATCTCCTGGCGTTGAGGTCTGAAGGTCAAACGTTGCAGCTTCCAAGATGTCTGGTTGTCCTTGAGAAGCTTCTGTAGCTCTTCGTCCTGCGCCTGCGCTACCGCGACCGCTGGTAGATCCACAACGCTGGCGAGTCTAAGCGGTGTTGCCGTGCTCAATGCCTCAACCCTCGAGAAGGTGTCGGCGACGACGTTGTCGCTTCCTTTTACCGCGATGATCTTCGTTGTGTACTGGCTGATGAAGTTGAGTTGCCTCAACTGCCGTGGCGAAGCGTTGTCCGATCGCTGTTGGAAGGTGTAAACGAGTGGCTTGTGATCCGTGCGGATGGTAAAGTCGTAGCCTTCAACCCACGGTCTGAAAAACTTAATAGCGCTGTAAATCGCTATTAGCTCTCGATCGTAGGTACTGTAGTTCGTCTCAGCCGAGGTCAGTTTTCTCGAGAAGAACCCTAACGGCTCCCAAACGTCGTCGTTGCGCTGCTCCACAACGGCTCCTACAGCTTTTCCGGACGCGTCGGTCGTGAGACGCAGTTCGGCGTGTGGCGCGGGATGAGCCAACAAAGCGAAGTTCGCTATGTCCAGCTTGCATTGTTCGAAGGCGGCGAGAGCCTCGTCCGTCCACTCGACAGGTCGCAGATCCTTTTTCCGGCAGTCTCTTACCAGAGCGTTGAGCGACGCCTGCGTTTCGGCAGCGTTCCTGAGGTATCGTCGATAGAAATTGACCATACCCAGGAACTCACGTAGCTGCATGATGGTCTCGGGCCGCTTGAACGATGAAATCGCGAGAATTTTATCGGGAAGCGGTCGCGAGCCATTTGATGACACCAGATGTCCGAGGTACTCGACGGACTGTGCGCCGAAGGTACATTTGCTGGCGTTAATTGTTAATCCGTACTCGCGAAGTCGTGTGAATACGGTTCGCAAGTGTTCTTGATGATCGTTCGCGTCTTTGGAGGCGATGAGCAGATCATCAAGGTACGCGTACGTGAATTCCAGACCTTCCAAGACCTTCCGGATGAATCGCTGGAACGTCTGGGCGGCGTTGCAGAGTCCAAACGGCAACGACGTGAATTCGAAGAGGCCGAAAGGAGTAATCAACGCAGTCTTTGGCACGTCCTCAGGTCTGACCGGGATCTGATGATACGCTCGAACCATATCTATTTTAGAAAAAACTGTTTTTCCATGTAAGATGGTCGTGTAGTCATGTGTGCGATCGGGTAGCGATCAGGGACCGTCTGCGCATTTAACCTCCGGTAGTCACCACAAGGTCGCCAGTCGCCTGATTTTTTGGGCACCATATGGAGTGGACTGGCCCAGCTGCTCTTGGACGGGCGGCAGTATCCCTCCTTAACCATGAACTCGAATTCCTCCTTTGCCTTTTTGCAAAATTCGGCACTCAAGCGGCGAGCGGGCTCGAAGACTGGTGAACCCATGGTTTCAATGCAGTGCACGACGTCGTGTTTGACAGTCGTACTGCGGCGCCCGGTGTCCAATATGTCGGGGAACTCTTTCAATAGGGCCGCGTACGGCTCATCGGCGTTGACCGTGGAAATTCCCGTTAAGGCTGCCATTTGCAGGGTTCCCTGCGTCTCGAGACCGGTCAGACGGTCGACCAGGCATCGACGCCTGACGTCCGGTACGAGATGGAACTCGTAGAGGAAATCGGCTCCTATTATGCCGTACGGAATGTTAGCAATTTGAAAAATCCATTGTGTGGCACGACGCAGTCCCAGATTGACGGTGAGAGCTGTCGAACCGAAAGTATCAATAACCGTCTTGTTCGCAGCGTACAGCTTCAGGCCCGCCTTATGTTTTCGGTTCAATTTGGTGGCTGGAATCGCAGCGATATCGGCTCCTGTGTCGATCAGGTACAGCGATCCCGTAGTTTTGTCTCTCATGAAGAGTCGGCGGGATTCTTGAGGACCACCAGCGACCGCCGCCAATGCCGATGGTGCAGTCAGTTTCCCTGGTTTTTAGGGAAAGCGCAGGGAGACGTGCATTTTTTTCTTCCTCTGCGAACCTGCGATGGTAAAAACAATACGAGTTATTGTTCTCGTCGTCTCGAGCGGAAGAACGTGTCCGTTGACGGTTACGCGACTTGGAACGTCCTCGGGGACGTTGTCGTGGATGATCTTTCCATATTGCGTCCACCTTGGAGGCCAGGTCAGCCACAATGTCCTCGAGTCTGTTGTCCCGTGGCGTCGCGTTGACTGCCACGACGCGTGTGTCGACGCTTTGCGTGATGTCATAGATCCTGTTGGCCAGCTGCGCTATAGCGGTGTTATCGAGAGTATCTGCGGACGCTAGTGCTACTTGTAACTGTCTCGGCAAGTGGTCCATCCACAGAGTTCGGACCGAGCGTGCATCAAGTTGCCCTTCATTGAGGGATTCCATTTCCGCGAGTAGAAAGGATGGCTTTTTTCGCCGAGCTGAAGGCCAGATACGAGCTTGCGAAATTTTTGTTCTTGCGAAATGGAAAACCGACTGAGCATTGCTTGTTTAAGCGCTTGATACCTGGCGTTGTCAGGCGGGTTAAGAACTACGTCTTTAACGAGCATCAGTGTGTCTTGGTCCAACTTCGCGGTGATAGCACTGTATTTTGAGGCGTCCGCGGTGATCCTGTGCAGTTGGAATGTGGCCTCGATGCTCGTGAACCACAGCTCGGGTTCTGTCGTCCAAATCGGCGGGATGCTGAGCCGTTCCATGCCGCTAACCACGGCTGTCGAGTTTCCCGGCGCGCTTTCGCTCGCGTTTGTCGACGACGCTTGCAGATTGTCGTTCACATTCATTGTCACTATTGTCACTTTATTGTCACTGTTTGAAAAACGCGTTAAGCTGGTTCGGCGTTACCACGCGGTCAAGATGGCGTCTGCACGTGGTCACAAAGGCGCACGACACGCGGCGATTTTGTCGCGATGCTAATCGTCCGAATCCCGTCGGGCTCACCAAATTATGTGGGGGTTTAGGTAAGAATCCACATAAATGGTTTATTAACGAACGATATAATTTATTATTTTTACGAACAACTTATATAAAATAAGATCTTTTGGTGAGGATGCGAAAGTATGCGGTCGAGACAGCGGACTCCATGAATTGTGTCGCCTCTCACGTACTACCAGTCTTTTTACCTCGACCATTCGTATGTAGGTTGGGTAGTAGTTTTTGGGTCATGTTCACATGCGAGCGACGGAAACTTCGGTTACTTGACGGTAGTTCCCACAGTCTTAGCAATAGTGGCGCCATCTCTGTTTGACCACATTTTCGTAGCTACTTTTTTCAAGTATCTCCATAAGAGATCGGACTCCTCCCACTCTAGCCTCCCTGGCATCGCCTCTGTCGATGTTGCAGATTCCCTTGTAGCCGCGCGAACGTGATCACGGCTCAAGTCCCTATATAGACAAGAGGTTTGTTCGCGCTAGCTACACTTTCTACACTTTTTTAGGGAGTGTACACTTTCGCGTTCGTTTTAACGGAAATGACGTCACGCGCCGCTGTTCACGTTACGAGTGTAGCTACACTTTCGTGCCACTAACCCTAGACTTTCTACACTCGATCTTGACGAGGTGTAAAAGTACACGAAAAGTGTAACAGTGATATTACTAGAATAACCCCATTACCAGCGAAACTGTCAGTGAGTGTATACAGAGGTAAGTACTACATAACCTAAAATATTTAAGGTAATCACAAACAAATTCTCATTTATTACGAAAAACAATCAATAATAAAGGTTCAAAATAACAAACTATTATAATTATCAATCTCTATCGATCAAGGTGATTAAAAAATTGACATGACCTACAATGTATAAGGCAATCACAATCAAATTCTCATTTATTATGAAAAATAATCAATAATAAAGGTTCAAAATAACAAAGTATTATAATTATCAATTTCTATTGATCAAGGAGATAAAAAAATTGACAAGATATAATGACAAGTGTTTATTATAAATTCGCAGTATCACAATACGTTCCAATCTACTATCAACGCAAACAGAAGCTAACATGGAACAGGAGCTAGAAATTAAGTCAGCAGTGCTGTTCCGAGATTCAGACGGCGGCTTAGTCGTTGATGCTGACAACAACGTGTGCATTTATGAAGGTTTTAGATTTCTACAATCGTATTACTAACACTCCATTCTATGTAAAACTGGTATCAGTAACTCCATTCTGGACGCAATTACAAGTACAAGTTAATAATTTCAATAACAGCGTCCATTGTAATCAGTTTACGAGATTAACAAACTTAAGGTTACACGGTATATCTCTTTAACGGTTAGATGAGACTCCGCAATCTCATGTGTTGTTTGAGGTTATGGTGTGGTCCACTAGATCGCCGCCATGTTTCTTGTACACTATCGCGTTCGCGCTAGAGTTGCTTACCCGCGAGGAAATAAACTGCACTCCCTAGACACGGCCCTAGTTCCGTTTACACTGGCGAGTGTAGAGTGCAGCTAGCGCGAACAAACCTCATCATACGATTCTCCTAGGGCACTCCACGGCGTGAAATTACTTTACCATTATCGTACTGTCACGGCGTACTATTCCACGGCTTAATGGCACGGTACCGGTACGCCGTGCGATTCGAGCGAATCGTACATGAGCAGTACAGCGTAATGTTACCGTACCAGTAGCGAGATTCTGTAACTCGTTAGCGACACTTTTCGTTATCGTTAGCCAGCGACAGCCAATCGCATGCACGATCACAGAAGAAAGGCAGCCTCTTATTGGCTGTCGCTTGCTAACTATAACGAAAACTGTCGCTACCGAGTTCGAGAATCTCAAGCCAGCACGCCGTGCGATTCGAACGAATCGTACACGAGCACTACGGCGTACTGTTACCGTACCGGTACGGTACTAGTACGCCAATGGAAGATAGATTATTCCACCATCTTCCGCCTGTCTCTCGCGTTACGGCTCTGTAGACAGCGCGCCAAACCCGCTGGCGTGAACACCACTTCGCTTTAGTTTGCACCGAAGCCGCATCAGTGACAAATAAACGTAATTGTGCGCGAAAAATACCAATTTTCGTCGCTTAACGAGAGCGATAATTAAAGTGAGAGAGTGTTCAAGCGTGCGTTACCGGATGTGTGAAAAGGAAAACTTCAGGACATCCGAGGAATCTGCGGGCTTCGACGAAAAGCGTTTAACGGAAGTATTCGACTGAAGTATTTGAATAAAACATAACAATAAATCGTTTGGCACGAATTTTCCTTCAATTTCAGGTCCATTTTTTGTCGCAAATGCGCGATGACCTTCGATATATGCCAATATATATATTTTTGTAGATAATGTGTATGTTTTGTAGTCGATCCCGCAGTCTACTTTTGGGCCGAGATATTCGAGAAATGGAGAACGAGGAACGAGAAATCGGAGAACCAGGTGCCCTGAGAGGAGGAGTTCGTGAACAAATTGGAGTCGTGCGACTTGGATTTTACCGATTTTATTTCGGACGACGATGTGGACGTGCTGGGTCCCGTGAACGTGGCGAACGGAGTGCCACTACTGCTAAGACAAGGTCCCGACAATTATCACGTTGCACGCACCAATTCCGTCATGGTCAAACTCGAGGCCGACACTGTTCGTATAATGGAGACGAGAACTTCCAGAAATTCGAATATTGTCAAAATTTCAGTTAATTGTGAGGAACTTTTGTGAACTATAAGAAATTTTCGTAAATGCTAAAGGATTCTGGTTAATTCTAGGAAATTTTTGTAAATTGTAAGAAATTTCTGAAAATTGCAAAAAATGTTTGTAAAATGTAAGAAAATTCCGTCAGTTGCACAAAATTTTCGTAAACTATAAGAAATTTTTGTAAATTGTAAATTCTAAGCAATGTTTGTAAATTGTAAAAAAAATCCGGAAATTCTAAGAAATTGTTGGAAATTTAATAAAAATTAAAAAATGTAAAATATTTCCGTCGTTTATGAGAAATTTTCGTAAATTCTAAGAAATGTTTATAAATTGCAAACAAAATTCAAAAATTGTACAATATTTCTATAAAGTCTAAGAAATGTTTGTAAATTCTAGAAGTTTTTGTAAATTCTAAGAAATTTTTGTAAATTGTAAAAAAAATCGGGTATGGTAAAAAATTTCCGCACATTGTAAGGAATTTTTGTAAACTAAGAAATGTTTGTCAATTGTAAGAATTTTTTGACAATTGTAGACAAATTACATCAATTGTAAAAATCTTTCGTAAATTGTCAAAAGAATTTGTAAATTCTAAGCTATCTTTGTGATTTGTAAAAAAAATTGTACATTATAAAAACATTTTGTAAATTGTGAACGATGTTTGCCAAGGAAACGGAAATAAATCAATAATCCAAAAACAGTTTCCCGTTTTATTTAATATATATTGTAATATAGGGTGAGAATTTTTCCTTTCCCACAGTCATCGAATTTTATCACCTCCGTCTCATCCAGCGACATTCTGACGAAAACTCCTACACAAACATTAGAAGGATCCTAACATTTTTCCCATGTACATTTTTGTCACCACCGCTCGATGCAGCTGCATTCGGACAATCGTCGGGGCTTCTCCAAATTTATGGCTTCCGCCCAATCGAGGTCCCGAATGGAATAGTCAAATACTGGTTTTCTGAATTCCCAGAGAACCCTCTCATAGCCTTATCCCTCTGGAAAATTCCCGAATAACGCCCCCAACCTCACGTAGGCCCTTCCTCCCACTATTCTCGATTTCCCACGCTCCAGCCCTATAAGTTGCCTCCGTTCTAGGCTAAGTGATCAGTAAGCTCCTTTTAATTAAAAAATCGGCAATCTTCCCCTAACCGACATTACAATTGGTGCTAAGTGTGGGGTGTGCTGACTAACCAACGCACAGTAGGAGAAAAGCCCAAAAACCTGGCCAAAACCTCAAATGACCTTTGACGGGAATGAAAATTGGCTTACAGGGGTTTTCAAGGTCGCTGATTACGAATCTGAAAGCCAAATTATCGTAAACAAAATGGCCGATCCAATATGGCTGACATGAATGTTAAAAAGTTGCCAGATGTCGACAAAAATTGGTATTTACGGGTTTTCAAGGTCGCTGATTACGAATCCGCAAGCCAAATTATCGTAAAAAAATGGCCGATCCAATATGGCCGACATGAACGTTAAAAAGTTACCAGATGTTGACAAAAATTGGTATATACGGGTTTTCAAGGTCGCTGATTACCAATCCGATATCTATTGTTTATAACTTGCAACAAAGAGCTTACAGCAAATTGTTATAAACAAAATGGCCGAGTATCCTGCTAAATAGATAAATTAATATATTTTAAAAAATCATCATAATAAAATAAACGTGAACAGTGTATTCTACGCAATTATTATTTTTATTTCCAAAATACATACGGAACGTTTCAAAAATAGAACATTTTATTCTTAATCAAAATCGTAATCGGAGTCGGAGTCGGAGTCAGAATCATTATCCGAGTTTGTATCTATTACAACTCCCGGCACGGCTTCAATCTCGGCGCAAAATTCGTCTGCTGCAGCAGTCACTTTAGGAGCGATCAACATCGCTACAGCTTCCGGCGACAAACTCTTCAGCTTCTTCTGTGGTAGTCTTCTGACACTTGAAATGTACGGATCAGAAGTAACTAAGAGCCGATGAAAAACATCTTCCATAGTTTTAACCCTGGAACTTTTTCGCGCAAAATCTTCTCGATATCGTTTGATGTCTTTGTTTCGAGTTTCCTGAGCATCTTCGGATAATTGGCCGATTGGTAATAGAGCATGAGTTATTATCACTGGACCATGAATTAATAGTTTGTGCACCGAAGTAGGCATGGAGTACCAAGGGTATAATGCAACGGTCTTTCTTGCCGTTTCAATAGCATACTGTTCAAATCTTTCACAGTTTATCTCGTGGCCACACGATATAACTTGTAGGATTACGTACAAGCGTTTAATAACTTCTTCGTTGACCCCCGTTATCGCAGCGGAAACCGTCGAATTTTCAAAGAATCGCCGAGCTGTGTTGCCATCATTGCTGCTGCCGTATCCAGGCTTTGGGCGATCGATATTTAGACCCAATTGCTTCTTGAATCCTTCTTGAATGGCCCTCTTGCGTTCCTGGGTAATTTTTTTTTCTTCGGCACTTCGAGCTTGCCATTTTTTAATGCCGAGTTTGTAAGACACGTGTAAGCAATACTCGAAGCACCGTATCCACGCATGCAGCGTCGACAATCCGAACTTCAAATTTGTTTCATTGATTTCCCTTTGCAATACAGTGTCGATGGCATTAAAATCTTTGCTGGTTGCTCCACACAAATAGCACCGTTGAGCAGATTTCGTCAATGATACAGCGTTGCAAACTTTACCATCTATCATGGTGAACAACAACTTGTACATTACGGAGATTTCTTTTCCATCTATTACACTTTCGAATGGACGAAGTGACTTTATTTGTTCTTCAACAATTTGGACTTCCTTAAGTGTTGACTCTGTGTCTTCACGTAGAAACAGTAGTCTAAGCGGTCTACAAAATCGTGGAGACGAGGGTCTGGGGTTCTTCCAAACAACTATTTCTTCCTTCGATTGTTGATCATAACACACGAGTTGTAATGGCACGACTGAAGTAAAGAATACATGCGCATCAGATTTGCTGTCATCACTGAACGTCTGCTTATATTCACTTTGCCCAGAACTTCCATCGCAACCCCACTTGCAAATCAAGTCCATTTTACGAACATTATCTGGAGTCAATCTTTGAATGAGTACATTTTGGACGAGTAAAATACGTTCAACTGTATGATCTAATACTGCCTGTAGTTGGACTTCTGCACTACTCTCTGTAATCCTGATTGCATCACGTGGTGGATAACAACGCTTTTTTGCTTTCATCACTTTTTCGTAAGACGGATATAGCTTACAGTTATTTTCCTTCCCTAATCTTCTCATTCCCTGGTAAGTACTCTTGGAGAATTTATATTCAATCATAGCGGAAAGTGCAGCCTCTTCGGATAAAGTAATTTCATCCGTTGCTGAGTAAGCTTTACGATACTTGGAAGCTCTTAAAGGACTCGTCATTGTTACGTCCTTAATAACTTTTGCGGCGTCGGATTGTCCTGAAGAGCGAAGGCTCATCTGAGTAGCGTATGCTAACTCGACTGAGTTGAACGATGTACGAATATCTTGGGTCTTCCTTCGTTTAGATCTTTCACTGGACATTGTAAACTCAAGGGACGGGCGGTCGCCCGTATTACCCGGGCTTGTTACTACAGTGTCTGTAGGTGCGGCAAAACATACCTGCTTGCTAAGCCATTCACCGTTATTCTTGAAAAATACACAGGATTTTCTGTGAGCTTGTTGCCACCTCGTTCTCATTTGATTGAAGAGTATCGAAAAAGTCCGTTTCGAGTCCTCAGGCACTACAACTGTACGTCCGGTGTCCTTGGAAATTTTTTCTACCATAAATTCGATCAAGGAAGCGAATTTATCGGATAAATGCTCGCTGATTATCAGAAATACTTCTTTCCTTGTCAGCACCAATTCTTTGTAACCGGATCCTGTAATAAAGACATAGAATTGTAGAAAATTGGTGTTAAAGGAAAAGATCAAATTTTCAATTAATACAAAAACTTGAACAATGTACATTATTTTACCAAATAAATAACCGCAATAATTGAAGTAATTTTAAGAAAATTAGACAGAAAATATTGACATGGATTTGGTTAAAAGAAAGCTTTGCTTACTATATAATATATATATATATTCAAATATTTTATTCGAATGTTATAATATTTCATTCATATTTAAGAAATTTTTATGTGGTTGATTTTAATATGTATATATATATATATATATGCATACGTATATATCATAATTAAATCACAGAAAATTTATATATATATATATATACACATACATATATATTAAAATAATTTATTTCAAGCGTATAACAGCCGTCTTGTCCGTTATGATGCTACTTCACCCATTCTCAGGTAGAGGCGCAGCGGCTGCTCAATAGTGCCGCGTGCACGCTCGGCTACCGCACGATGCGAAAAAAATCATAACGGACAAGACGCACGTTTTCCGCAGGTAACTCTTGTAAATTTCGAAAGCTTATACATTAAACTAAAGGCCGAGACTAGGAGCTTTGCAAAATGTGACAAAATATATAACTTTTCGGACCGTTGAAAATATAAGTTTTCAAAATTATTCAATTTTATTTATGCCGAAGGCTATACTACATTTCAATCATTTATACATAAACTTTCGATTCAACCGATGTAAAAACATGTTCTACATACCTCCAGAAGTCGTATCCATGTTGCAGAATTGAAATTAAACCCGTCACTTTAAAGTTATGGGTTTTTGAAGTCAGCGTTATTTTCGTCTGTTCGGCGCGTGACACGTACACTCTTCACGAACACTCACTGCCAACTGACGCTGCGGCGCAGGTATACACTTAAAGGGCTTTCCCTTCCACAATAGAATGCAGTTACTAGTCCTCTACCTGAATGACTACTCAACTGACCCTATTTCGAAAATTTATTTTTTGGGGTTTTGGCCAGGTTTTTGGGCTTTTCTCCTACTGTGCAACGCTGGGAACATAGGACCGATCGACGACACGCCGAGTCTACGAGAGTCTACGAACGGAACTGGATCCACGGAAGGAATCGGTGAGTAAAGATTCATTCACTCTTTACCGCGAGTCACAAATCATAACAACCGATTCCGAGACTGACTCTGTGGATTCGAACAATATGCCGCTATCAAACGTGAACGCGGCAATCAAAAGCGCTTTGAATAAAATTAACGATTCGAGCGCGGCACCGGAAATAAAGCATGACACTACACGTCCACCAAGTATCTCGTCAGAAGATGATATCGAAGAACTTCAACCAAAAGAAGCACTCGAACTAATTCGGGAATTTGATGGGAAAAATATCGGAGTCGAAACTTTTATCAGCTCCATTGAAGAAGTCAGGCCACAAGTACTAAGATCGGATTATTTTCGACGACTCGTAATTGCAAAAAGAATAATCGGGGATGCAGCAAGAGAAATTCAAGAGTACGAAACGAACTCATATGATAAACTTTATGAATGTTTACGGATACTTTTTGGAAGCGTTCAACCGGCTAGCGTCTGGCGCGACAAAAGGTCATGGATGTTTCAGCAAAAAAATGAGAGCGTATCAAAATTTACAAATAGATTCCTCGAAGTGCAAAATCAACTTCTGTCTGTGCTAGCCAACTCAACCGCAGACGAGGTACAGCGACGATTGATAATAGAGTATGAACGTCAACAAGGGCTGGACCAATACCTGTTAGGATTGAAAAAAGAGATCTCCACGGAAGTGCGTGCACAAAAACCAGAAAACATTCGTGCAGCGATAGTCCGAGCACAAGCTGCAGAGGCATACGACTACACCCGAGAAATGATGACACGCAGCCTTAACCTAAGCGACAAGAGCACAGGTAGCTCAGAGACTCGTAAGCCGCCCTATCATAAATCTCCTGGAAATCCATCAAGCGCACCATTCGCGTCTATTGTTTGCCGGTATTGTAACCGCGCAGGTCACTCCGAACGCGACTGTCGTAAAAGAGCATACGACTTACAAAATACGAAAAGGAACGTAACCAAACAATCGGTTTTTCACAACGAGGCAATCCCACAATCACCAACCAATGCGAACAGCAGTCAATCACATACCGGAAGAAGAAGCAACCACTACGACACAAGACGAATTCCCCAAATCAATGCCATCGGATCCGCTAAACGAGTGGTCAAACTTCCCACCCGAACAGCCAGCAGAATAGGCAGTTTTCTCCTCGATACCGGTTCAGCAATAAATTTACTTAAAATCAGCATGTTGACAAAAAGATCGCAGATCAATCGAAACATTAAGACACCGTTCTCCATGGGCAATGAACAACATGAATGGTTATTTTCTGCTAGGCAAGAATTTCAAGGAAAGATTCACATCTTTCACGTCGTTCCCAATGACTTCCCATTAGACGAGGATGGGTTGATCGGCATTCCGTTCATGGAAAAGTACCAAACAAAAATCGGTATCGGAAGAGAAAATTATTTAATGTTCGACGATCAACGATTTGAATTCGAGAAAGTTTCTGTCACTATCCCGCCACGAACGATCTATTTTATGACGGTTCGTACGAATATTGAAAACGGAACAGCCATCACGGACGAGAACAATCCAGGAGCAGCAGTGCCTTGCATCTTCGAAGCCAAGGATTACGCAACCCGAGTGCCATTTTTGAATGACTCGGAAGAACCGATGACGGTTACAATTGACCAGCTACAGGGCATTCCTTTCTGTGAAGCCGCCCGTTCGCCTGAGGAGGAGCGCCAAGACGCACCGAAGGATGTAGCTCGTGTCAATGCTATAGAGATTACGAATACTGCCGAACGTATTCACACATTAAAAGAAAACGTTCGACTCGAGCACGTCCCACCAGATCAAGCAGAAAAGGTTTGGGACATCGTCTCCAGCTTTCCAGATGTATTTGCCCTACCTGGTGATCCACTCCCAGGCACAAAAATGGTCAAGCATCGGATCATCACGAGTGATGATACACCCGTGAACACCAAACAATACAGGTACCCGCCGGTTCACAAGGAAGAAATCGACAGGCAGGTAAACGAAATGCTGGAGAAAGAATTAATAGAGCCGAGTGACTCACCATACAACTCGCCTATTTGGGTGGTACCTAAGAAATCGGATGCATCAGGAAAACGGAAGTGGAGGATCGTCATTGATTTTCGGAAATTGAACGAAAAAACGACACACGACGCCTATCCTCTCCCATGCATCGACGAAATTTTGGATCAATTAGGTCGAGCAAAATATTTTACCGCATTCGATCTAGCGTCGGGATTTCATCAAATCCCAATGGACGAACGAGACAAGCAGAAGACAGCGTTTTCCACACCATCAGGTCACTATCATTACAACAGAATGCCGTTTGGATTGAAGAACGCACCCGCGACATTCCAACGCATGATGAATAACGCGTTGAGGGGAATGATCGGAAATACATGCTTCGTTTACTTGGACGACATTATTATTTACGGACAAACCCTCGACGAACACAATAAGAAATTAATTGACGTGCTGACCCGTCTTCGCGAGTCAGACTTGAAGTTGCAGCCCGACAAGTGCGAATTTCTACGGCCAGAATTGGAATTTTTGGGACATGTAATCTCGGAAGAAGGAGTAAAACCCAATCCAAAGAAAACAGAAGCAGTACAGAATTTTCCAAGGCCAAGTGACCAGAAGCAGATTAAACAGTTCTTAGGACTCGCTGGATATTACCGAAAATTCATAAAAGATTTCAGCAAATTAGCGAAACCACTTACAGAACTCCTGAAGAAGGATACACCATGGTCTTGGACAGACAAACAAGAACAATCATTCAGCCTATTACGAACAGCGCTGACGACATCTCCGGTCCTCCAATATCCAGATTTCGAGGGATCTTTCGTGCTCACAACCGACGCGAGCAGCCACGCCATAGGTGCAGTGCTATCGCAGGGACCCATCGGTAAAGATCGTCCCATCGCTTACGCATCACGCACTCTTAATAAAGCCGAACAACGATATTCGACGACGGAAAAAGAGATGTTGGCAATAGTCTGGGCTGTCAAGCACTTCCGCCAATATCTGTTTGGAAAGAAATTTTAAATTGTTACGGATCACAAGCCGCTAATCTGGATCCTCGAAACCTCGAACCCTCCAACGAATAGTCGCCTAATGAGGCTCCGGTTAAAACTAGACGAATACGAATACGAGGCCGTTTATAAAAAAGAAACGCTGAATACAAACGCTGACGCCCTATCACGGATATACCCCGTAACTACCCGTCAAGGAAAGCACAACGGCGCTCCGAATGAGGGGACCGAAAAGCAAGAAGTATCAGATATCGTCATCGAAGAAGAAAGCGACAACGCGGCAGACACCGAAAACACAGTGAAAAAAGAAAATGATCGAGAAGAAATGGAAAATTTTCCCCTTTACAAAGAGTTCGAACTATCGAAAGAAAGTCCACAGGTTCCTGAAATTTTTGAGGAAGCACCACCCAGGAACACACCGCGGATCAAAATAACCGACCAACTTGAAAACAGTGAAGATGAACTGCACCTCGATTTCGCAAGAGATGAAATCGAGTGGTATAACGTGTTAGCCGAAAAACTGTCGGTTACCAATGAACCTACCAAGATTTATTTAGGTTGCAAATACCTGAATGAAAATCCAGTTACAAAAATGAGAATTAAGCAGGTGATGTCGTTTATTTGATCAAGGAAAACAGAACGACCCTTTCTTTATCTTTACGACATGGAACTGTACGAGCCAGGTACAGAAGAAGAACGGATAGACATCATAAAGCAATACCACGGGACAAGCGCCACAGGTCATTTCGGAGTAGCAAAGACCCTCGATCGGGTGAAGGCCGTTGCTACCTGGCCCAACCTGCAAAGAGACATCGAAGATTACATCCGTAGATGCGATACGTGCCAGAGGGTGAAGCTCGTGCGAACACGACCACGAGCAGAAGCAATAATTACTGATACACCGGAGAAACCCAACGAAAAAATTGCATTGGACCTTGTGGGTCCACTACCTGAAACGTACGAGGGTCATAAGTACATTCTTTCTGTACAAGACCAGCTCACAAAATACATTACACTGATCCCATTAAAATCACAGGATGCCCAATCAACAGTGACAGCACTGGTTGAAAACTTTATTTACATTCACGGAGCTCCGAAAATCATCTTCACCGATGGCGGACGAAACTTCATCAGCCAAACGTTCAAGCATTTAGAAAAGCTCTTTAAGATCTCCCACATGACAACGACAACGTTTCATCCTCAGAGTAATGGGAGCCTCGAGCGAGCACACGGACCGATAAAAGAACAAATTAAAGCATTGATATGCGACTATCAAGAAGATTGGGACAAGAAATTAAAGTTCGTCTCTATGGCTTATAACACAGCCAAACACGAAGGGACAGGACTAACTTCATTCGAAATGCAGTTCGGAAGAAAACCCAATATTCCAAATAATTTGCCAGCTCAAAGGACTAATACGACGATTGACGAATACTTCGAAGGAATACGTGCGGATCACGAATGCATCGTCAAACGAGGACGCGATAATTTGATCGCAGCTAAAGAAAGATACAAGGCAGTCCAGGATGCTCACATACATCGCACTATACCCGTCTTCGCAAAAGGCGACGAGGTCCTCGTTGCTCAAGAGCGAGACAAGACCCCACTGGCCCCGAAGTGGGAAGGACCAGCTATCTTTTTAGAACAAACATCGGACGTAAACTACGAGATATTGCTAAACAACAGACGAAAACTAATCCATGTTAACAAGTTAAAACCTTATCATAGAAACTAATCAAACATTCTGTGCAGGCATTATGTTGCTGTCACTCCTTCTCCTTCCCCTGACATAGGTTACAACCAACGAATTAAGGGTGGAACCACTCGAAGGCGCTATATATATGGAAAACCTCGGAAACGCCGTGATCTATCACCAAACCTGGACAGTAGTCAACTACGTCGACCTCATCGAAATAAATCTACATCGGGACGAACTGATGCAAGCTTCACTGGGGTTGGCCACGGTTTGCAATGGAGAGAACGAAAGGAAGAACTGCTCGGAGTTTGCATCGATCGAGATCCTTCAGCAGAGGTTAAATAGAATAGATGCCAGAAGATCTAGATTAATGAACATCATCGATTATAAACCCCGATTTAAACGAGGCGTATTTAACTTTATTGGCGACTGCGTTGGGCATACTGAACCCATCTTCGTAAGACCGAGTTATGATAAAAGTATTACACAAGCCACTGACATTCTTCTCAACAAAACTCTCAAAGTTCCTAAACTCGAAGAAGTGCTTCGAAATCATTCAGTTTCTTTAGACGACATTCAGCTAACGACTTTAGGGCGACCTACACACGTTGACCTTACTCAGCTCAAAGCTCTTGGACAGACTTTAGACGAAATCTCAGAAGAGGCCGAGAAAATTGGACAACGTAAACGGACGAAGACATTTTTCGAAACGACTTACGAAGGTATCAGGTATCTCAGCTACAGTTGTACTGGCGTTGTTCTCTTGTATCTCATGTTCAGATGCGGTTATGTGGTTGTTTATCCAATATGTTCACTAGACTATTCAAAGCAACCTTCTCCCCTTGTATCAATGTGTACAACAATTGTTTTCACCAGAATAACGAACATGTAGACTACCGTGTAAACTACGATGGAGAAGAATGTTCCATGCTGGAAATCGCCGGAAATCGTAATGCTCATAATATTGCGAAACCAGTGGGTCGCCGTCGGTCCACTAGTCTTAAAGCTTAAAGAAAATTCATTTTTTTTGTATGAATTTTCTTAAATTAGGGGGGAGGTGTAATATAGGGTGAGAATTTTTTCCTTTTTTCCTTTCCCACAGTCTTCGAATTTTATCACCTCCGTTTCATCCAGCGACATTGCGACGAAAACTCCTACACAAACATTAGAAGGAACCTAACATTTTTCCCGTGTACATTTTTGTCACCACCGCTCGATGCAGCTGCATTCGGACAATCGTCGGGGCTTCTCCAAATTTATGGCTTCCGCCCAATCGAGGTCCCGAATGGAATAGTCAAATACTGGTTTTCTGAATTCCCAGAGAACCCTCTCATAGCCTTATCCCTCTGGAAAATTCCCGAATAAGCCCCCAACCTCACGTAGGCCCTTCCTCCCACTATTCTCGATTTCCCACGCTCCAGCCCTATAAGTTGCCTCCGTTCGAGGCTAAGTGATCAGTAAGCCACCAAATTTGTAAGACGTCGAATCTCTGTCAGTTGAATAAACGTAGCTCAAGTAGCTCAACTTCGTGTACACCGAGTTGATTCATCCTACAACCGTGTTCTGTAGCGAGTCAGTCACTCCTTTTAATAAAAAAATCGACAATGTTCCCCTAACCGACATTACAATATATACACACACATATACATGCAAAGAGAAAAAAGCGGTCCGTTCATGTATGGTACTACAATGGTACGGTGTGAGTATTTTGAGCCTAACGAGAGGTTATTTTAACCGTACTATGAACGTACAGAGCTCGTTTTCTACGGATACAATAGCTGGACTATACCGGTAGTAGAAGAGCTAGTGCCGTTCTAACGCAGGGATCTCAGGGGGGAGCGGGGCGGCGGGGTCCAGCGCGGGGAAGCCAAGTGCCTGGTGGAGGGGGGGGGGTCCAGCGCGAGGACGTGACGTCATGCCATGGGTCTCTGTGGAGGGGGTAGCCATGTGGTCCGAAGAGCGACTGTCGGGAGGGGGAAGCCGTCGTGGACGAGTGTTTTGTGGGGGCGGGGGTCAGGTAGTGGTGAGCGACCGTTGAAAACCCATAAATCTCCCAATTTATTATGGACATAAACAAGATTAGCATCGATGCAGTGTTTTTCTTTCTACACTATTTAGTCCGTGTGAAAATAAAACTCACACACACACGATGTGTGCATGTAATGGTCATATATGGGTAGGCAAATCTCGTTAATTTGAAGCGATACATGAAGGGGACGGCTTTTCTTTCCTTAACTATCCCTGTGGGGTAGGCATCTGCTGTCCAGAAAAGTGTGCACTCGTGGAGGTGAAAGCTGGCCAGGCTCGCCAATCATTGACTTTCGCGATCTCTACAGAACAGCGTCTAGGTCATGGAGACTGAACTGGCGTATTATACAGAGCATCATAGACTTTTCAATATATGTTGCCGCGTGTTCCAGTATGTATGAAGTCTGTCACGAATCATAGGGCTCTTCGCAGAGCAACATCAAACCTATTCAAGTGACACTTGAAGCTTTACAAAACTTACCAAATCAGCCATATTCTTAAGGCATTTTTTTTTCTACGTCGACATTCGAAGCCACCCTCCGAGCATAGGGAACATTTTGAAAAAATATCATTCCGCTCAAGTAATGTCTTGACTATCCGAAACACATATACGAAAACGAGGTATTTATTACATTTTTTCGCCTTTTATTTATATTTATTTTAATTTATTTTATTTTATTTTTATTTTATTTATTTATTTATTAATTTTTTTTCCTCCCGTTGAACCCCGACCGGCTCGTTCTGTGTATGAATTTAATTTTCATGCTTGCCGCGATAAAAGATATCAACGTGATATTAAAAAACTCTGGTGGAGGTGATTCTATTTTCCGAGCTAGAAGGGAACATTTTCCGAGCTAGAAGGGAACATTTTCCGAGCTAGAAGGGAACGACAAAAATATTTTCTGATGGGAGACCGTTTTTAATCATCGGCAGCGCTCAAAAGTGGCCACACTTTGAATGAAGCAGTGAGTTAACATATCTCTCAGGGAAGACTTTTCAACTCGTTAATATGGAGAACAACAATCAACCATCAGAAGAAATCTTGCACAACCAAGCCACGCTCCTAAGTTCGATCGACGACTTTTGCTGTGTGGAGACAACAGATCGTCGAGTTCATCGAAGTACGGAAGACGCAAAGCCGAATTAAGCGCCAACGATTATCAACTAAACATCAATAGTCATTGATAGGCCAAATACCGCATCGGGAAGGATTGAAGTATTCCATGTACAGGCATTTAATAAGCATGGGTGTAGGACACAGCGGTGAAGGGTTAATGTGGCGAGAACTCGACTTGAACGCGTGATGGTCTATACTTTAACCCCGGCTCGATGAATTTCAACAACGTGGAAGTGGTTGAGCTTTACGAAAAATACGTAATCTTACAATAAATGTGAATAAGTATAAATCGATACGCGTTGAATGTTATATCCCATTGCCACGGGAAATAATGATTATGAAGGCTGCGATTAATGTGCAATCAAGAGATAATACACGTTTCGCATGGGTGACAGCCACAGCTTTATACCCAGCTGAACGAAACAGTGACCACGGATCTTCTTACATGCATTATTCAACGGTATTGAATCTATCGAATATTGGATTCCCAGGAACTATAGGTCAAATAAAAAATAAAAAAATTGTGCTTCAAAACAATTTATCCATCGACGTGTATACCACCGAAGAAGACATTGCTCCGATACGCGTGGCTCAACATCAGAAGAAGAAGAAAAGCATATCAATTTGCTATACATACAAGATACCGAAGATAACAATGTATAACATATCACATAGATAAAGAACCTATCAAGCCTCGTGAGCGCAGAACAGAGGCAGCCATTGAAAAAATATATATATGCCATCGGTGTGTGAAGTTAACACAATTACTATACCGTCATATGTGCTAGACGACTTAAACAACAATCCAGTATTTCGCAGGTGTCTGCATTAGATTAGATCAACGGATAAACTACAATCACATGAGATCGATTATGGAGCAATAAAGCACTGCGCCATCCGACTATCAAATGATACCAATAAGTGGTTCCAAATCATCAACTTCAATCGGAAAGCAACACATCCATTCACTGTAGATGCCTATTTGGAGTGTTTTTTTTACTAATTATAGAGCGAAGATGAAAGTGTGCAAAGACTGATGGGAAGAACGTAGCAGAGGATATGTACCAATATCATGAAGCATTTACTATTGATTACCACATGTGTTTTTCATATGATGAATCGCTATCATAGTATCGACCACATCACAGCGCCGATTTCATATCATAGTTCGTGACAGAACTGGAAAAACTAGTGCTGTGCATAAAATACATTTTCTACGAAAATTAAGGCTCGTCATGAGTTAATTCTAATACCTTCACGCTATGGCAATAATTGTGCATTCAGTCATCATCAACCACTAGAGGTAGAAGTTGAATTACTCAAGATACAATGGCATATGCCGCACATAATATTAGATGAGATCAATAAATTATCATTACTTCGAACATTGGAAAGTGAGCGATACTTGAATATGAGTTGTTCGCTCTTGGGATCTATACGACTGTTCGTCGCTTCAAAGCACAACGAAACATTCATGGACCGAAAAAGCTGCCTCCCAACTAGAGAAACCAAAATATGTAATTGGTGCGGTGCAGACTGGTAAAAAGATAATGAATGGTCAAGGACATTATATTATTCACCGACTGCAAAATCACAAGTGCTAAACTTTATCTCAATTCAGCATTCTTTTCTCAAGATGATTCGAATTAGGACTTCAAAAAAGTTTCGACATTTTGTTCAATATGTACTCTCGATTTTGTAAATACCATTGTGACTGCAATAGTGATCGTTCTTTACTAACCATCGCCAAGTCTTAATGTAACGGCCCTCCCACTGTCAATGATTGATCACATCAGAACGAGCCTGTAAAAAAAATGCTACCGTAGATGTGAGAATAGAGTTCGAATGCGAAGAAGATTCACCACTGAATACAACTGCTTATTGTTTTAATCTTACATGATCGCATTGTTGACTATTGTCCATTGACCGACATTATCCATAAAATTGCATAGATCGGCAAAATCTGCGAGATACGAAGCATCATGGTCGATTCGCAATCATCATGGTCTAAAGTGGGCATATGGAAACGTTCCATATAGCATGGCTGAAGTTTCAATAACAGCTGGAGTTGAAGGTTCAACGGACGGCGATATGTGTCCTATCGTATATGTTGAGGGTCATGAAAAACGAGAATGGCTAGCTGATATAATATATATGAAAAATGAGCTATTTATTGAGTCGTTGAATATAGTCTTTGACGATATGGATGTCTCAAGTAAATTAGATGGAAGTTTTACTCTACGATGTGAAAAGCATAAAAAACAGTTGTGCCTTACAAAATGTATTAAAAATATTTAATTGGTGGCTGAATCATAAAGATTCATGCAAATAAAAGAAATGTAACATTATGTACTTTTTATTCTCCTCAACCCGTACTTAGTTATGTCCGCATCACCTCATATCGGATTGTGCAACTGAATACTATATTACATTCGAATGTGAACCATTTTTTTGTATGGAATTTGATTAAAAAAAAATTAATATAATCGCCCAATGATAATCGAAGACATTTATCAGTATACGTTCGTTAGATGTTCGTGAACCGTTTGTTGGAAGTTTGCGAGGCATTCGAAGATTTTCGATAGTCGTTCGTGAAACGTTCCATAGACTTCCGGAGACATTCATAAGACGTTCGAAGCCATTTAAGAGACGTTAGAAAACATTTACAAGGCGTTTGAAGACACGCATGAAGGGTTCAAAGAGTTTCAAGAGACTTTCTACGACGCTCATGAGGCGTTTGAAGATGTTCGTGACACATTCAAGAGACTTTCGAAAACGTTCATAAGACGTTTGAAGACATTCATGCGAGGTGCGAAGACCTTCGGAGACTTTCGAAGACGTTCAAGAGATCTGCGACGATATTTATAATACGTTTAAAGACATCGATGAGGGGTTCGAAGACGTTTAAGAGACTTTAAAAGACATTCACAAGGGGTTTTAAGACGTTCAAGAAACTTTCGAATACGTTCAAGAGACTTTCGACTACATTCATAACACGTTTAAAGACATTCATGAGGGGTTCGAAGACGCTTATAAGAGGCTTTCAAAGACATTCACGAGGGGTTTGTCCAAAACACATTCATAATACGTTTGAAGACATTCAAGAGACGTTCGAAAACATTCATAAGACGTTTGAATACACGCATGAGAGGTTCAAAAAGTTTCAAGAGACTTTCTACGACGATCATGAGACGTTTGAAGATGTTCGTGAGACATTCAAGAGACTTTCGAATATGTTCATAAGAAGTTTGAAAACATTCATGAGAGGTGCGAAGACCTTCAGAGACTTTCGAAGACAATCAAGAGATCTTTGACAATATTTATAATACGTTTGAAGACATCGATGAGGGGTTCGACGACGCTTGAGAGACTTTCAAAAACATTCACGAGGAGTTTGAAGATGTTCAAGAAATTTTCGAATACGTTCAAGAGACTTTCGGAGACATTCATAATACGTTTGAAGACATTCATGAAGAGTTCGAGGACGCTTGAGAAACTTTCAAAGACATTTACGAGGGGTTCGAAGACGTTCAAGAGACTTTCGACGACATTCATAAGACGTTTGAAGACATGCATGAGGCCTTCGAAGAGTTTCAAGAGACTTTCAACGACCATTATGAGACGTATGAAGATGTTCGTGAGACATTCAAAAGACTTTCGAAAACGTTCATAAGAAGTTTGAAGACATTCATGAGAGGTGCGAAGACCTTCAGAGACTTTCGAAGACATTCAAGAGATCTTTAACGATATTCATAATACGTTTGACGACATCGATAGGGGGGTTCGACGACGTTTTAAAGACTTTCAGAGACATTCACGAGGGGTTTGAAGATGTTCAAGAAACTTTCGAATACGTTCAAGAGACTTTCGACGACATTCATAATACGTTTGATTACATTTATCAGCGGTTCGAAGATGCTTGAGAGACTTTCAAAGACATTCCCGAGGGGTTCGAAGACGTTCAGAGACTTTTGAAGATATTCAAGAGTGCTTTGACAATATTCATAATACGTTTGAAGACATCGATGAGGGGATCGACGATGTTTTAGAGACATTCAAAGACATTCACGAAGGGTTTGAAGACGTTCAAATAACTTTCGAATACGTTCTAGAGACTATCGACAACATTCATAATAATTTTGAAGACATTCATGAGGGGATCGAAGACGCTTGAGAGACTTTCAAAGACGTTCACGAGGGGTTCGAAGACGTTCAAGGGACTTTCGACGACATTCATAAGACGTTTGAAGACATGCATGAGGCCTTCAAAGAGTTTCAAGAAACCTTCTACGACGATCATGAGACGTTTGAAAATGTTCGTGAGACATTCAAAAGACTTTGGAAAACGTTTATAAGAAGTTTGAAGACATTTATGAGAGGTGCGAAGACCTTCAGAGACTTCCGAAGACATTCAAGAGATCTTCAACGATATTGATAATACGTTTGACGACATCGATAGGGGGGTTCGACGACGTTTTAGAGACTTTCAGAGACATTCACGAGGGGTTTGAAGATGTTCAAGAAACTTTCGAATACGTTCAAGAGACTTTCGACGACATTCATAATACGTTTGAAGACATTCATGGGGGGGGGGGGGGGGGGAGTTCGATGACGCTTGAGAGCCTTTCAAAGACATTCACGAGGGGTTCGAAGACGTTCAAGAGACTTTCGACGACATTCATAAGACGTTTGACGACATGCATGAGGCCTTCAAAGAGTTTCGAGAGACTTTCCACGACGATCATGAGACGTATGAAGATGTTCGTGAGACATTCAAAAGACTTTCGAAAACGTTCATAAGAAGTTTGAAGACATTCATGAGAGGTGCGAAGCCCTTCGGAGACTTTCGAAGACGTTCAAGAGATCTGCGACGATATTTATAATACGTTTAAAGACATCGATGAGGGGTTCGAAGACGTTTAAGAGACTTTAAAAGACATTCACAAGGGGTTTTAAGACGTTCAAGAAACTTTCGAATAGGTTCAAGAGACTTTCGACTACATTCATAACACGTTTAAAGACATTCATGAGGGGTTCGAAGACGCTTAAGAAAGGCTTTCAAAGACATTCACGAGGGGTTTGTCCAAAACACATTCATAATACGTTTGAAGACATTCAAGAGACGTTCGAAAACATTCATCAGACGTTTGAATACACGCATGAGAGGTTCAAAAAGTTTCAAGAGACTTTCTACGACGATCATGAGACGCTTGAAGATGTTCGTGAGACATTCAAGAGACTTTCGAAAACGTTCATAAGAAGTTTGAAAACATTCATGAGAGGTGCGAAGACCTTCAGAGACTTTCGAAGACATTCAAGAGATCTTTGACAATATTTATAATACGTTTGAAGACATCGATGAGGGGTTCGACGACGCTTGAGAGACTTTCAAAAACATTCACGAGCAGTTTGAAGATGTTCAAGAAACTTTCGAATACGTTCAAGAGACTTTCGGAGACATTCATAATACGTTTGAAGACATTCATGAAGAGTTCGAGGACGCTTGAGAAACTTTCAAAGACATTCACGAGGGGTTCGAAGACGTTCAAGAGACTTTCGACGACATTCATAAGACGTTTGAAGACATGCATGAGGCCTTCGAAGAGTTTCAAGAGACTTTCAACGACCATTATGAGACGTATGAAGATGTTCGTGAGACATTCAAAAGACTTTCGAAAACGTTCATAAGAAGTTTGAAGACATTCGTGAGAGGTGCGAAGACCTTCAGAGACTTTCGAAGACATTCAAGAGATCTTTAACGATATTCATAATACGTTTGACGACATCGACAGGGGGGTTCGACGACGTTTTAAAGACTTTCAGAGACATTCACGAGGGGTTTGAAGATGTTCAAGAAACTTTCGAATACGTTCAAGAGACTTTCGACGACATTCATAATACTTTTGATTACATTTATCAGCGGTTCGAAGACGCTTGAGAGACTTTCAAAGACATTCCCGAGGGGTTCGAAGACGTTCAGAGACTTTTGAAGATATTCAAGAGTGCTTTGACAATATTCATAATACGTTTTAAGACATCGATGAGGGGATCGACGATGTTTTAGAGACTTTCAAAGACATTCACGAAGGGTTTGAAGACGTTCAAATAACTTTCGAATACGTTCTAGAGACTATCGACAACATTCATAATACGTTTGAAGACATTCATGAGGGGATCGAAGACGCTTGAGAGACTTTCAAAGACGTTCACGAGGGGTTCGAAGACGTTCAAGGGACTTTCGACGACATTCATAAGACGCTTGAAGACATGCATGAGGCCTTCAAAGACTTTCAAGAAACCTTCTACGACGATCATGAGACGTTTGAAAATGTTCGTGAGACATTCAAAAGACTTTCGAAAACGTTCATAAGAAGTTTGAAGACATTTATGAGAGGTGCGAAGACCTTCAGAGACTTTCGAAGACATTCAAGAGATCTTCAACGATATTCATAGTACGTTTGACGACATCGATAGGGGGGTTCGACGACGTTTTAGAGACTTTCAGAGACATTCACGAGGGGTTTGAAGATGTTCAAGAAACTTTCGAATACGTTCAAGAGACTTTCGACGACATTCATAATACGTTTGAAGACATTCATGGGGGGGGTGGGGTCGATGACGCTTGAGAGCCTTTCAAAGACATTCACGAGGGGTTCGAAGACGTTCAAGAGACTTTCGACGACATTCATAAGACGTTTGACGACATGCATGAGGCCTTCAAAGAGTTTCGAGAGACTTTCCACGACGATCATGAGACGTATGAAGATGTTCGTGAGACATTCAAAAGACTTTCGAAAACGTTCATAAGAAGTTTGAAGACATTCATGAGAGGTGCGAAGACCTTCAGAGACTTTCGAAGACATTTAAGAGATCTTTAACGATATTCATAATACGTTTGACGACATCGATGAGGGGTTCGACGACGTTTTAAAGACTTTCAAAGACATTCACGAGGGGTTTGAAGACGTTCAAGAAACTTTCGAATACGTTCAAGAGACTTTCGACGACATTCATAATACGTTTGAAGACATTCATGAGGGGTTCGAAGACGTTCAAGAGACTTTCGACGGCGTACATAATACGTTTGAAGACATTGATGTGGGGTTCGAAGACGCTTAAGAGACTTACAAAGACATTTACGGGAGGTTTAAAGACGTTCAAGAGGTTTTCGAAGACGTTCAGAAATCTTCGATGACATGCATAATACGATCTTCGACGACATCCATAAACCGAAGACTTTCATGACGTTTCAGTTTCGCTGGAATTGTTTGGGTGTTTGAACCAAAACAAACTTAAACACCCAAACAAACTAAAACACGTTCCACCAAAACTGTGAAAATCCCAAACGAACCGAAACAATTCCAGCGAAACTGAAACGTCATGAAAGTCTTCGGTTTATGGATGTCGTCGAAGATCGTATTATGCATGTCGTCGAAGATTTCTGAACGTCTTCGAAAACCTCTTGAACGTCTTTAAACCTCCCCTAAATGTCTTTGTAAGTCTCTTAAGCGTCTTCGAACCCCACATCAATGTCTTCAAACGTATTATGTACGCCGTCGAAAGTCTCTTGAACGTCTTCGAACCCCTCGTGAATGTTTTTGAAAGTCTCTCAAGCGTCTTCGAACCCCTCATGAATGTCTTCAAACGTATTATGAATGTCATCGAAAGTCTCTTGAACGTATTCGAAAGTTCCTTGAACGTCTTCAAACCCCTCGTGAATGTCTTTGAAAGTCTTTAAAACGTCGTCGAACCCCTCATCGATGTCGTCAAACGTATTATGAATATCGTTAAAGATCTCTTGAATGTCTTCGAAAGTCTCTGAAGGTCTTCGCACCTCTCATGAATGTCTTCAAACTTCTTATGAACGTTTTCGAAAGTCTTTTGAATGTCTCACGAACATCTTCATACGTCTCATGATCGTCGTGGAAAGTCTCTCGAAACTCTTTGAAGGCCTCATGCATGTCTTCAAACGTCTTATGAATGTCGTCGAAAGTCTCTTGAACGTCTTCGAACCCCTCGTGAATGTCTTTGAAAGGCTCTCAAGCGTCATCGACCCCCCCCCCCCCCCCCCCCATGAACGTCTTCAAACGTATTATGAATGTCGTCGAAAGTCTCTTGAACGTATTCGAAAGTTTCTTGAACATCTTCAAACCCCTCGTGAATGACTCTGAAAGTCTCTAAAACGTCGTCGAACCCCCCTATCGATGTCGTCAAACGTATTATGAATATCGTTGAAGATCTCTTGAATGTCTTCGACAGTCTCTGAAGGTCTTCGCACCTCTCATAAATGTCTTCAAACTTCTTATGAACGTTTTCGAAAGTCTTTTGAATGTCTCACGAACATTCTCAAACGTCTCAGGATCGTCGTAGATGGTTTCTTGAAACTCTTTGAAGGCCTCATGCATGTCTTCAAACGTCTTATGAATGTCGTCGAAAGTCCCTTGAACGTCTTCGAACCCCTCGTGAACGTCTTTGAAAGTCTCTCAAGCGTCTTCGATCCCCTCATGAATGTCTTCAAACGTATTATGAATGTTGTCGATAGTCTTTAGAACGTATTCGAAAGTTATTTGAACGTCTTCAAACCCTTCGTGAATGTCTTTGAAAGTCTCTAAAACATCGTCGATCCCCTCATCGATGTCTTCGAACGTATTATAAATATTGTCAAAGATCTCTTGAATGTCCTCGAAAGTCTCTGAAGGTCTTCGCACCTCTCATGAATGTTTTCAAACTTCTCATGAACGTTTTCGAAAGTCTCTTGAATGTCTCACGAACATCTTCAAACGTCTCATGATCGTCGTAGAAAGTCTCTTGAAACTTTTTGAACCTCTCATGGGTGTATTCAAACGTCTTATGAATGTTTTCGAACGTCTCTTGAATGTCTTCAAACGTATTATGAATGTGTTTGGACAAACCCCTCGTGAATGTCTTTGAAAGCCTCTCTTAAGCGTCTTCGAACCCCTCACGATTGTCTTTAAACGTGTTATGAATGTAGTCGAAAGTCTCTTGAACGTATTCGACAGTTTCTTGAACGTCTTAAAACCCCTTGTGAATGTCTTTTAAAGTCTCTTAAACGTCTTCGAACCCCTCATCGATGTCTTTAAACGTATTATAAATATCGTCGCAGATCTCTTGAACGTCTTCGAAAGTCTCCGAAGGTCTTCGCACCTCGCATGAATGTCTTCAAACGTCTTATGAACGTTTTCGAAAGTCTCTTGAATGTCTCACGAACATCTTCAAACGCCTCATGAGCGTCGTAGAAAGTCTCTTGAAACTCTTTGTACCCTTCATGCGTGTCTTCAAACGCCTTGTGAATGTTTTCTAACGTCTCTTAAATGGCTTCGAACGTCTTATGAATGTCTCCAGAAGTCTATGGAACGTTTCACGAACGACCATCGAAAATCTTCGAATGCCTCGCAAACTTCCAACAAACGGTTCACGAACATCTAACGAACGTATACTGATAAATGGCTTCGATTATCATTGGGCGATTATATTAATTTATTTTGAATCAAATTCCATACAAAAAAATGGGTCACATTCGAATGTAATATAGTATTCCGTTGCACAATCCGATATGAGGTGATGCGGACATAACTAAGTACGGGTTGAGGAGAATAAAAAGTACATAATGTTACATTTCTTTTATTTGCATGAATCTTTATGATTCAGCCACCAATTAAATATTTTTAATACATTTTGTAAGGCACAACTGTTTTTTATGCTTTTCACATCGTAGAGTAAAACTTCCATCTAATTTACTTGAGACATCCATATCGTCAAAGACTATATTCAACGACTCAATAAATAGCTCATTTTTCATATATATTATATCAGCTAGCCATTCTCGTTTTTCATGACCCTCAACATATACGATAGGACACATATCGCCGTCCGTTGAACCTTCAACTCCAGCTGTTATTGAACATTCAGCCATGCTATATGGAACGTTTCCATATGCCCACTTTAGACCATGATGATTGTGAATCGACCATGATGCTTCGTATCTCGCAGATTTTGCCGATCTATGCAATTTTATGGATAATGTCGGTCAATGGACAATAATCAACAATGCGATCATGTAAGATTAAAACAATATGTAGTTGTATTCAGTGGTGAATCTTTTTTGCATTCGAACTCTATTCTCACATCTACGGTAGCATTTTTTTTACAGGCTCGTTCTGATGTGATCAATCATTGACAGTGGGAGGGCCGTTACATTAAGACTTGGCGATGGTTAGTAAAGAACGATCACTATTGCAGTCACAATGGTATTTACAAAATCGAGAGTACATATTGAACAAAATGTCGAAACTTTTTTGAAGTCCTAATTCGAATCATCTTGAGAAAAGAATGCTGAATTGAGATAAAGTTTAGCACTTGTGATTTTGCAGTCGGTGAATAATATAATGTCCTTGACCATTCATTATCTTTTTACCAGTCTGCACCGCACCAATTACATATTTTGGTTTCTCTAGTTGGGAGGCAGCTTTTTCGGTCCATGAATGTTTCGTTGTGCTTTGAAGCGACGAACAGTCGTATAGATCCCAAGAGCGAACAACTCATATTCAAGTATCGCTCACTTTCCAATGTTCGAAGTAATGATAATTTATTGATCTCATCTAATATTATGTGCGGCATATGCCATTGTATCTTGAGTAATTCAACTTCTACCTCTAGTGGTTGATGATGACTGAATGCACAATTATTGCCATAGCGTGAAGGTATTAGAATTAACTCATGACGAGCCTTAATTTTCGTAGAAAATGTATTTTATGCACAGCACTAGTTTTTCCAGTTCTGTCACGAACTATGATATGAAATCGGCGCTGTGATGTGGTCGATACTATGATAGCGATTCATCATATGAAAAACACATGTGGTAATCAATAGTAAATGCTTCATGATATTGGTACATATCCTCTGCTACGTTCTTCCCATCAGTCTTTGCACACTTTCATCTTCTCTCTATAATTAGTAAAAAAAAACACTCCAAATAGGCATCTACAGTGAATGGATGTGTTGCTTTCCGATTGAAGTTGATGATTTGGAACCACTTATTGGTATCATTTGATAGTCGGATGGCGCAGTGCTTTATTGCTCCATAATCGATCTCATGTGATTGTAGTTTATCCGTTGATCTAATCTAATGCAGACACCTGCGAAATACTGGATTGTTGTTTAAGTCGTCTAGCACATATGACGGTATAGTAATTGTGTTAACTTCACACACCGATGGCATATATATATTTTTTCAATGGCTGCCTCTGTTCTGCGCTCACGAGGCTTGATAGGTTCTTTATCTATGTGATATGTAATACATTGTTATCTTCGATATCTTGTATGTATAGCAAATTGATATGCTTTTCTTCTTCTTCTGATGTTGAGCCACGCGTATCGGAGCAATGTCTTCTTCGGTGGTATACACGTCGATGGATAAATTGTTTTGAAGCACAATTTTTTTATTTTTTATTTGACCTATAGTTCCTGGGAATCCAATATTCGATAGATTCAATACCGTTGAATAATGCATGTAAGACGATCCGTGGTCACTGTTTCGTTCAGCTGGGTATAAAGCTGTGGCTGTCACCCATGCGAAACGTGTATTATCTCTTGATTGCACATTAATCGCAGCCTTTATAGTCATTATTTCCCGTGGCAATGGGATATAACATTCAACGCGTATCGATTTATACTTATTCACATTTATTGTAAGATTACGTATTTTTCGTAAAGCCCAACCACTTCCACGTTGTTGAAATTCATCGAGCCGGGGTTAAAGTATAGACCGTCACGCGTTCAAGTCGAGTTCTCGCCACATTAACCCTTCACCGCTGTGTCCTACACCCATGCTTATAAAATGCCTGTACATGGAATACTTCAATCCTTCCCGATGCGGTATTTGGCCTATCAATGACTATTGATGTTTAGTTGATAATCGTTGGCGCTTAATTCGGCTTTGCGTCTTCCGTACTTCGATGAACTCGACGATCTGTTGTCTCCACACAGCAAAAGTCGTCGATCGAACTTAGGAGCGTGGCTTGGTTGTGCAAGATTTCTTCTGATGGTTGATTGTTGTTCTCCATATTAACGAGTTGAAAAGTCTTCCCAGAGAGATATGTTAACTCACTGCTTCATTCAAAGTGTGGCCACTTTTGAGCGCTGCCGATGATTAAAAACGGTCTCCCATCAGAAAATATTTTTGTCGTTCCCTTCTAGCTCGGAAAATGTTCCCTTCTAGCTCGGAAAATAGAATCACCTCCACCAGAGTTTTTTAATATCACGTTGATATCTTTTATCGCGGCAAGCATGAAAAATAAATTCATACACAGAACGAGCCGGTCGGGGTTCAACGGGAGCAAAAAAAATAAATAAATAAATAAATAAAATAAAAATAAAATAAAATAAATTAAAATAAATATAAATAAAAGGCAAAAAAATGTAATAAATACCTCGTTTTCGTATATGTGTTTCGGATAGTCAAGACATTACTTGAGCGGAATGTTATTTTTTCAAAATGTTCCCTATGCTCGGAGGGTGGCTTCGAATGTCGACGTAGAAAAAAAAATGCCTTAAGAATATGGCTGATTTGGTAAGTTTTGTAAAGCTTCAAGTGTCACTTGAATAGGTTTGATGTTGCTCTGCGAAGAGCCCTATGATTCGTGACAGACTTCATACATACTGGAACACGCGGCAACATATATTGAAAAGTCTATGATGCTCTGTATAATACGCCAGTTCAGTCTCCATGACCTAGACGCTGTTCTGTAGAGATCGCGAAAGTCAATGATTGGCGAGCCTGGCCAGCTTTCACCTCCACGAGTGCACACTTTTCTGGACAGCAGATGCCTACCCCACAGGGACAGTTAAGGAAAGAAAAGCCGTCCCCTTCATGTATCGCTTCAAATTAACGAGATTTGCCTACCCATATATGACCATTACATGCACACATCGTGTGTGTGTGAGTTTTATTTTCACACGGACTAAATAGTGTAGAAAGAAAACCACTGCATCGATGCTAATCTTTTTTATGTCCATAATAAATTGGGAGATTTATGGGTTTTCAACGGTCGCTCACCACTACCTGACCCCCGCCCCCACAAAACACTCGTCGACGACGGCTTCCCTCTCCCGACAGTCGCTCTTCGGACCACATGGCTACCCCCTCCACAGAGACCCATGGCATGACGTCACGTCCTCGCGCTGGACCCCCCCCCCCCTCCACCAGGCACTTGGCATCGCCGCGCTGGACCCCGCCGCCCCGCTCCCCCCTGAGATCCCAGCGTTAGAACCGCCCTAGCTCTTCTACTACCAGTACCGGGAGCGTACGTTAAACGGACGGTAACGTCACGGTACTCCTGTACCGTACACGAGCGGTACGCCGTACTGCTCGCGTACGATACGGCGTGAGCTCGCCGTACTGGTACTTTCACCGTACGACGAACCGTACGTGTACTGGTATAGTAACGTTACCGTACGCACGTACGTAGAGGTCAGGGTGACGTTACGGCGTACTCCACCAGAGCAGTACACGAGCGGTACGTGTCTATCTGGGGCGATATCGCAGTCAGCGTGCACACGAATGGGTAGCTCGGTGGGGGAAAAGTCTCTGCCCCTCGCTCACTCGACAGGCGAACGGAGCAAGGTTTTCCGTCCGATCGAGCTTTTTTTTAAAAGTATTTATTCATACACGTCTGTACAGCATAACTTCCTCGCTTGAACAAATACATAAAAACGGCCGTACAATGGTTATATAATATATAATGTATACAGGTGTGGCTTATTGTTAGTAGCGCGCGCCTGTAGTGTGTATTTTGTTTATGGTGTATCATAGGCTGGGGCAGGGAGGCTAGAGTGGGAGGAGTCTGATCTCTTATGGAGAGACTTGAGAAAAGTGGCTACAAAAATGTGGTCAAACAGGGATGGCGCCACTATTGCTAAGACCTCGAGAAGTGAGCTGCGTGTGACAGAGACGGAAAAAGTAAATAATGAGAAGTGAGCTGTGCATGAGGCGGAATGGTACTCGCGAAGTAGGCTGCGTGCGAGAGAGATGCAAAATGATATATAGCCAGATCGCGCGCAAAAGTTACCCCCTCTCTAGCCTCTTACGCGCCCATCACACAATCATAGTAGCGCGTGTCCGTGAGCACAGTCTTACATACAGGTCTTGAAACTCTGGTGGTGGGGGTATGTCCTCGGATTGAAGCACCGGCCGTTTCGCCTAGTGACCACTAGTGTCGCTGCGATAGAGTGATGCAGGCTGTGCGAGAGATATGGAAATCGAATGTTGACTCATAGGAACCTAACCTAGCTGTACAATTGGCTGGTGTAGGCAAATTATGATATTCAATGTCAAAAATGCATAATGGACTTAAATACAATTAATAGTAACTTTATCGTAAACCTGAAAAAAACCAAAAGACTATAGTTATCCAATTGGGTACAATGAATATGAATGTTTTTTATATAGGTGTCAATGTGAGCTCGGGTTGGTCGAGGGGTTCGGTGCAAGCTTCGTAATGCTGCTTTCAGAGGTTCGATCCCTGTGCGCTCGGTTTTTTAAAAACATGATTTAGCTTTTATTAAAAAAAACGTTTTACGCGTTTTAATTGACCGGAAAATAAGTGGCAACTATTCCAGCCCGAAGTGGAATCCAGACCGAAACACTTGCAGGATGTATTTCTTGAAAATGAAACAAATACTTAAGAAACAGTGCTTCTTTTGCAATTCTTTATTTCCTTTTCGAAAAATGTAATGCATGTCCCAAGAAACATTTTCAATAATCTCTACTCTGCAGTTTTCGAAACGGTTTGCGTTGGTAAATTTAAAAAGAAAACACCTCTTTTCCGACCCTTAAGCGAAGGACTCTCGAGTAGGATAAATTAAAATAATTCACTAACTTTGTTTTATGTTTTTCGGCCTGGAAAGTATTTATTGTAATGATCCCAATCATTTTTCATTTTTTTTCAGGTTCCTGGCTCCAAAGCCTGTTTCGCCCATTCTCGATGAATATATTTCGGTTCGAAATGATTTTCGCACACAACGTGTTTCGGCTCTAATTTCCTAACTCCCGGTATCGCGGCCTCCCATTTTTTTTTAATTGCGCCAAGGCTCTCGGTACCCGAAACACTGAGCGTTTCCATTTTTCACTCCGAGAGCCTGTTTTACACGTTGGTACAATACACCACTTAGTCATTTTTCAATATCACCGTTTTTACAAGTTTACAAGTAGAGCACGTCGCGTGTGGTCGCGTGAATCAGCGGTTATGTTTGGGTTTTGTTTACTTTTAAAATCTATTTCCGTCTGTCTCACACAGCCTGCATCACTCTATAGCAGCGATCCTCGTGGTCACGAGTGGAAACAGTCGGTGCTTCAATAAGAGACCATCCCCCACCACTGAAATTTTGAGCCAGCTTCAAGCCCTGTATGTAAGACCGTAGGTTTGTTCGCGCTAGCTACACTTTCTACACTCTTTTAGGGAGTGTACACTTTCGCGTTCGTTTTAACGGAAATGACGTCACGCGCCGCTGTTCGCGTTACAAGTGTAGCTACACTTTCGTGCCACTAACCCTAGACTTTCTACACTCGATCTTGATGAGGTGTAAAAGTACACGAAAAGTGTAACAGTGATATTACTAGAATAACCCTATAACCAGCGAAACTATCAGTGAGTGTATACAGAGGTAAGTTCGACATAACCTAAAATATTTAAGGTAATCACAAACAAGTTCTCATTTATAACGAAAAACAATCAATAATAAAGGTTCAAAATAACAAACTATTATAATTATCAATCTCTATCGATCAAGGTGATTAAAAAATTGACATGACCTACAATGTATAAGGCAGTCACAAACAAATTCTCATTTATTATGAAAAACAATCAATAATAAAGGTTCAAAATAACAAAGTATTATAATTATCAATTTATATTGATCAAGGAGTAGTAGAACTAGGGGGGTTCTGGATAAAGTGCGGGTGAGGGGGGTGCGGGGACGGGGGAGTCCGGGACGAGGGTAGGGGAGGGGTTTGATCATGTGGTGGGGGAAGTGTGTGGCGCGGAGTATGCGGCGAAGGGGAGGGGGTGAGGAGCCTATAGCAAGGGGAGGGAGGTGTCTGGCTGTCGCGCGAAGGTCTAGGGCCCGTTTGGGGAATTGGGGGAGGGGGATTTGCGGCTTGCGGAGAGGGGTGCGGAGAGGTTGGCAAGTGACGTCACGCGAGGGAAGAGGATGCCCAAAACCATGAGTCAATGCCCAAAAGCACGAGAGGATAACAGTTGTAGGTACGGGCCAAGGGGGCACCGGCAGCCAGGGGACGTTGTAGATGATGCGACAACTTTCTAAGGTGGTGTTATTGATACAGGTGAATCGTTTCCAGACAATGGAGGAAAATTTCTCTCAAACATGTGGATATGCATGTGAAAGCCAGCGTCTATGATACACTCTCGGCAACTTAATGCAATTTTACTGCTAGATGTCAAATGGGACTTTACCGATAAACTTTTTATGCAGTTATAGTAATGGAGGCCCTTATAAAATTACATTGCATTCGGTCTTGTATTCATTCCGAAAGATAACGTCGAGATGTTTGCATGTGCGAGTATGTATGCAGTGCACCCAGCCAAGAACCCGTGGGACTTGACGAAGAATGAGCTCGAACACGTTCCAAAGACCTTGCTCATAAAATATTGGAGTCGACACATTGGTATGCTGTGGGATCGTTTGCCGGAACATCATCGAAACGACAGTGAAATATTATCATATCTTCCATGCATGAAGCATTACAATACACCTGAGATGTTGGATCATATTGATGACCCCCCACCACCGCAACGGAATTGTGATAAGTGTTGTGAGGGAGACAATACTATTCGTGAGAAAAAATAAACGTTCCTCGAAACATTTGAAGTTGTTTCGTCGATGAAAAAAATGGATTTCTCATTGTCAGCAAAACGGCGGAATTCTTCCCAGCTAAGAAGCTGTCTCAAGGTTCCATCGTGTTATCCAATCTCCGACATGAGGGCTGCCCATAGCAAATTAGCAAAGCGTTACGTAGTGGACATCATGGACGAGTTCGCCGTCTTCTTACCAGCACGGCTCATGAAGGCCTTCAGTCACGGTCCAAAGATGTTCGAGAATATATTGGAAATGGCTCGCAATGACGAACTATACATGAACTATTATGGCGGACAATACAGCAGCATCGCGTTCAATAAACAGTGAGCACACCATTCCGCTGGTGGGAAATGATGAGTTCAATGGGATCATCGGTCGCTAATATCGTTGAGTTTTCAACATGCTCACAACAATGTATAAAGGATAGCTTTCATTGAATATAAAAATGTTCCACGTTGCTGTTGGATGTAAGAATAAATACAATCGAAAAAGATATATATCAAAATGTTTTTTTTATTTAAAAATGTTTTTTTAAATCCTCCGCTTTCGCAGCGCTTCATATACACTCAGCCAGATTTTCAGCGATTTTACATTCGCATTGGCGCAATTGTATTTCATATTGAAGAAATGATGGGGACATTCAAAGTCGGAGATGTTTGACAATTTCTGCAGCGAGGGACAGTCCAGGGTCTTCAAGTCAACAATTTTGGTTGCAGGATCCGTGAATCTTGAAATCCATGAGCATTTTTCGAATCCCTTCACGTAGATGGTAGGAGCTCCTTGCAAGATGGTTCGAATTATCGTTCTAGCTGCCTCGTATGGTATATCACCGTGATCCCATCGTAATCCATGAAAATTGCGTTCCAACCATTTATTTGTCTTTTTGTATTTGTCTGGTAACGAGTCCCATGCAGATGGTGCGTTGAAGAAAAACGTCAGCGGTTCAGCCTTCTTGTCGTGGAGTCTGACGATGGAAATCTCCTTCAAGACAAAATCGTTGATGGGTCTCTTGAACCCCTGCACATCGACGACGAGCTCCATATTGACTGAAGAGTCCGCAGACAGTTGACAAGATTTATACCAATTTTTTAACCGCACCACTAATCGGATTGTATTCGACAATACGATCATGGAGGATTAAACAGAATGCAGCAGTTTTCGGCGGAATATTCGTTTTCAATTCAAATTCGAGACGCACATCCACGGGGCCGGCCTTAAGAGAATCATTTTGTTTTGAGCAGTCAATGATGGCGAGGGGGGCTTTTTCTAAGAATTCCGTCTTATTTAGCCATGGTTCAGCTTCTTTGTTGTAATAGGTGAATTGAAAGTTTGTATACATCTCGTAGAGTAAAGCATACTGATTTTGATTGATATTTAGGTTTAGATTTCCATATGGATAGCATTGGGAGTTTAGGTATAGCTTGACATCGCTGATGTTGCAATGATCAAAGTGGCTCGCATTCCTCTCTTTCATATTTTTTCGCCCCGTCTGCAGCGCGAGAATGACATATCGTGGTTTCTCCAACTGATTGGAAGTCTTGACAGACCACACATGCTTAGAGGTGACGGGGAGTAGTGGATATTCATACAATTCCCACGTTCGAAAACTCATCGAAATTGGCGCATCTTTGGTGAGAAATTTCAATAGCTGAATTTTTCGTTGATCTGAGACTGTTACATACGGTACAAGCCATTCGATTTTATGCAATATGAGTTTGTAGTCTTCGGGAGCTGTTTGCATGATGGCATTATCATCAGTCTTCGATCTCGTAAGAATTAGCTCATGCTTGGCATTTACCACAATTTTCCGATAATCTTCGGCAAATCCAAGCAGCATGCTCAGTGGTATACACACATCAAAATTTCCCGATACATCAACAATCTGCTTCGTCTCTTCAACATCGAGCCATCCCGTGTTCTCGAGCATAGAGCTCTTAGCTGGACTAAGAGACGAATATCCTTTAATTACACTCGTAATACCGACATTCTTATTACGATCGATTTCTATGGCATTCAACTCATATCGCACTTCTTCAAACAAATGGCAGATGGCATTGTTGACGAGACTTGTGGCAGAGGTTGGCATCCCATCACGCTTAGATAATTTTCCACAGATGTGCAAGGAACTTTTGCTTGGCAGGATGGATAGATCTTGATTTTGAATGGCAATACGTATTTCATCGCTGTTATTAAAGGTCGAAGATGCATATGGTTGATGAGAGTGAATTTCACAATGTATTATGGATTCGTCGAAGACTACGGGCTCCTGAATGTTTACGATTTCTTCTTCCATTGCACGCAGCAGATGCACAAAGCATAAAATAGATAATGTTTTACACGCTGTCCCCACGCACTTTCAGACCCAAATTCTTCAAGAGTAGCACGTTTTGAGGTGTGAGCACTTTGGGTGCAGGCCGACGACTGATTGTTTTTACCCATGGTTGTTTAGTGTTATTAGTGACTCTATTAAAGACTATACCCATTATGATTTTATATGCAGCCGTATTGTGAGTACTTCACCGCGGAAATTCACCAAGTCACCGTCCTGATCCACTATTCGAAGTTGTATTGTGTCTATCGTTCGGCTTGTGATTGGTAGATAAATGACATGTGATGGAACCTCAATGATTTTATATCCTGGAGGGACCGATGGGAAAAATTCATGAAGGTGTGCACTTTTTGTCCGTTAATATAGGCACCAGCGGTTATATTGCACTCAACCCGTAGGGCGTTCACTTTGAGAATGGCTACTGGAAGATCAGATTCGTGTCTTTTATTCGCTTCCAATTTACGTGCTGTGAAGCCCAGTAGATGTCCGATCGAATCTTCAGGCTCAAAATTTACACCATGATCACACTCGATTTCACTGCGCAAAGTATTATTATTAGGTTTGATGTTGATTTTGATGTTTTTTCGTGACAGCTCGGCTTGCGCAAATGTATCAATATCCTCTATTTCATAGCTACCCGTAGGTATTGTCAACACCTCACCGCCCACGTAAAGTTTGTTGTGGTTAATGTCTATATTGGGAATAGAGTTGAATATTAGTAGTTCCACGAGACCGAGAGTATAATTTTTGTTTGGTGAGAGTTCTATAGGGGGAAAGTATTGCGCCTCGAGTATGGATGACGATCCAGATATGGTCAATGTTAAACTATCTTCCATGACGCTGGTACTTTGACAACTAAACTCTCAGCCTTATACTCCACGTATATATAGCATGTATTTGTCTTTGTATCGTAATTGTTGACAAAGAAACTTGAGACATAGATGTCCGCATTCAATCGTATCATATTCTTGATATCTCTTATAATTATAGTTCACGCTACCTACACCGAAATATCTCATGAGTTCAGATGGTGGTGGAAGATCGCCGAAACTATCAAAGTACATGACTTTCCATCCAGTCTTTTTGTAGGCAACCCAGTGTGTGTCTGGGCCAACATTTTCATCCAAGTTCACAATCGCTGATTCATATTTGAGTGGCCCGCTCATTGGTAATGTATCCCGCATGTACACGCCACGGAAATGTGGAACCTTCACGACTCTTGCATATTTGAGTAGGTCGATGTCGGTCAACGGTCGGTGTGGTAGCGTTACTTGACGTTTTTTGGCTTGATATGAAGACCCAATCCTTGCTTATACGGTTTCAGATGTAACCCTCTACCTAAAGCAATCGCTTCCATTGTTCGATTATGTCGTTTACTTTCATTCAATTCACGTTTAGCCGCTTGAGCAGCATTTACAGCTTTGGCTATACCAGCCGCACCACCCGACAAACCCCAGCAGCGCTGAGACCCGCAAATATAGGTATCAGAAACGGCAATAAACCACCAATTTTATGAGGTATAGGTAGAACCCGCGGTGCGTGCACTTTACCACCTTCAGTCATTACCGCTACACGAGCACCCTTTAGAGCCGATTTAATAACCGTATGCGGATCATTACTTTGAATCATCGTTTTCTTCGCAGCACGAATAATTTTTTTCAAACAAACGCCGCCCTTACGTGCTCCCTTCATCCCCATGCCAAATTTTCTCTTTGTCTGCATAATATTTGACACACTCCAAGCACTTGCTTTCTCGCCGATGCTAGCGTCTTTAGCGGTAACGCGGTGTCAAGCTTGTTCGGCCAACACTTTATCTGCTGAATGTCTCGCTTCAAGGTTATCTGGATTTTTTGAATATGCAATGTCGTGTTGTTTGCAAGCCGTGTCTAACGGATTAATTCCCTGATCACCACGAGCAAGGCGCTTAGCCAGCTTTGTACCCGGCCCACAATACTGGTACCCAGGCAAATGTAGTTCAACAGGGAGTTTGTTGATTAGTTGGTTGACAAAACCTTTACCGCTCTTGCCATGAACGATCATGACTAAGGACAATACTCGACTGATGGACAATCCCTATAAAATGCCTTTTTATATTGATTTTCCATTAGTCGTGTGTGAGATGGCGTCCAAGAAACAATCTTTCGGAGGCGAGCTTCCCGTAATAAATTTTGATAAATTTGTCGACGATGGAAGAATGAAGAGGCTAAAACGTCATGGAAATATATTGCCGGATAGCATACGCGCCGTTTTTTGTGGTCCATCGAATTGTGGGAAAACGAATGCACTGCTCACTCTCATAATACACCCAAATGGTTTGAGATTTGAGAATATTTATCTGTATTCCAAGTCTCTGAAACAGCCAAAATATAAGTTGCTCGAACGATTACTCGAACCTGTGAGTGGCGTTGAGTATTATCCATTCAATGAGCATGAGCAAGTTATAGCACCAAGTGACGCACAACCCAACTCTATATTCATTTTTGATGATATAGCGTGTGAAAAACAGGATAATGTGAGAGCCTTCTTTTCCATGGGAAGACATGAGATTGTTGACAGTTTCTATCTTGGTCAGACATACACTCGTATCCCCAAACATCTCGTGAGAGATAATGCGAATTTTGTGGTGCTTTTCAAGCAGGATGATACGAATCTCAAGCACGTGTACAATGATCATGTTAATACGGATATGTCTTATACATGCTTTAAAAACATGTGCACGAAATGTTGGAATTCCGACAAGTATGCATTCATCACAATCGATAAGGATTCCAATATTAACGAGGGTCGATATAGGCAAGGTTTTGATTATTTCCTGACGCTTGATAAATGACCCGTCATTTATTGCGAAAAGACAGTATCATGTACACACCGATAGCGACAACATGAAGAGCGAACAGTTGTTGAGGGAAAAAGATGTATTGCGTGAAATCTCCAAGGCGAGCGATGCAATCAGACGAAAGCATCGAATACTCAAGATCGGAAGAGACATCGATGAGCAGAGAATGCAAAAGGTCTTTAAACCTATAGTGAGACCATTGGAACAATTAGTGTCAAACAAAAACAACGAGGTGGTAAAGATGGAAGTTAAAGATGAAAAAGTAATGGATAATGATGTGGAATATTTGATGAATGGTGTCGAGCCCCAATTCAAGAATGAAACACAAGATTCTTTCAAGAGTGAAACACAAGACTCTTTTAAGCTGGTATATGACGATGATGATGACTCACCAACCCAAAATGTTGATGATTTAATCAGTGAATATCTTCTGTTATTGCGTACAAATAGAAAGACAAGCTTGGATGTCTCATATGGTGTACGGAACCTCGCGAACAACAAATTAATGATTGGTGATTCTCCTATATTCTTCGATTCTCAAAATATTCGTGTGCGAGATTCAACTTATCCGAAAACTGTTGGATTAGCAGAGCTATTGTTTCAAAAAGTTCCCAACGTCGAAGCTCTGACACCGGATGACTTGAAAAACTATGAAAAAATCATTATCTCCACGAATGCCCACAAAAAATATTACAAGCCTGGTGAGGCTATACGACATAGTGTTGGTCACAAATTCGATACTTATATCGCAAATATAGTTGATCATCACAAGCACATGGGAAAGGGTATGCCAAAGTATAAGGTGGCGAGAAAAAATACCCAATTGGATTACATTTATTGGGATAGTCCCAATGAGCTAGTGGATCGTCTTCGCTTACTTCTAGCATCACAAGCAGCGGGAAATTCGTCACATTCAAATGAAATTGTATCGATTGTTGAGGAATTGCGTGAAGCAAAAATCATTTATTAACCCAACATTTGAAATTTCACGCATTATCAACATGAGTGTCGATGTGTTCGGACGCCAACTCAAAAAGAATATCGTCCTCAATAAGCAAGGTCCTCCAGGCAGACCGGGGATTGGGTTTAGAACTACCGCAGATGGTCATTATGACTTGGGGCAAAAACGATTGTGTAATATCGCCAATCCGGAAGAACAAGACGATGCTATCAATCTAAGTGCTTTACATAAAAGATCTCGAACAATCATTAAGAACATACGTAAAGAAATAAATGAGAGTAACCTGTTGTTGGTCAATGGATTAGAAGCTACGATGAGAGATATTGCGAGGACGCTCGATGCAGATCTCAAAACTCTACAAGACTTGGTGATTCGCAATTCACACATCATTGCTGAACTGGATGCACGACTAAAAAGACTGGAAAATGAATGAGAAAAAGAACGCTCTCGTGCGGGAGCTGCAGAAACCTGCTCGCCGAAACTATCCGCGTCGGCATGTGGACATCCGTGGTTTGGATGAGACCTGGCAAGCTGATCTCGTCGATATGTCGTCGTACGCACATCATAACTCCAAACATAAATTTCTCCTAACCGTCATCGATACTTTCTCAAAATTCGCCTGGGCCGTACCGATGCGGAGTAAGAATGGTAAAGATGCAGCAACCGCACTGAAGTCGATACTCGTAAAGGGACGCATACCGCAGAAATTACACGTGGATCAAGGAAAAGAGTTTTATAATCGTGACTTTAAAACCCTAATGAAAAAGTACAATATCCACATGTATTCAACATATAGCAATTTAAAAGCTTCCATTTGCGAGCGTTTTAATCGTACATTAAAAAATAAGATGTGGGTACAATTTAGTATTCGTGGTAATTATATGTGGATCGATATAGTTGATAAATTAGTAGCCGAGTATAATGATTCCGTGCACCGCACGATTAAGATGAAACCGAGAAATGTCAACGCTGAAAATGAGAAACAGCTACTACAACATGTTTATCATAAGACTCCATTGAAAAAGTCATCGACATCAAAATTCAAAATTGGCGATAAAGTAAGAATCAGTAAATTCAACAGTGTTTTCGAAAAGGGTTACACACCGAACTGGACAACGGAAATATTTACCATATATAGAGTGAAAAACACGAAACCTGTAACATTTCATCTCAAGGACTATGACGATGAACCCATTGCAGGTGGTTTCTACGATCAGGAGCTACTGAAAGTTCAACATCCTGATATTTATCTCATTGAAAAAGTATTGAAGAAGCGTGGTAATCGAATGTTTGTAAAATGGTTGGGCTTCGATAGTACCCACAATAGTTGGATAAGCAAATCTGATTTGTAGCAAACAATAAAGAATGTTTTATATTTGATGATTCTCCTCTCTCTCTACTCATTTCAGATGATGAGGCCTTTGTCTTCCAAAGGGTTGACCATTCTCTTCAGCGTAGCATGTCTTTTCCCACTCAGCAAGCTTTCTCCTGCTGGCTCTTTCAAACATGTCTTTCTCACAAACGTGTGTCGGGAAAGTGTAGTGAAAAATGTGACATAGCAAATTATAATGGAGTTTTTCTTTATTTTTCAGTTGAAAAATTGATAAACCAATTTATTATTTACAACACAATTATTTATAGAGTCGATTATTCATAAAACATTACAAAATACATGCTACGACTGTATCCTAAAATGCCCCCACGGTAACGTTTTCGTGGTTCCGGGTATGATATACCGTTTATCATCGTGCGGGCTTAGAGCAATTTTTGTCTCGTTCATGGTGTACACTTCATGTAACTTCGATCTAATGCACGATTGTTGGCGAGTCATGTCGATCTGTTCGTTTAAGCATTTCGTGTAATCCTCGAACGAGATCGTTCTTGCAACGATGTTACTCTTAACACCTTTTACTTTCTTTGTATCGTCTTTGCCATCGACTCGCACCGCATACATTTTTGTTCTAAGCCCGACGAATTCCGTCATTATCCGACCATTATTTTCGTCTTTCATTAGTCCAGGGACTTTTTTGTTGACAAGCGGTATACCATACCCATTATCCGCGGGATAGTCGCTAGTATCGAAACGATGAATGTTGCGCTTTATATCATCATACACATCCTCACACTCAATGTTTTATATGAGGCTGTCCGTATCGGTGTACAACACCGTACATTTGTCTTTATACAGCGGTACCATATACTCATGATGAAAGTCATATAAACATGTCTTCGATATGTCGAGTATGCACATACCCACATATATCGGCTTATTGAATTTCACCTCCAGTTTGCGTAATTCGACAGCAATAAGGTTTTCTGAAAAAACGCTCCGGCTATGAAAATTTGGTTTCGCAATCATTGCCTCTGCACCGTACCTGCCCTCCCATCGTGTCAAAAGCTTAACGTCTACATGATTGCGCACATTTTCCATAGTTTTCCCAAACACTGCATTATTCATCAATTTATAAAGATTTTTTTCGAATTCATTCTTTGCTTGGGTTCGAAACTGCGTATTAAGCTCAATATATGTTCGTAGCCAGGGTGATTGCGAAAATTGAAGTATCCTGTGAATTTTGTTGATTTTGAGACCATGGCGTACACTCTGCTGCAGATTGCCATAATGAATAACATACCGTTCCTTGTTGTGCACGGTTGCAAGCAGTTTTTCGTGTTGCTTACCCGGTGGTTTACCATGTGTTGAACAAAACGGCAAATCCGTGTGGGCATCGTGTAGACATTCCGGGTACTCTAAGTCAACCTCAAGAACGTAGCCTTTGGGTGAATCTGGCAAGATCGATGATAAATCGAATGTTGATAAGTCATCAATCCATTGGAAATCAGCATAGGGCAATGGTTGACACATTGCCCATCCATACAAATTATTTACATCGAAATACATCAAGTATGATGGAGACTTCGATGGATCGTACGATTCCATGTATTTGTTATTGGCACGCGCGTACCTATTTGAGCACTGACTGAGACCACCTCGTATGCCCCGTTCAACAAATAGTACCATGTCAACGTCGGTAAGCAATTCGAAGTTAATTTTTGTTTGCTTCAACATTGCATCCCAGGTGTATCCGGGGAGAGTGTAGTAATACGCGGGGTCGAGCCTATAACTTTCGATGCAGGTATTACGAAATTTCTCAAAAACGTCGGCCAGTAATAAAACATCGGTCTTCAGGTATAAGTCGCTATATTCACCTAACGTTTGAATAGAAAATCGATCCCATACATCCACAGCATGACCGTATTCGTTCTCACTTACAGTCTCACCGGTCAAATTGCTGTAGAATGCATCTCGTGGTGGTAGGTGGCAGTCATCCAATCTATTTACGCTATCAATATATTCATAAGGAAAGACACCCTTCCGAGTTAATAGCATAAAATTATCTGCCGGTATGTCATGAAATTGTGACCGCAAAATTTTGAGTTTGTCCGTTGTCAAAAATGATGCCAGTTTATCCAAACTTGCATTGAGGAATTTGTATGAATCGATGAAACGTAATTGAATCTGATGTTGTGACTTGTCTGCCGTTTGAACTGTTTTTGTGAAAGAAATGTATTTCTCCTTCGTTATGGGAAGCACGTCGGTTTTTCCTTCGAACGCTGTGGCTACCTCCTTGATGATGAAATGTGCGTCATAACCAGACAAATTATGAAAAACTACAGGAATGAAAAACGACTGCTTATAATTCAAATTGCAATTAGAGTGAGCGGGGCCTCTATAACGTCCAGTCAGATGACAATGATCGCGAACACGTATGTCGTCTTCGACAAATGGTTTCTCGCATATATGACACTGAGTGACGCTTCGATATTCTGCCCATTCATCTGGTGTTAGAGGTATCATGGGAACATTATCCGATAAAATATCGTTAATGCGCAGAGCTAAATTTTTAAGGTTCTCTACGAACCATGAAACGCAGTCAGCACTGCGACGTGAGTGGTATCCTGATAATGAATTGTCATACGAACAATGTACATAGTACGCAATGCTAAACACTTCATGATGCTGGTATATATTTTTGTCGGCAACCTTTGCCAGAACGCACTCGAGATCGGCGTAAATCACGAATGGAAGTCGCTCTTTTCGTTGAAAGTTTTTGAATGTCAGCCATTTGTCCATTGCATCTGGTAATCGAATGGCGCAATCATTCAATTTTCCACAATCCACCTCATGTGTTCGTAATTTGTTCTCCGTGTAAAAGTAGTGCAAACACCTGTAACAAAACGGCGAAATCACTTTTATATTATCAAGTACATAATTACTCATAGGTATATTTTCGAGTGGGGTTTTTACTCACCGATCGCAGATGTGTTTTTTCACTTTTTTTTTGTTCAGCTGCCCGCTCACAAGCCTGGATAAATTTCTTATCCAGACAAAGTGTCCCACGTTGTGGTCCGAGGAATCCTCCACGTACAGCAAATTGATGTGTTTATCCAGCTTTTGGCTGCATACTCGAATCGGGACGATGTTTTTCTTTTCGAATATATATACGTTGATTGAAACTTTATTTTGTGATTCAAATTTCTTTATTTGGTTTAGAGTCATTGGAAAAACAATGCCTTGAAGCTGCAGTACAGTTGAGTAATGAGGATACGAAGATATCATGTTCACATTTGTCTTCGCTGGATGAAGAGCAGCTACCACTGACCACGCAAAACACGCGTTATCCTTCGACTTTATATTTACCACCGCTTTCTTCATGATTATTTCCTGCGACAAAACAGTTTGACACCCGACACGCATTGGATTGTATTTGTTAATATTTAAAGTTAAATTCAGTATCCGCGACAATGTCCATCCGCTATCACGTTTTTGAAAATCTTCGAGGGATGCTAAGGTAGGCTCGGCAACTCGTTGTGTATACCACTCACGTAAATTGGATGTGGTAAAAAGTTCAAAGTTTTTCGTGTTGATACTTTTTTTTGCACGTTTGTCACCTGCCTCAAATTCACCATTGAAAACTGTATTCACTTTTACACTGATGTGTTTGTTGATAATGTTTTGCACGTGTGAAAGCATTATATCACATGCGTCTTCGAGAAACTGACGAGGTTCAATATGGTCGTTATTGATGACGCAGCCAGTCAGGATACGATTTTCGAACGCTGTATCAATCTCGCGCCAAATCAAACCGCGATCACTGTGTCCCGCGCCCACATGTAAAAATCGTTTGCGTAGAACATTTTTTAAACCTTCTAAACGAGCAATTTGTGCTACCAATGATTGCTGTTTTCCAAGCGATAATCGCGGTCGCTTAATTCGACTTTGCGTTTCCAACAACTCTACACATTGATCACATTGTTGCTCCCACACTATGTACTCATCCACCGAATTTATTAGTGCAGCTTGATCGCGCAGATTTTGTTCTAATTGCGGAACGTTCTCAGCCATTTGCACGCGCGTTAAACGAAGGCGCCAAGAAATGATGCGAGCGAAGTGGCTGCTCGATTAAAAGTGTGCGGCTTTGGGTGCTGGAAGTCGTTTTCATTCGGAAAATTTATTTTCTGTCTTTCTCCTCTATCTTAGAAGTATGCCACCTCACCATAGTTTTTATATTACAATGTTATAAGACTAGTATGGAAGCATGGGAACACAATGAATTCAATTGGGTGCATGAGCGCGGAAGATCTGGGCCCTTTATCCAAAATTTGTGCTGGAATACCTACTTCTAATGCATTCATTTTTCAAACGAGTCTCCTATACGCGTTCATATGTATATCCGCATGTTTAAGGCAAATTTCTCACCTTTGTCTGGAAAAACGTTTCACCTGTATCAATAAGGCCGCCTTTTCCGACTCAGAGAAATGACGCATCGTCTACGATGTCTCCATAGCTACCAACGTCCCTCCTACCGTGTGTCCCCGCGCCTACAACTGCTATCCACTCCTCTATGGGCCCCGTGGTTTCGGGCATCCTCTACCCACACGGCTTACTCGCTAGACTCCTCGCACACCTCCGCAACCCACCACATTGGGTTCTGTGCGGGTGCACTGCATGCACACTCACACATGCAAACATTCTGATGTTATCTTTTGGAATAAATACAAGACCGGATGCAATTAAATTTCATAAGAGCTAGCTTTTGTTACTACAGCTGCATAAAAAGTTCATCTGTAAAGTCTCATTTGACAACTAGCATTACAATTGCCTTACGTTGCCGAGAGTGTAGCATAGACGCTGGCTTTCACATGCATATCCACATGCTTGAGAAAAATTTTCCTCCATTATCTGGAAACGATTCACCTGTATCAATAACGCCCCTTAGAAAAGCGACGCATCGTGTACGATGTCCCCTGGCTGCCGGTGCCCCCTTGGCCCGTACCTACAACTGTTATCCTCTCGTGCTTTTGGGCATTGACCCATGGTTTTGGGAATCCTCTTCCCCGCGTGACGTCACTCTCCGCACCTCTCTCCGCGAGCTGCAAATCCCCCTCCCCCAATTCCCCAAACGGGCCCTAGACCTTCGCGCGACAGCCAGACACCTCCCTCCCCTTGCTATAGGCTCCTCACCCCCTCCCCTTCGCCGCATACTCCGCGCCACACACTTCCCCCACCACATGATCAAACCCCTCCCCTACCCTCGTCCCGGACTCCCCCGTCCCCGCACCCCCCTCACCCACACTTTATCCAGAACCCCCCTAGTTCTACTACTTCAAGGTGATAAAAAATTGACAAGATATAATGACAAGTGTTTATTATAAATTCGCAGTATCACAATACGTGCCAATTTACTATCAACGCAAACAGAAGCTAACATGGAACAGGAGCAAAAAATTAAGTCTGCAGTGCTGTTCCGAGATTCAGAAGTCGACTTAGTCGTTGATGCTGACAACAACGTGTGCATTTGTGAAAGTTTTGGATTTCTACAATCGTGTCCCTAACACTCCATTCTATGTAAAACTGGTATCAATACATCCATTCTGAGCGCAATTACAAGTACAAGTTAATCATTTCAATATCACCGTCCATTGTAATCAGTTTCCGAGATCAAACAAACTTGAGGTTACACGGTATATCTCTTTAACGGTTAGATGAGACTCCGTAATCTCATGTGTTGTTTGAGGTTAGGGTGTGGTCTACTAGGTCGCCGCCATGTTTCTTGTACACTATCGCGTTCGCGCTAGAGTTGCTTACCCGCGAGGAAATAAACTGCACTCCCTAGACACTGCCCTAGTTCCGTTTACACTGGTGAGTGTAGAGTGCAGCTAGCGCGAACAAACCTCGTGTCCGTGAGCGAGCGACGCTCGGACATCTTCGGAAAGAGGCGAGCGCGGTCGAAGTTTCCCGACCGCGCCTTCGGTAGCTACACCAATGCATGGACGCTGAGCACGTTCATGTACGACCAAGCCGAAACGACGGCTTTGAGGGAAAAAACAATCTGAGCACGACTCGCGCGTGACGTCACCCGATGGAACGCGCGACGCTTTTAGATGATTTCAATTCTTATTTAGCTCTTGATTCTCTGCGTTATTAATGTATACAAAAAAAATGTATCGCGCACCCTGATCGCTTATTTTTTTCGTTTATACGTTAATTTAAATATAATAATAAATCCAAATTACAACTTATTTATCTTCTAAAAAATTGTTTACGCTTTACTCACACCCGTCCTTATGCCAAATAAATTATAATTCATAAAAGTAAGCGGAAATATATTTATATTCGTATTATTATATTAATTCTCATACTTTCATCAAGCGATAAAGCATTATCCCCAAAAACAAGCCAATCATCCATCCGGCCGCGAATCGTCAGTACCAGTAAGTGCATATTCTACAAGCGATGAGATGGTCCCGGTGGTAGCGTTCCTGGCTTCGGTCCGCAGGGACGCGGGATCGTTCTCCGCGCTCAGTGCTTTTTTAAAAATTGTTATTACTATTAATTCTTATTTGATTAGTTATCATAATTATTTTAATTAGTTATCTTTTAGTGTCGAAAAATTTATTTGCATTATTATATTCATTCTCACATACTATCATCAAGCGATAAAGCATTATCCCCAAAAACAAGCCAATCATCCATCCGGCCGCGAATCGTCAGTACCAGAAAGTGCATATTCTACAAGCGATGAGATGGTCCCGTTGGTAGCGTCAGTACCAGAAAGTGCATATTCTACAAGCGATGAGATGGCCCCGTTGGCCCTCATCCATTCCTCTCCCGTTCCCTTTTCGTCCAGTATTTCCTTTATCCTTTCCCCTATTCCTCTTTCTACCTTCTCTCCTCCTCCACACCTATCCAGAACGTGCTCCCACGATTCCATCTCTTCCCCACAGCACCTACACGCCCGTTCCTCTTCCGTCTCCCAGTACCTCCCTTCCCTTATCTCATTTCCCATTCTAAACCTGGCTAGTCTTCCGTACCTTCTCTCTCCCCACCCCGCCTTTAGGTATCCTGGTAACCCCTCCACTCTCACCTCCCTATACCACCTGTTATACCTAGATTCCGCTATTTTCTCTCCCCTCTCCCTTTCCTGTTCCCTTCTATCCTCCCTTTCCTTCCTTTCGTATCCCCCTTCTCCCTCGTCCTGCCCGTATCCCTCCCTCTGCTTCCCCCCTCTCCTGAAATATATCCTTCCCCTTTCCCATTTTCCCCTCTCTCTTGCCCTCTTCGCTCTCTCTTCCTTATCTCTTCCCAGCACCTCCTCGCCAGTTCGCTCCCCTCCCCCCTCCTCAGCTTTTCCTCAAAATTCCATGCCCTCCTACCTGCCCTTGTCCTTATCTTTACCCTCTTCGTCTCTTCTCTCACCATGTACCCCGGCGTCCTCCAGTCCAGTCCCAATGTCCATCTCAAATACCTCTCCTGCATTCCCTCCATTTTCTCCCTCTCCTCCCAGCCCCACACCTCCGCCCCGTACCCCATCACCGTCCACACTAGCGTGTCGAACAGCCACCACCTTCTTAGCACGTCATTCCCAAACAGCCTTTTCCCGATGCCCCAAGCCTGCTTCATCACCCCCCCCCCCGCTTTCCTCACCCTATCCCTCACTTGCGCTTCCTGTCCCCCGTTCCTTTGGAAGACAAACCCCAGGTATTTGAGTTCCCTCACCTCTTCCATCCCTTCCCCCTTCCATTTCCATTCCTTCTTCTTAAAGCGCCCTCCTCCTTTCCTAAACCTCATTATCTTTGTCTTCCCCACATTCACCTCCAACTTTTTCCCCTCAAAATATCTTTCCATCCTCTTAATCAAGTTCTCCATCTCCTCCTCCATTTCTGCCAACACCACTATGTCGTCCGCGTACGCCAAGGAGTATATTTTTTCCCTCCCCACTTTCACGCCCCCCCACTCCCCCTTACCTAATTCCTCTTCCAGGTCCGCCGTCAGGATGTTGAAAAGCAACGGGCTTAACGGGCACCCTTGTCTCACTCCCCTCTCCGTCCAGAAGCTCTCCCCCACTTCCCCCCCTATCCTTACCCTGCTCTTCGTTTCCCCATACATTTCCTCTATCCTGTCTCTCAAACCCTTCCTTATCCCTCTTTTCCTCAACGCCTCCCACAGTACCTTCCTGTCCACCGAGTCAAAAGCCGCCTTCAGATCCACAAACATTGCCACTATCTTCCCCTTTCTCCTCTCTATCTGTCGCCCGATCACATAATTCAGCACATATATATTGTCCACCGTCCCCATCTCCTTCCTAAAGCCCGTCTGGTTGTGCGGCACTTTCCTCCCCGTTTCTACCTCCTCCTCCAGCCTCTTCGTTAAAATCTCCGCGTACAGTTTGTATAGGGAGGGCATCAGAGTCACCCCCCTATACTCCTCCACGCTCTTCCCCTCTCCTTTCTTGACAATCCGCACTATCAACCCCTCCTTCCATTCCTCCGGCCATCCCTCTCCTCTCCATATCCTCCTGCACACCTCCCCCGCCCACTCTTGCGCCTTCCTCCCCCCCCCACTTCCATGCTTCGTTTGGTATATCATCCTCTCCCATTGCTTTCCCTTCCTTGCTCCTTTCCACCGCTTTCCTAACCTCTTCTTCCGTTATTTCCTCCTCTCCATCTGCCCTTCTTCCCTCCCCTTCCTCTCTCCTCCCTCTTCTCTCTTCCCCCCCCCCCCAGCAGCCTCAAAAAGTAGTTCCTCCATTCCTCTGCCCCGATTTCCTCATTTACACTCTTTCTTACCTTCCTGCCCTTATTCACTATCTCCCATACCTTGTTTTCTGTTTTAGCCTCTGCTACCTCCCTTATCCATCTCTCCCTCTCCTCCTCTTTCTTTTTCTCGCATAATTCCTTATATTCTCTCTTCCTTTCTCTGTAGTTCTCTTCTTTTCCCTCTCCGTCCCCCCTCCTCCACCTCCTTAACTCCCTTCTTACCCCCTCCTTCCTTTCCCTACATTCCTCATCCCACCACCCTTTCCTCACGCTTCCCCCCTCATCATACCCTTTTTCCTCATTCTCCTTCATCACTCCCCTCACCTTTCTCAGCATCTCCCTTACCCTTGCTTGCCCCTCCTCTTCCTCTACCTCCAATGCTTCCATTGCCCTTGCAAATTCCTCCTTTCTCCTCTCCGTCCATCTCCCTTTTCCCGCTGTTCTCCCCTTCTCCTTCTCCTTCCTTCTCTCCTTTCCTCCCCTCCTTATCTTCACTATCAGCGGGTGATGGTCCGACTCTACCCTGTCTCCTACCCTCATACTCTCCACTCCTTCCTTTGCTCTTCTATCCCCCATGACGCAGTCGATTACCGTCGCCCCCCTCCCCCCTGTATACGTGAACTCCCCCTCTTCGTCGCCCTCTATGTTCCCGTTAAAAATCTCCCATCCCATCTCCTCCACCAAGTTCACCAATTTCCTTCCTTCCGCGTTTATCCTCTCGTCTCTTGATCTTCTTTCCTCCTGTTCCTCCTCCTGCTCCCCTCTCCACTCTCCCGCCTTTCTCCCCGTCCTCGCGTTAAAGTCCCCCCCCCCCACCAAACTCCTCCCTTCCCCCCCTCTCTCCTCCATATATCCTTTCAGTTGCCTTATCTTTTCCTCCATATCTCCATTGACGTACACCGCCGTTATGGTCCATGCCTCCACCCCCGATTCCACCTTCACGCTCATTACTCCCTCTTCCTCCCTTCCCTCCCTCCTTCTTACCGGTTTCATTCCCTCTCTTACCCCCATTATCATCCCCCCTATTGCTCTCCCCTTCCTGTTCCTTTTCTTCGCCCACTGCTTATACCATACGTACCCCTTCGGTAGCCTCTGTCTTACCCTTTCCCATCCCTTCTCCTCTATCCACGTCTCCACCCACGCTATCACGTCCCACTTTTCTATCTCCTTCCAGAACTCCCTGTCCTTGTTTTTCAGTCCCGCTACGTTCCAGAATGTCACTGTCCAGCTCTTTTCCTTCCTCTCCTTGTTTCTCCCTCTCCCCTCCCCCCTCAAAGCCCTTTTTCTCAGTTTTTTCCCCTCCCTTCCTCCCCCCTCCTTCCCATTTCATCCTGCTTCTCTCCCTCTTACCTCTCCTGCCTCCTTTCCCTTCCCCTCCAGTCCCTCAACTTTTCCTCCTCCTCATCCCAAAACCATGTGACTCCATCCACCGTTATCTTTCCGTGCGTTACCCTCACTCTTTTTCCTCTCTCCTCCTCCTCCTCCCCCAATCTTTTCAGCCGCCATTGCATCCTCCTCTCTTTCCACGTAAGGTCGTCCTCTATCCTCTCTTTCCTTCCCCTTAACTCTTTTTTCTTTTCCATAATTGCTCTCTTCCCTTCTCCTTTTTCCATCCTTACCATCACCATCATCTCTCCTCCTTGCTCTGTCCTCTTCCCTATCTCTCTCACACTCTCTACCACCCCCTGTACCCCGATTTGCTCTAGCAATCTTTCTACTGCCCCCCTCACCGGTCCCTCCCTCCTTACTCCCCTTATTGTGCAGTTTCTTCTCCTTTCTTCTCTCTCATTTCTCTCCATCTTCTTCTCTATTTCCTTTACCCTCCTCCCTACCTGCCCACCACCACCCTCCTCTCGTTTTCTGCTCTCCTCTCCCTCCTCCCCCCTCTGTCTCTATGTTCTCCATCCGTACCCTTATTTCCTCTATCTTCTGCTCCTGCCTTTCTACCTTTTCCAGTCTTTTTTCCATCTCCTCCACTCTCCCCGCCATCTCCTCTCCCTCCACCCTCCATTTCTCCTCCGCCCGCCTCATCTCCTCCCTCATCGTCCCCAGCTCCTCTTTCACTTTCCTTCCCTGTTCCTTCACTTCCCCCATATCCCTTCTTGCCTCCTCTCTCATCGCTTTCATCATTTCCCTCAGGCTCTCGCCCTCCACCCCCCCCCCTCCCTGCGGCGACCTCTGCACCTTCCTGCTCTTTTGGAACGCCTCACTCCCCCCTCCACCCGCTCTCTTTTCCTTTTCCACAACTCATTGATGTCCCCTATACTTCCACACTTTTCCCTCATCAGCCTCTCAGCATTCGTCTTCCTACCTTTCCTCCTCATCATCTCCTCCCCCTCTTTTCCCTCCTTTCTTCCACCCCCGTCCTCCTCCTCTCCTTTCCCCTCCCTGTGCCTCTCCCCTTCCTCCTTATCCTCCATGCTTCTGCTCTTTTATTCGCTTCTTTCCGCTCTCCTAATCCCTTCCTTACCTTCCCTGCCTTACCCACTTTGCTCTCTTCTTTACCTCACTGTCCCGCTCTTTCCCACCTTCTCGCGCCGCCTTCGCGTCCCGCGCCGCCTTCGCGTCATGCGTCGCCACTGTCCCGTCTCCTCACCGGCCACTTTCCTCCGCCCCTTTCTTCTCCACCACACCGTCCCCTTTGCCCTGCTTCCTAACCTCCTTTTCCACCTGCCTAGAACCTTCCGTTCCTTTCTATTCCTTGTTCCCCGACTCTTTTCTTTCCTTCTCCTCGCCACCTACCTTCGTCCCCTCCTTCCTTCGCACTTTCCCGTATTTTCCTGCTCCTTTTCCCTTCTTTTCACCACCTTCTCTATCACTCACTCGCTCGCACGTCCGTCCCCACTCACTCCGGAAACGGAAGTCCGCTTACTTTTATGAATTACAATTTATTTGGCATAGGGACGGGTGTGAGTAAAGCGCAAACAATTTTTTTGAAGATAAATAAGTTGTAATGAAAATTTATTATTACATTTAAATTAGCGTACAAACTAATAAAATACGCGGTCGGAGTGCGCGATAAATTTTCCGACATTAAAAGATAACTAATTAAAATAATAATGATAACAAATAAAAATATCTAATCAAACAAAAATTAATAGTAATAATAGTTTTAAAAAAAGCACTGAGCGCTGGGAACGATCCCGCGCCCCTGCGGACCGAAGCCAGAAACGCTACCAACGGGACCATCTCATCGCTTGTAGAATATGCACTTTCTGGTACTGAGCCTGATACAAGCCTTCGTTTCCGCTTGGCCACACATGAATGAGCTCGGCGTCCATGAATTCCCAGATAGACACGTACCGCTCGTGTACTGCTCTGGTGGAGTACGCCGTAACGTCACCCTGACCTCCACGTACGTGCGTACGGTAACGTTACCGTACCAGTACGGCGTACGGTACCGCGTACGGTGAATGTACCAGTACGGTGAGCTCACGCCGTATCGTACGCGAGCAGTACGGCGTACCGCTCGTCTACGGTACAGGAGTAGTACGGTGTGTGGCACGGCGTACGGTGAATGTACCAGTGCCGTGACGTTACCGTGCGCTTAACGTACGCTCCCGGTACCGGTATAGTAAAGCTATTGTATCCGTGCAAAACGAGCTCCGTACGTTCATAGGACGGTTAAAATAACCTCTCGTTAGGCTCAAAATACTGACACCGTACCACTATAGTACCATACACGGACCGATTTTTTTTTCTTTGCATGTATATGTGTGTGTATATATGTATTAAATAAAACGGAAGACTATTTTGGATTATTAATTTATTTCCGTTTCTTTGGCAAACATCGTTCACAATTTACAAAATCTTTCTATAATTTACAAACAAATTCACAATTTACAAAGATTGCTTAGAATTTACAAATTCTTTTTCCAATTTTACGAATAATTTTTACAATTGACGAAATTTGCTTACAATTTACAAAAAAAATTTACAGATTGCCTACAATTTCGTTTTGACAATTTATACATTTTTTGGTTTTTAAATTTATACAATTTTATATTGTTGCAATTTTAACAATTTTTCGTTTCTATAACTTTTGCCATTGAACATTGAATTCCAGAAATGTTCGCTTTGTTTGCCGAAGCGAAAATTCGTTTTGTATTAGAAAACAAAGCGAATTGCGACAATTCTTTATTTTAATAACTTTGACAAACGTGCATTACATTTTCTGAAATTTTCAAAACAAGGCGAATTTACATTTTTTTCTTTTTCGGTTTCTACTGTTTTTTAATTTTGTGGTTTTTGACATTGGTACAGATTTTAACAACTTTTGATCGTCGTAATTTTAACAAATTTTATTTTCATTACTTTAACAATTGAGAATTGGTTTTATAGAAACTTTTGCTTTGTTTTCCAAAGCGATAATGCGTTTTGATTTGAGAAACAAAGTGAATTGAGACAATTTCTTATTTTTATTACTTTTACAATTGCACATTAGATTGTCAGAAATTTTTGCTGTCTTTTCCACAGCGAAACTTCGTTATATTTTGGAAACAATTGTGCCCAGGATTTTCGGAAATTTTCGCTTTGTTTCAACCGCCGCCACCCGCCACACATCGGCGGTGGCACAATACAATTGTGCCACGCGTTTCGGTATTCTCGTTCTCGTCTCCATTATACGAAGATTGTCGGCCTCGCGTTTGAACATGACGGAATTGGTGCGAGCAACGTGATAATTGTCGGGATCCACATCGTCGTCCGAATTAAAATCGGTAAAATCCAAGTCGGACGACTCCGATTTGTTCACGAACTCCTCCTCTCGGGGCACCTCGTTCTCCATTTCTCAATTACCTCGGCCCAAAAGTAGATTGCGAGATCGACTACAAAAATACACATTATCTGCAAAAAAATATATATCAGTATATATCAACATCAACAATTATAATGATATCAACAGTAAACACTTTTAATCAAAGTTGAAAGTATAATATTAATTTAGCGAAAAATAAAAAAAAAATGAATATTTGAGGATAAGAAACAAAATACTTTTCTTTTTTTTACAAACGAATCGTTAAAAACAATATTTATAACAATTTTGACGATATTTCAGGTTTGTGCAAAGGCCACTAAATTAAAGAATATCTGTATAAAATTTCAAGTTCATTGGTTTATTACTTTTTAAGTTACATTCCACGTCGCAAAAAAAAACACGTTCCGAGCAAAACGCGTTCGAAATTTTCGTCCTTGAAAAGTACGAGACGACGGCGCAGCGGAAGACCGAGAGTGTACCGGGACGCGGAATTAGAAACATTATTGAAGGAAAATTCGAGCGGAACGATTTATTGTTATGTTTTATTCAAATACTTCGAATAAACATAAAGATTTCGACGTACGGTCGAATACTTATAATAAAACAGAAACTACCGTTCGCTCACAATAAAAGCCGTTTTCGATTTTTTAAAACGGCGGAGACTTATTTCTTCATGAAATAAATGATTTTCTTCATTTACCTTGAAAAAAAGGAGAGTCAAAGCGGAAAGAATTACGTAAAAGAAACACTTACCCTGTTAAAAAAGTTTGTCTTTATCCAAAATGGCACTTGGTGCCACGCTTTCCGTCGAATCTCGCGGATTCCTCGGATGTCTTGAAGTGACCGAAAACCGAAAAAAAAAACCGGTCAAGTGACTAACCTCAAAAAAACGTTGTTCGGTCACTGCTCGGTCACTTTCCGGTTCAAAAAGGGCAGAAAATGACCGTAACCGATGACCGACGTTTTTTTCGGTCTTCCAATCCGCTAGGGTAGTGCTCGTGCACGATTCGCTCGAATCGCACGGCGTATTGGTACGGTAACATTACGCCGTACTGCTCGTGTACGATTCGCTCGAATCGCACGGCGTACCGGTACTATACCATTACGCCGTGGAATAGTACGCCGTGACAGTACGGTAATGGTACGGTAACTTCACACCGTGGAGTGCCGCAGGGAAATCGTACGCTTGTCTATTTGGGTTGGTGTATCTGCCGCAGGCGCGGTCGGGAAACTTCGGCGCGTTCGGCTCTTTCCGAAGATGTCCGAGCGTCGCTCGCTCACGGACACGCGCTGCTATGATTGTGTGCAGGGAGGCTAGAGTGGGAGGAGTCCGATCTCTTATGGAGAGACTTGAAAAAAGTGGCTACAAAAATGTGGTCATACTGGGATGGCGCGACTATTGCTAAGATGTCGAGAAGTGAGCTGCGTGTGACAGAGACGGAACAAGTAAATAATGAGGAGTGAACTGTGCATAAGGCAGCATGATACTTGAGAAGTAGGCTGCGTGCGAGAGAGATGCAAAATGATATATAGCCAGATCGCGCGCAAAAGTTACCCCCTCTCTAGCCTCTTAGGCGCCCATCACACAATCATAGTTGCGCGTGTATGTGAGCGAGCGACGTTCGGACATCTTCGGAAAGAGCCGAGCGCGCCGAAGTTTCCCGAACGCGCCTTCGGCAGCTACACCAACACATGGACGCCGAGCTCGTTCATGTGCGGCCAAGCCGAAACGAAGGCTTCGAGGGAAAAAGCAATCTGAGCACGACTCGCGCGTGTCGTCACTCGACGGAACGCGCGAGGCTTTTAGATGATTTCAATGCTTATTTAGCTCTTGATTCTCTGCGTTATCAATGTATACAAAAAAATGTATCGGGCACCCTGATCGCTTATTTTTTTAGTTTATACGTTAATTTAAATATAACAATAAATCCAAATTACAACTTATTTGTCGTCTAAAAAATTGTTTACACTCTACTCCCACCCATCCTTATGCCAAATAAATTATAATTCATACAAGTAAGCGGAAATATATTTATATTCGTATTATTATATTAATTCTCATACTTTCATCAAGCGATAAAGCATTATCCCCAAAAACAAGCGAATCATTCATCTGGCCGCGAATCGTCAGTACCAGATAGTGCATATTCTACAAGCGATGGGATGGTCCCGTTGGTAGCGTTCCTGGCCTCGGTGCGCAGGGGCGCGGGATCGTTTACCGCGCTCAGTGCTTTTTTTAAAATTCTGATTACCATTAATTCTTATTTGATTAGTTATTTTTATTAGTTATCATTATTATTTTAATTAGTTATCTTTTAGTATCGAAAAATGTATCGCGTACTCCGACCGCTTATTTGATTAGTTTGTACGTTAATTTTAATGTAATAATAAATCTAAATTACAACTTATTTATCGTCAAAAAAATTGTTTGCGCTTTACTCACACCCGTCCCTATGCGAAATAAATTGTAATTCATAAAAAGTAAGCGAAAATATATTTATATTCGCATTATTATATTCATTCTCATATACAATCATCAAGCGATAAAGCATTATCCCCAAAAACAAGCCACATCCATCCGGCCGCGAATCGTAATTTACGAGAATGAATATAATAATACGACTATAAATATATTTCCGCCTACTTTTATGAATTACAATTTATTTGGCATAGAGACGGGTGTGAGTAAAGCGCAAACATTTTTTTAGAAGATACATAAGTTGAAATTTAGATTTATTATTACATTCAAATTAACGTACAAACTAATAAAATAAGCGGGCGGAGTGTGCGATAAATTTTTCGGCACTAAAAGATAACTAATAAAAATGATAATGATAACTTAATAAAAATAACTAATCAAACAAGAATTAATAGTAATAATAATTAAAAAAAAAAAGCACTGAGCGCGGGGAACGATCCTGCGCCCCTGCGGACCGAAGCCAGAAACGCTACCAACGTGACCATCCCATCGCTTGTAGAATCTGCACTTTCTGGTACTGACGATTCGCGGCCGGATGGTTGATTGGCTTGCTTTTGGGGATAATGCTTCATCACTTGATGAAACTATGAGAATTAATATAGTAATACGAATGTAAATATATTTCCGCTTACTTTTATTAATTATAATTTATTTGGCTACGGACGGGTGTGAGTAAAGCGTAAACAATTTTTAGAAGATAGATAAGTTGTAATTTGGATTCATAATTATATTTAAATTAACGTATAAACTAAAAAAATAAGCGATCAGGGTGCGCGATACATTTTTTTGTGTACATTGATAACGCAGAGAATCAAGAGCTAAATAAGCATCGAAATCATCTAAAAGCCTCGTGCTCACATTGCTTTTTCCCTTGAAGCCTTCGTTTCGGCTTGGCCGCCCATGAACGAGCTCGGCGTCCATGTATTGGTGTAGCTGCCGAAGGAGCGGTCGGGAAACTTCGGCGCGCTCGGCTCTTTCCGAAGATGTCCGAGCGTCGCTTGCTCACGGACACGCGCTACTATGATTGTGTGATGGGCGCGTAAGAGACCAGAGAGGGGGTAACTTTTGCGCGCGATCTCGCTGCACTGCTTGCTGGGATGTGTATTCGATCCTCTTCCATCTCTCTTACACGACATCGATACTCAGCTTCCTGCTCGAGGTCTTAGAGATAGTGGCGCCATCCCGGTCTGACCACATTTTTGTAGCCACTTTGAAATGCACAGATCGGCCTCCTCCCACTCTAGCCTCCATGATTGTGTGTTTGGCGCGTAAGAGACTAGAGAGGGAGTAACTTTTGCGCGCGATCTGGCTGCACTGCTCTTTCCACGGTCTTACATACAGGTCTTGATACTCTGGTGGTGGGGGTATGTCACCGGATTGAAGCACCGGCCGTTTCGCCTAGTGACCACGAGTGTCGCTGCGATAGAGTGATGCAGGCTGTGCGAGAGAGATGGAAATCGATTATTGACTCATAGAAACCTAACCTAGCTGTACAATTGGCTGGCGTAGGCAAATTATGGTATTCAATGTCAAAAATGGATGATGGACCTAAATACAATTAAAAGTAACTTTATCGTAAGCCTGCGAAAAACCAAAAGACTATAGTTATCCAAGTGGGTAGAATGAATATGAATGTTTTTTATATAGGTGTCAATGTGAGCTCGTGGTGGCCGAGGGGTTCGGTGCAAGCTTCGTAATGCTGCTTTCAGGGGTTCGATCCCTGTGCGCTCGGTTTTTAAAAATATGTTTTAGACTTTAAAAAAAAATAGGCTTTACGCGTTGTTTTAATTGACCGGACAATAAGTGGCAACTATTCCAGACCGAAGTCGAATCCAGACCGAAACACTTGCAGGATGTATTTCTTGAAAATGAAACAAATACTTAAGAAACAGTGCTTCTTTTGCAATTCTTTATTTCCTCTTCGAAAAATCTTAATGCATGTCCCAAGAAACATTTTCAATAATCTCTATTTTGCAGTTTCCGAAACGGTTTGCGTTCTCGATGAATATATTTCGGTTCGAAATGATTTTCGCACACGTGTCTCGGCTCTAATTTCCCAACTCCCGGTATCGCGGCCTCCCATTTTTTTAATTGCGCCAAGACTCTCGGCACCCGAAACACTGAGCGCTTCGATTTTTCACTCCGAGAGCCTTTTTCACACGTTGGCACAATACACCACTTAGTCATTTTTCAATATCACCGTTTTTACAAGTATCCAAGTACAGCACGTCGCGTGTGGTCGCGTGAACAGCTGTTACGTTTGGGTTTTGTTTACTGTTGAAATCTATTTCCGTCTCTCTCACACCGCCTGCATCACTCTATATCAGCGATCCTCGTGGTCACGACTTGAAACAGTCGGTGCTTCAATAAGAGGCCATCCCCCACCACTGAAATTTTGAGCGAGTTTCAAGACCTGTATGTAAGACCGTAGCTCTTTCTATCTAAATTCAATATGGACGCCGAACTTGCTGGGATGCGTATTCGATCCTCTTCTATCTCTCTTACACGATATCGATACTCAGCTTACTTCTCGAGGTCTTAGAGATAGTGGCGCCATCCCTGTGTGACCACATTTTTGTAGCCACTTTGAAATGCACAGATCGACCTCCTCCCGCTCTAGCCTCCATGGGCTGGGGCATGGAGCCTAGATACCAGGAGGTTCAGCGGCAATGCAAAGGCGCTGAAAAAAGCGTCCTCGATAATGTCCCGAAGTGATGGCGCTGGGGTGCAGTGGCACCTACAGATATAGTAATATATTGGTCAACGAAGTGAAAGTGATCGGATGAGTTTCTAACCTCACGACAGACCGATCGTGACATCAAACGTCGAAATATCCGCCGATTCCCAATTTCCTCATGACGGTCGGGGAAAAAAACGCAAAAGCGAAAATAGATCTCAAACTCAAACTCAAAATGGCGGCGATACAGCCCATCTAGAAAAACGTGTTTTTTTACATATAGCTTCACGGGAGAACGGTTTTCTCGTAAAATATAACACCTGAAACAAAAACCAAAAAATGATAATTTATATATTATTAGCTATGAGACTACCTAGAAATTTCCTTTCAAATTTTGCGAAAATGGCGCACTTTAAAGGAAATAAATCGATTTTTTGCCAAAAAAACAGTACATTTTTTATAAAAAGAAGTTTACATTCAATCAAAAAACGGCTACGTACTCCCATAAAGAATATAATTGTAAAGCTGCTATCAAAATTTCAAATCGATGCATGCAAAGGTGGCCGAGTAATCCGTCTTCCGAGATCGAAAAAAGTGGTTTCGAGAAAAACGCGTTCAAAGTTGTACGAGCAACTCAGCGCGCTCCAAAGCGCTACGGCCACATCGATAATTGAACCTTTGAATAAGAAAAATTGCTACAGGACCAATTGCATATTGTTTTTATGACTCCAAAGTATTTTTAGGGAAGAAAACGTCTTCCCAAAATGCTAAAGTGGTGTTATCCCTTAACAGTAATGAGGGTTAGGTACAGAATCTGTGATCCGTCTTAGATCGCACCCATGTTTAGCGTATATCCATATACATATAGGTGCCGGAGCACCCCAGCGCCATCATTTCTTGTTCTTGTTTTGGGAACGAGCTGAAACAGAGATTAGTGGGGAGATGCACAACGCGTCCCTTTTCGGCGTGCCTCGTAAATGGCGCTAAATCGCGGCGGCGAGTTCGGGAGTATGATTTCGTGATCATCGCCTCTGTCGAGGTTGCAGATTCCCTTGTAGCCGCGCGAGTCCGCGATCACCGCTCAAGTCGGTATCGCAGTCAGCGTGAACACGAATGGGTGGCTCGGTGGGGGAATAGTCTCTGCCCCTCGCTCGCTCGACAGGCGAACGGAGCGAGGTTTTCCGCCCGATCGAGCTCGACATATATGTGTGGCCGTACTGCGGATTGGAATATGCATTAAATGAATTTCAAAGGGAAAAACATGTATCGAGATCATTGTTTTCTCTCGGTTGCCCGTTTATGCCGAAAATGCGGGTTAAAAAAACTAACGACGAACCGTATTGAAAAATAAAACACCGAAACGACCGTGAAAGGTTCAAAAAGAAATCTTGAGCCTTTGCGCGATCGTTTCGGCATTTTTTTCAACAGTAAACATTATGGAACAGCGCGTATCATAAATGTTTCTTTATCTGCAATAAGCGTCGTGGCTGAGTTGGTAGCGTGACGGATTACGGAGTCGCGCACGGAACTCGGTGACGTACGGATCGCTCCTGTTTCCGCCTGCGCTATATCGAGATCATATCCACATAAAAATCTCAAGGTTTCGCTCAGCGTCCCGTACCGGTGAGCCTTAGCCCTTTCTGATCACCGAGTCAGCGATAAATAACTCACGAATAAATATTATAAACGAAATTGCCGAAGGAGGCCCCCCTCGCGGGGACCCGATAACACACAACCTCAACATGTCAAACAAGAGAAAAAAAAATGAACCTGTCATCCAAGATATCACGAACGCCAGCAAAATTCAGAGAAAAGGTACCAAGTCGAAAATAAGCAGCACACATATCGAATATCGAGCGTTCCTGAGAGATCACAGTAACAAGACGAGTGCAAGCAAATATGCGATAGCCCCCAACCTCAATGTTGCACGTGGCTCTCGCGGCAACACAGAAAGCGAGGAGCCAAGCCCTAGGTGCAGCAGCTGGCTCACTCCAAAAAAAAAACAGTGAAGGACAGCCCACCGACCATCAGCGAACTACCTATATCAAATAATTTCAACGCCATATCAGAAGATGGGATGGAGGTAGAAAACCCCGGGCATAATCACAGAAAGGAAGGCAGAAACCGTCCCGACCCATCGGATCGCAACGCAAGAGCCCCGCCAATACACCTGAACAACGTAAGCGGCGTGAAAACGATAATCACCATGCTAACAGAAAACAATGTGGAAAAACAAATGTTTCACATTCGCCAAACGTCAAGCAGTGAGTCTACCATACAACCCACAGATATCGACGCACACACGAAAATAATGGCTATCCTCCGTGCCAACGAAAAAGAATTCTGCACGTACACACCGAAAGCTTTAAGACCAAAAACCCTGGTCCTAAAGGGTCTCTCGGGAGATTTCGATGAGGAAGACCTGAAGAACGAAATAGTCATGCTCAATCTACCAGACACAAAAATAATAAAAATCTCAAGAATGAAAACGAACGAGAACAACCAACATCGAAACATATACATCATTAACCTAACACACGATAGCGAAACGTCACACCTTCGTCAAACAAAATTCATACTATACCAAAAAATCAGGTGGGAATATTAAAAAAAAAACCGTCTATCAGTGCCGGAAATGCCAGCGACTCGGACATTCGAGCGTCAACTGCAATCTATCTTTCCGCTGCGTCAAGTGTGGCGAATCGCACGAGCCCGGAAAATACACGATCTCGGAAAAAAGTCTTCTCAGATGCGCCAACTGCAATAATGCCGGTCACCCAGCCAGTTATAAAGGATGTCCGTATATCAAGTTCATAAGCCAAAGAATCAGAGCCGAGGGGCACGCCCCAGTGACACATCTGACTGAAAAAATCAAAAGAACACTCAGAAAAGTATCGCCTAGCTTGTCTTACTCCCAAGCAACGACACACACGACACCATCAGCACCGGAACCCGCCTACGTACCACCGATTCATCAGCTCCCACGGCAAGCCCCAACGACGACTCACGACGCCACCCCCCAATGGGTCGCAGAACTGAAAATCCACATCACATCGCTCAACCAAAATCTCAATCAGCTAAATAACCAAATACAACTCAACACACAAAGAATAAATATGATATTTGAACACCTAGGTCTCGAACTTCAAACATCATAATGCCGAACACTTCCAAGACAGACGCCCCAACAATACAAAATATTCCTAACGAATCGATTGAAAAACTGATAATAACAGCAATCAATGTTCGATCAATACGTTCACATCACCGCAGACACACTTCCATAATTACCTGATGCAAAACAATATCGACATTGCGCTCGTTTCTGAAACCTTCCTCAACCCGACACACAAAATCGTCTTCCCAGAGTACAATATAATAAGAACCGACATTACCCCCCTTGCGCCAGGTAGAGGCACAGCCATCTTTTGCAAAAAAAATATAAACTATACACACATTAAATTCCCGAGCTCAGAAAATAAAGCGATAATAAAGCTCTCTATAGAGGACAACATCACTTACAATAAGACTAACAATTACAATTTATATATAATAAGCTTATACGCCACTAACAAAACTAACATAAAACAAACCTTCTTAAGAGAAATGAACGATATCTGCAGATGCCTCAAACTTCATTAAAAAAATTACAAATACATCATTGCCGGGGACTTTAATGCTCGATACACAGACTATGGAGATTGCATAAACAGTCCCAGAGGAAGATTTTTACGCAACTGGGAAATCGACAACTCCCTCTTCTTGAGAATGAAAATACATCCACCAGCATCGCACACATTTGTGCACTCACAATCATACATAGACCTATGCATAGCAGACAACTCAATCGAAATATCGAATTTATCAAACCAGCGGATACCTACTTTACCGTTCGACAGCGACCACAACGCCCTTCTATTCACAGTCCCTTTACCTCACCCGATAATTTCTCAAATCGATTTAGAAAAGCCAAAAAGATACCGATTCAAAACCACGGACTGGAAAAAATTCGAAAATGAACTAGAAACCTCATACAACACACCCCCTCCTGACAATACCAATCTCACCATAACAGAAATTGACACACACATAAACAATCTTTCGGAGCTTATTAACAGAGCCATTGAAACTCACGTTCCGCAATACACCGAATCAAACAATACTAAAATCTACACAAATCTAACCATAGTTAAATTACAAAAATACAAATCCAAATTAATAACCGCAATACATAAAAGACACACGTTTGACCCCCACGACACAACCCCCCTCTCCCGCAGGTTTAAATCTTTACTCAACAACACCAGACAATTGATTAAAGAACAATTTAAAGTCAACATAGAAAAATACTGGCAAAAAATATACAAAACCATAGATCACAGGCATCCCGACAAGTTCTTCCCAAAAATAACCAACATATTCAGGCCCAAAACACGAACCCAACTCAATAAACTCCAAATAAACACTGCCAACACCGTAATTCGCAGAACAAATATAAACACTTCAAAAACCCCAATAGACAACAACAAATACGTCATCAATGATCCGAAAGATATTCTCAACGCATTAGGCGCACACTACGAATCCCTAAACTCACCACGATTCTTAAACAATGGCACTAGATTTCGAGAAATAGTAGATAAAAAAGCGACCTCCTTCAAAGCCGAATTCAACACACACAGACAAAACGAAACTACAATAACCGAATTTAATAACAGAAACAAAGCATGCACACCCTCGTTACCAGCGCACCTCAAACACTATTTTACCACAGTCACCGCAGTGCAAAAATTAATATGCAAACTCCCCAACAAAACCTCCAGTGGGCCGGACAACATACCTCCGCTTGTACTCAAATACATCCCTCTTAAAATGATCAAAGCCTACGCAATACTATTCTACAATGCATTAAACCTTCAATACTTCCCTGCCCCTTGGAAAAAATCAAAGATATACCCTATTCTGAAAAAAGATAAAGATCCCACAGACCCTGCACAGACAATCAGCTTAACTTCGGCAATAAGTAAAGTATACGAAATAATAATCCAAAAGTCTATCCTACGTCATTGCAACTCAAATAAAATTATCCCAAACAACCAATTCGGATTTAAATTTCACCACTCCACCACACACGCAATTATTAAGTTTTTCTCCGATACAAATTTGTACCTAGCCTCTGGACACATGATAGGCGCCACCCTTATAGATCTAGAGAAGGCATTTGATTCTGTGTGGCTTTCTGGTCTGTTATACAAACTAATTAAAAAAGAATTTCCGCCGCACTTATGCCGCTTAATCTGGGATATGACCCAAAACCGAGAATTTTTTATTTGGGACGGAATACACACGTCGACAAACACGTACGCAATTAAAGAAGGCCTCCAGCAGGGGACAGTCACATCCCCACTCCTGTTTAATATTTTCACAAGCGATATTCTAAATTCCTTCAACCTTAACAACAACAATAACACGCACGCAATCGCTTACGCCGACGACTTAATCATATACATAGCCGGAAACGATATACGAAGTATACAAGAAAACCTACAAACATTAGTTAATAAAATAAATTACTGGTACTCCAACTGGAATCTCAGAATGAACCCTACCAAATGCGAATCCATCCTAATCCGTAGACCCAACTGTTACCTAAAAACCTCAGACAGAATCGCGAAACACAATTTCCACATAACTACTCACAGGACCCGATACCAGAGCCCCGGTCAGAATCCCCACCAACGAAATAGTCAAATACTTAGGCATACACATCGATAATTTAATGCGCGGGCACAAACATTGGAAAATACAACTGGAAAAAGCTACCCGTCGATCCTTATCCCTTAGAAGACTAATGCATAACAAATTCATCACCCCGAAAGCAAAAACAATAATATATCAAATACTCATACGACCAATTCTCACTTACGCAGCTCTAGTCCGTTGGAACATGGGAGCCGCACAAGCTGAGAATATTAGAAAATTTGAAAGAACTTGCCTGCGCAACGCTCTATTCCTCCACCACTCCGCCGAATCCCAATTTCAACACCGAGTCAGGAACTCAAAAATATACGACACAGCTGACATTCCCCGTATCGACAATTTCATAATAAGGCGTGACTATTTCGCACACACAATAAATTCAGAAAACGACATAATCAAAACTTTCGCACACCCGGACCCAATTATAGCACATACCACGGCACAAACAGCATACATACAACCCCAGTCATTTATATTACACGACAGAGCCGGAATAATACAGGACCAACACAATATCCCGATCCTCATGCACTGGAGAAGACACGCTACCAACAAAAAACTGCCTCCCAGTTTGAATCACATGCTAACCAACGGACAGAACTTCCTCCACGATACTTCGATTCCCACCACCGATAGATTCGACGACCACAGACTAGACAGTGACAAGTATTTTTGGCTTGACCCCACAGCAATTCATTTTGATGAGTTAAAAAACAGATTGACTTATGAGAACACAAGACCGCACAGAAAACGAAGGCGAAGGAAAACGTATATATGTACCTAATCAGACATAAATGGAGTAAACGTATAGATTTAATTATGTACAGCGCAATAACTAGTCACCCCAACCCCTGTTGGAATGCTACGAAATCTATGCCCTTAAGCATATATATATTAAGCTGAAACTATTAGCATTAAGCATCATAACATTATTACTACTGTTTATTTCCTTCGATCGTAAATATGTCATCGTGGGTTTTTTTTCTAATTTATAAATCAGCACTATTATTTTTCCCACGCTTAAATATATTCCGGACTAAAGTCTAACCCAAATAATAAGCCCTTTCACCCTTATGTATCCCAATAATTGAAAACTTAGAGATGCCTATGTAGACACGGCCCGAAGTTTATCATAGCCATATTATTGTTTTACGTTTTTATTTATAAGTTAAGTTTGTACGTAATAAGCCCAAAGACTATGTGATTACAAAACAAATAAATAAAAAACTTTATAAAAAAAAAAAAGTGACGGATTATGATGCTGAAAGTCCGGGTTCAATCCCCGATGAATCAACTTTTTTTTTCTTCATTTTATATTCAGAAAATTTCTAACTTACTCTCGCTTTATCTATTCTCGCCTGTCCAGGCATTATTTTTTATATTTAATTCATATATGTTTAACAAAAAAAAATGTTGCTACGGGCATCGAAGCCGCGCCGTCCGTACTCAGAGCTCGGACGCAGTGCAGCCAGATCGCGCGTAAAAGTTACCCCCTCTCTAGTCTCTTACGCGCCCATCACACAATCGTAGTAGCGCGTGTCCGTGAGCGAGCGATGCTCGGACATCTTCGGAAAGAGCCGAGCAAGGCGAAGCGTCCCGACCGCGCCATCGGCTGCTACACCGAGCCATGGACGCTGAGCACGTTCATGTGCGGCCAAGCCGAAACGAAGGCTTCGAGGGAAAAAGCAATCTGAGCACGACTCGCGCGTGACGTCACTCGACGGCACACGCGAGGCTTTTAGATGATTTCAATGCTAATTTAGTTCTTGATTCTCTGCGTTATTGATGTATACAAAAAAATGTATTGCGCACTCTGGTCGCTTATTTTTTTAGTTTATACGTTAATTTAAACATAATAATAAATATAAATTACAACTTATTTGTCTTATACAAAATTGTTTACGCTTTACTTACACCCGTCCTTATGCCAAATAAATTATAATTCATAAAAGTAAGCGGAAATATATTTATATTCGTATTATTATATTAATTCTCATACTTTCATCGAGCGATAAAGCATTATCCCCAAAAACAAGCCAATCATCCATCCGGCCGCGAATTCTAAGTACCAGAAAGTGCACATATTCTACAAGCGATGAGATGGTCCCGTTGGTAGCGTTCCTGGCTTTCTGATTTCTTATTTTTTCCTGGAAATTTCTCCTTTTCCTATGACCTGAGTGAACGGCTGCGAAGATATTTGGAGAAAAGTTAAAGATGTAAAGAAATGAGATTTTCGTTAAAAAAACTTTCTATTATTATTATTTTATGCGGAAATTTCTTTTTTTTCTATTACCTGAGTGAACGGCTGCGGAGATATTCGGAGAAAATTTAAAGATGAAAAAAATGAGATTTTCGTAAAAAAAACTTATTACATTTTTTATCCCTCATAATTCTGAGAAATAATGAATTTCCGAAATTTTTGCAAACATTATTTTCCTTAAGGGGTAACACCACTGTAACGGCCTGCCACGTTGCGTTTTAGACAAATAATACTTGGGGTAATTATTAAGCATATATTGAAGTATATTGCAAACAAATTTTATGGGAAAATATTACAAAATGGCGACACTGCAGCAAATTCTTCCGAGGCATGTTGAACTTAAAAGGTGCTCTACGGCACGCAGTATAACTTGTGCCAATTTTATTCTGGACAAAATAATTTTTTTCAAATTAAATCTAGATGAGTGTAGCTAGTGAACCAGGTAGGGGATTTTAGAAATATTGATTTTTGAGTAATTGCCGAGTATTTGAATAAAAATGTTCAATTTTTTTTAAGACAGTTATGTTTAAATAAATATTGTTTAAATTAACTTATCGAAAATCCCCTACGGGGTTCAGTAGCTACACTCATGTAGACTTAATAAAACAAAATTCTTCTTTTTAGATTAAAATTGGCACAGTTATACTGGGTGCCGCAGAGGTTCGACATACTTCGGAAGATTTGCGCAGTGTCGCCATTTTGTAATATTTTCGGATAAAAAATTATAGCCATATACTTAAATATATGCTCAATAAATACCGAACGTATTATTTGTTTATCACGTTTTCTTCCGCCAAAAAAAAATATTACAAAATACGCTTCCTGTAAGGTCGTTACAGTGGGATTACCCCTTAAAGTCTTCATATAATTTCCAAGATTTTCCCGTGATCGTGATTAAAATGATGAAATATTCGGAAAAATTCAAAAAAAATTCGGAGAAACTCCGAATTAACAATATTTATTAAAAAATAACTTAACAATATTTATTAACAAGGTTCTACGGCACAAGTTATACTGCGTGCCGTAGAACACCTTAGTTCTACGGCACGCAGTATAACTTGTGCCAATTTTAATCTGGACAAATAATGTTTTAAAAATTAAATCTAGATAAGTGTAGCTAGCGAACCACGTAGGGGATTTTAGAAATATTTATTTTTGATTAATTGCCGAGTATTTGACTGAAAATGTTTAATTTTTTTTTTAGACAGTTATTTTTTAATAAATATTGTTTAAATTAACTTATCGAAAATCCCCTACGGGGTTCCGTAGCTACACTCATGTAGACTTAATAAAACAAAATTTTTTTTTAGATTAAAATTGGCACGGTTATACTGCGCCAATGCGTGCCGCAGAGGTTCGACATGCTTCATAAGAATTGCTGCAGTGTCGCCATTTGGTAATATTTTCGGATAAAAATTTATAGCCATATACTTATATATATGCTCAATAAATACCGCAAGTATTATTTGATTATCACGTTTTCTTCCGAAATTTTTTTTTTTTTTAAATACGCTTCCTGTATGGCCGTTACAGTGGTGTTACCCCTTAAAGTCTTCATATAATTTCCAAGATTTTCACGTGATCGTGATTAAAATGATGAAATATTCGGAAAAATTCGGATAAACTCGGATGTTTGCGTAAAAATAATTGTTTGCAAAACTCTGAATTCTTCATATTTGTTCCAATTCATAGCAAAAGTCGGAAAAATGTTCCGGAAACAACCGGAGTTTTTCGGATAAAAATTTGCACTATGGGCGCGGGATCGTACCCCGCGCTCAGTGCTTTTTTTAAATTATTATTACTATTAATTCTTATTTGATTAGTTATTTTGATAAGTTATCATTACTATTTTAATTAGTTATCTTTTAGTGTCGAAAAATGTATCGCGCACTCTTACCGCTTATTTTATTAGTTTGTACGTCAATTTGAATACAATAATAAATCTAAATTACAACTTATTGTTCTTCTAAATAATTCTTTGCGCTTTACTTACACCCGTACCTATGCCAAATAAATTGTAATTCATAAAAGTAAGCGGAAATATATTTACTTTCGTATTATTATATTCATTCTCATTTACTTTCATCAAGCGATAAAGCATTATGATAATACTTTATCTTGATGAAAGTATATGAGAATGTATATAACAATACGAATAACTATTGACGATCTATTGACGAGGAATATCTAAGACGAAGTCTATTTATTTTAAAAATGCTTTGTTGATTGTTTAGCCGAGTACACTAATCAAAAACTGCATAACAAGCAAGTACAGTTTATTTAATTTCATAATAAACTAGTGCACTCGTTCTCGGAGGGCACCATGGGAAGGCAATCAACTTCACCCTCCGTCAACTCAAAGAGTCTCGTCTTGAAAACGGGACGCTTCCGAGAATATATGGTTCCCAAAAGCGCAACTCAAGGAACTATTGATCGATCGAAGAGCAGCTTGAAAAGCCTGTGACCACACGATTCGACAATTCAAGATGACTTGCGAAAGTGCTGTTTAGAGAGCCTCCAATTACAGACAAGTGCGACTTCGATAATCAATGACCGGTTGAATAATTTCAACACTCTGAATTTGCTGCAAATTTGACATATTAAAGCGCAGCTCCTCGAGCCTCAAAGACGCCGCGGGAATAATCGACGCGACCGAACCCGCAGTCGATCGCCCCGTCGGCCGCACGTTGAAATTGCTCAAAACGAGCGGGCATTTCAAATTTTAGTGCAAACAGTCTTGGATAATATGACCAAAAAATAAATGTTTCCGCCAAAACGTAAATGAGTTTTTACTTTTCCCCTTAAAAAATTAATTGAAAAAATTGTTGAAGAAAAGTGCCGAAACGATCGAGAAAGGTTCAAAGAGAACTTTGAATTTTTCTCGATCGGCATTTTCTCAAAACACATTTCACATTGAGATGGGGATCAAAACTTTGAAAAGCCAAATATAGAACGACAAGAATTTTGAAATGACAGAATTATAAACTGAAAATAACGAACTGTAAATTATTCGAAATTTTATCCTTCGACCGATAACGAAATTGAATAGCTATTACACCAAAGGATTATTTATGTGAGAGCGCATTTATTCGAGAACGGGTATTCTGATTGTCTGCAGTTTGAGTCATACAAACACAGATTTAAACAATCTAGAACATTCACATCTCCGAAATAGAAAGACGTGAGTATCTAATATTGGTAATACCATCTGTAGCAAAAAGCCAGATATCGAGGATACAAACTTCGAAAGTTTTGATCTCAGATAGGCAAACGAGCGATGGTCCATAATAGCGAACACCGAAATAGCGAACATCAAAGAAGTGGACGAGTTGCTTCATAATTTTCTGCCGATTTTCGCTAACACGTACGAGATTCTTTTAAAGTTTTTAAGAGAGGATATACATTTACAATGATCAAAAAATCAATTTCTTTTCGTTAAGGGATAACACCATTCTAGGAATTTGGAAAAATCGTTTTCTTTTGGCTTCAAAAATACTTGGGGTCATTAAAACAATATGCAGTTGGTCCTGCAGCGATTTGTTTTAAGGTTGGATAAGTGTGTACAGTAGAACCTCGATTATCCGAACCTCGATCATCCGAACCCTCAATTATCCGAACGATGACTTACTTTATCCGGAAGCTCAATTATCCGAACGTTGGCGCGAAAGATACATGGTTGCTCGCTGCCACCGCCGTGAGCAACAATAAGCAACCCAACGCAACTTCTCCTTCTCAAACAGCTGCGAGACTTAGACGCTCAAAAACGCGTTGCAGCCGTTCGTCAATTAAAAATGGACGATTTTTTTTTTTTAATATTTAAAAAGGCATCCGACTTTTTTCAGGTGTTTAGAACACACACACCCACACACACACACACACACACACACACACACATACAGGGTGGGCGGAACATTGACGTCCAAAAATAAAATTTAGGTCCCTTGTATCCTCGGGTATCCGAATAACCCCTATGTATATCCCGCGACTATTCATAGTTTTCAAGTTATGAATTTTCGAGAATTTTCGACCTGTCCAATTAAAAAAAAATCTAAAAGAAAGTAGAAGACTGTCGAGATTTTTTTTGCAACTAAATCTTCATGAGTAGTACTTTTATGAATAAAATAATCAGCTTCGTAACTGTGATGAAAGTTATTAAAATGTTGGTCTAAAGTGAAAAATTTACGTTCGGTAAATTATGACTTAAATTTTCAACTTTAAATTAAACATCTATCCAGGTGACTTCATGGTTTCTAATTAGGCCTCAAGAATGCGCCAGACTCTCAGCTTTCATAATCATTAAAAAAAAGCAGTACTTAATAGGGGTACTTTAGCTACAATTGACCTTCAAAGACAGCGAGGTGGAAAATTCTCACAATTAGCCATAGGATTAAAAACAAAAATTTGCCGATTTTATCATTCCTAAGGTTATTTAGTTTGTTAACTAACCAAAATGACTGCAGGAAAGCTAAGATTTAAACATTTAGAGGTTTATTTTTTTTTTAGTTCAATTTAAGTTTAATGAATTTTGCGCCATCCGTTCTTGTAACGAGAACGGATCGCGTAAACGAGCTTTTACCTGATCCATGAGAACGGATCGCGCAAAATGTATTAAACTTAAATTAAACTAAAAAAAATAAACCTCCAAATGTTTCAATCTTAGCTTTCCCTGCAGTCATTTTTGGTTAGATGACAAACTAAATAACCTTAGAAATGATAAAATGGGCAAATTTTTTTTTTTAATTTGATGGCTAATCATAAGAATTTTCCACCTCGCTGTCATTGAAGGTCAATTGTAGTCAAAGTAGCCCAATCAAGTACTACTCTTTTTAATGATTATGAAAGCTGACAGTCTGGCGCATTCTCAAGGCCTAATTAGGAACCATGAAGTCACCTGTTTTGATTTTTAATTTAAAGTTGAAAATTTAAGTCATAATTTACCGAACGTAAATTTTTCACTTTAGACCAACATTTTCATAACTTTCATCACAGTTACGAAGCTGATTATTTTATGCATAAAAGTACTACTCATAAAGATTCAGTTGCAAAAAAAAATCTCGATAGCCTTCTACTTTTTTTAAAGATTTTTTTTCAATTGGTCAGGTCGAAAATTCTCAGAAATGCAGTAAAAAATTCATAACTCGAAAACTATGAAAAGTCGCGCGACATACATGGGGGTTATTCGGATACCCCACGATACAAGGGACCTAAATTTTATTTTTAGACGTCAATGTTCCGGCCACCGTGTATGTATATATATATATATATATATTTCAACGTTAATATGTATGTCAAATTTTAATATATATTTATGTATTTTTTTATGTAAAAAGGTGCTGTTGATGATCTCGTCCCAAAAAACCCACGTTTCGATTATCCGAACTTTTGATTGTCCGAACTAGTCTCGGTCCCAATTGGTTCGGATAATCGAGGTTCTACTGTATACGTGAGGCCAGGTTTGCAGTTACAAGAGCCTCGCGGTTGAGATATGAACGTGCGGACTCTGAGTGTAGACGACGCGGGTTCGATCCCCGGTAGCAATGTCTTGTTTTCTTTATTAAGCATATACGAATTAATTATCATAAATAATGCCTGAACAGGCGAGAATAGCTAAAGCGACAGTAAGTTCGAAATTTTCTGAATATAAAATGAAGAAAAAATAAGTTGATTCACCGGGGATTGAACCCGGACCTTCAGCATCGTAATCCGTCATGTTACCAATTCAGCCACGACGCTCATTGCAGATAAAGAAACATTTATGATACACCCTTTTCCATAATGTTTACTGTTGAAAAAAAATGCCGAAACGATCGCGGCAAAGGCTCAAGATTTCTTTTTGAACCTTTCACGGTCGTTTCGGCGTCTTATTTTTCAACGCGGTTCGTCGTTAATTTTTTTAACCCGCATTTTCGGCATAAACGGGCAACCGCGAGAAAACAATGATCTCGATACATGTTTTTCCCATTGAATTTCATTTAATTTTCCAATCCGCAGCATATTCCAATCCGCAGTACGGCCACACATATATGTTTTCTCCCACCGAGCTACCCATTCGTGTTCACGCTGACTGCGATACCGACTTGAGCGGTGATCGCGGACTCGCGCGGCTACAAGGGAATCTGCAACCTCGACAGAGGCGATGATCACGAAATCATACTCCCGAACTCGCCGCCGCGATTTAGCGCCATTTACGAGGCACGCCGAAAAGGGCCGCGTTGTGCATCTCCCCACTAATCTCTGGTTGAAAGGCCTCGCTGAACCTCCTCGTATCTAGGCTCCATGGGCTGGGGTAATGATGTTGTTTGCGAATATATCTTTGAACATAGTATTTGAAGGTAATCACGTGTAGCTCTCCGTTGATAAAGGGGGACAAATGGCGAGAAATAACAAAACCCCAGTTCAGTGTGTAGTAGCTTATACTACGACTGCGAGTAAAGAGGGGGAGGGGATGAGGTAGGAAAAATAGAGGAAGGAAGGGGGTGATATTTACATTAATTACGATGAGCTATAGATTATAAATTAAGTCTAGGATCCTTACTCATCGAGATTCGCGGCCTCTTTGTCTATGAGCTATTAAGGCAGTCTTTCGTTCTTTAAGAGATCGTATGCGGGGGCAATCGATATTAAGCCAGTGGTAGGTATTAACTTTGAGTCGACGGAAATCGTTAAAGTCTCTGGTTAGGATATCGGTATATTTTGAGAATATGTGTCTGCTTACGTCGAAGGCGTTTGGAGTGAGTGAGATGCGTTTGTTTGCTTTGTTTCTTTTCCAGTGAAATATTATTGGTATGTTGTTGGATGTTTGGAGGAGACCCATTTAGTCGCAGAATATGAAGGCTTGAGGGGATACGTATCCCGTTCTCAGTTGTTTGGTTGATTTAACTATGCTCAGGTTAGCGATTTCGTGTATGATTGAGTTAGGTATGAGTGCAAGGTTGGCAAAGTAGTTTCTGGTTAGTTTTAATATGCAGTTGTCAATTCGCGGTATATTTGCTAGGTTATAAATGGTGTGGTTAGGGATGAAGTGTCGGGGGTCAGAATGTTCGGATCTGTACAGATGGAGGCATTTTCGGATACACTGTCTTTCAAACACCCTGAGTTTTTCAGCCATAGTGTGGTTTAAGTTCCACCAAGTTGGAGCAGCATAGGTAAGGATTGGTCGGATGAGTAATAAGTATAGGATTATCTTTGTTTCACTGGTTAGGTGCTTATTATAAGAGATTCGAAAATTTGCTTGGAACGCGTTTTTGGCCTTGAGTAATTGAGCGTCAGTGTGTAGGTTTCCGTGGAGGAGTTTTTCGAGTTGAACTCCTAGGTATTTTACCGATTCCTTGTGAGGTATATTGACTCTGTTGTTTGTGCCAGGGGACGTTAATGAGATTTTGAATGTTTTAATTCCAAATCTTGTTATTGATGGAATCTGGTTGAGGGGTTTTCTAAAAAGGATAGTTTCACATTTAGACGGGTTGAGGCGAAGATTTCAGGTGATGTACCATTGGTTTATTTTTTCTGCTATGGTTTCGAGGGTGAGTTGAACTCTGTCTATACTGCTGTTTTCAGTGTATAAAATTATGTCATCGGCAAAGCCTATGGCCGCTGTATCTGCGTTATTTAAGTTAAAGAGCGACAGCATGTCGGACGTGAAAAGGTTGAATAAGATCGGGGAATTTACGGTGCCTTGTTGTGGGCCTTCTTTTATTTTGAAAGTTTCAGAAGATGTGTTTATACCATCCCAAGTAACGAAAGTTTTGTCAGATATGTTGAAGATATTGAAGATGAGGGGTTTGGGAAAATCTTTTTTGTGAAGTTTGTAAAGTAGACCAGGAAGCCAGACAGAGTCGAAAGCCTTCTCCAGGTCCAGCAGAATCGCTCCAACGAATTGGGAGTTACCAACACTATTATTTAGGTCGGAGAGGAGTTTATGGATGGCGTGTGAAGTGGAATGTTTGTGTTTGAAACCAAAGTGTGTGTTTGGAATGATATTGTGAGAACTGCAGAAGGAATTAATTTTTTTGTTTATTACTATTTCGAATACTTTGCTGAGGTTTGGAGTCAGGCTGATTGGCTGGTAGCTGGATGGATCATTGGGGTTTTTATTTTTTTGAGGATTGGGAGAACTTTGGCACATTTCCAGGTTTGTGGGAAGTAATATCGGCTTATGGCATTATTGAAAATGATGGTGATGGCTGTTATGATTTCGTTTGTGAGGTGTTTGTGCACTATAGAGGGAATATTAACTAGGGCTGCGGATGTCTTATTGGGCAGTTTGCTAAGAATTTCACCAATTGTGTTTGTGTTACTGAAAAAGTTCAATTGGTTGTTGATTAATACGGGGTTTGTAGCTTTATTTCTATCTGTGAATTGGGTGATTGTGGCGTCGTTGAGCACGCTCATTTGTGAGGTGATTTGCCGTAATGTTTACTATTTGGAATATTCGTGTATCTTGGTTTAAATATCGCGGTGAATTTATCGATTCATAATATGCGCCAATAGTATTCAGTTTATCGCCCGGATCGGAAAAAATGTAGCTATTATTTTCCATATGACTAGCGGTAAGGTTACAGGTGCTGCGAGTGAGGAGAGCTTGATTACCTATTGGTATGTGTATATTATCAATTTTTACAGGGTCGTTAGGTCTGAGGAGTCGATTAATTTTTGGGAAGAAGGATTCTGGGCGGCGATGATCTATTTGCTTAAGTTGATTTATCCAGTATTTGTCAGTTGATTTTTTATATTCATTTTTGAGTTTTTTTCTCGTCTGATTTAAGATCTGCTTTACGATTTTTGATATAGTCAATCTACTAAGTGGATCTGTTTTTAGAAGGGAGTGTGAGATGGTGATGAGTCATGATTTTTATTTTTGTAATTTAATTATTGTTGAGTTTAGGTATTTAGTAGTGTTGTTGACAGTTTTCATTCGGGGTACTGTGTTGGAGATAGCAGGGATGATGCTATTGTTAATATTAGATAGTGCTATATCGATTTCATCGGTGGAGAGGTTCCTGTTGTCTTGGGGGAGGGTATCGTAGGAATCATCTAGGGCTTTGCGGAATTTTTTCCAATTGGTTAGCTTATAGATGAATCGAGGTTGGCTAAAGTTCGTGTTATCCAAGGATAGATTATCGTTTACGAGGGAAACATTGAAGGAAATAGCCGCACGATCACTATCGTAAGGGAGCCCTGTCATTGTGGTCAACCGGTTGTAAAAGACAGTTGAGTCAACGTAAAAGTTCAACGGTTGAATTTGGGCAGCTTCTTAACTGTTCATCTTTGAAAGTCGACCATCTTGCGTTTTCTGTGGATGGTTGACTCGACGGTTGACTAGATGGTTGACTCGGCGGTTGATTGGATGGTTGACTCGACGATTGACTGGATGGTTGACTCGGCGGTTGATTGGATGTTTGACTCGACGGTTAATTGGATGGTTGACTCGACGCAATATATTTAATGATTAATCAAATTATACCGCTTGATAATTAAATTGATAATTTGCGGAGAATTGAGTAATCAAACACAGGGGGGGGGGGGGAGAATATCCGCAGCAGATTGTGCGACGGAGTGAGACCATCCAGCGAAAACAAAATGGCCGCAGTTAAACAACCGTTGAATCAACCATTAGGATTTTTTTTACGATCGACTTTATAGTTGTAAAGCTGTCCAAATTCAACCGTTGATATTTTCGGTTGACTTTGCAGTTGCCATAATTGCTAGGAAGGACGTCCGTTTTTGAGTCGGGTGAGTCGAGGAGTGACAGTCGAGCGTCAATTAACGCTGTGGTCGGGTAGACGGGATAGGAGGATTTTTAATTTGAATGTTATGGCTTTTGACAGGCTCCATCTTGAGAGGAATTTTCCTCTTGTGTTGTTTTTATGATTGCCCCATTGGGTGTGTCTTGCGTTTAAGTCGCCAGCTAGGATGTAGTAGGTATTAATACTATTCAGTTTGAGGTTTTCAAAGAGAGCGTTAAGCTCGCTTATGAAGATATCACGACAATCGTTAGTACTATATGTGCTTATTATGTAAAGGTTTTTGGTAAGGTGGGTTTTTAGTTTAATAATAGTAAACTCAAGGAGGGAGTTTTTCATCGAAGAGGGCTGATTGATGAGTAAATGTGGGATTTTTTAATTTATAAGTATAGCGGTTCCTCCACCCCGTATTGCTCGAGGTCTGTCCGTGCGTATTATGTTGTAGTTAGTGAATGTTAATTTGTGTTTTGGATTAAGCTTTGTTTCACAGAGTAAAATAATGTCGTGCGAGTATTTTTCGGTGAATTGGAGTAAATCGAGGCTTCTTTGGTGTGAGATAATAGAATTCACATTTATTTCAGTTATATGAAATTGGTTGAGTTGTAGTGTGTTATCAGTCATTATTCCGATAGAGTGAGGAGAGGAGGAAGTCTATTTTTGTAGTGTTCGATGCTACTTGCATGGCAATAGTTTTTAATTGCTCAGTTATAATAGCGGCTAGTTCTTTTTTGAGTTTGACTGACCAGTCTTGTTGAGGGTGTGGGGGATGACGGTATGCGTTGGTGGCATGGGCGGTGTTGTGTGTAGTGTGGTTAAAATGTTTGAAAGTGGTATTATTATTGCGCATGTCTGTTTCGTTGTTATTATTGTTGTAGTGAGAGATCGTGTGTAGAGTCGGTGTTGGTTTTGAGTGGATTATGGGGAGATTTGTGTTGGTAGCTTGGGCGTACGATATATTTGGATTAACCGGGGTTGCAAACCTGTCGATTTTTCTATGGAGCTGGGTAGTTCGTTGAATTGTTTGCTGTTTCTTCGCACTGGTGGTGAATTTTAGGTATGGGCATCCTCTGTAGGATGCTGGATGGCCATGTTGTCCACAGTTTGCGCACGTCAGGCTGGCTGGTTTGGTGTTGTTCGTGAATTTGCAGGTTCCAGGTTCGTGAGATTCGGCGCATTAGACGCACCTGTATTGGAGGTGACAGTTTTTGCTGGCATGACCCACTCGTTGGCATTTTTTGCATTGGAAGATCGCTGGTTTTTGGAGGTGTTCCCATCTGATTCGTTGATAAGCTAGTGTTTTTATTTTGACGAGTTCGCTGATCTTGCTGTTGTTGGTTAGTTGCACGAGGTGATGGAAGGCGTCTGGCCGGATTTTGTTGAAGATGAAGGTCGATACGTTTGTGACTTCAACGTTCGGGATCTGTAGTTCTTCGAGCTCTTTTTTTATTTCTTCTGGGCTGAAGTTTCCTCGAATTCCTTTGAGTAAGAGTGATTTTGGTTTTTCTTCAGGTGGAGTGTACGTGAAGAATTGGATTTTCCCATTTATGAGCGCTACTTTGAATTTGTGGTAATGTTCTATATTGGCCGTGTAGATGATGTGGTTGTGTGTACCAGTTTCTTTTAGGATCAGCTCGTTTTTTGGTATTTCGAGCTGAGCAGCTAGGTTGATAATGCTGACCATGGTTGTCTTGGCGGTGTATAGTGGTGGGGGTCGGCGCCTTCTGAGCTGGCCCGCATGGGTAGTGGCGGGATAGAGTTCTTCCGCTTCCATATCGCTCTCGTCCGAGAGCGAGGCGTAGCGATTATTTGAAGTGGACGGCTCAGTGTGTAATATGTGTGGACTCAGTTGTCGTTTGGTGGTTTTTTTTGGTAGTTCCCATACCTCGGTGTTCGTTGGGGACGTCTCGGCTTGCTGGAGAGAGCGTGGCTCCTTTGTTGGGGATGAGGAGGATCTGTGCTTGCGCGCTACGCTGAGATTCGGCGTTATAGCCGAAAGAGATGGCGGGACGTTTTCTTTCCGCATTTCATTATACAGCCGGTCAAGTTGGATAGAGTTTAGTTTTTCTTTATATGGCACACGGCTTGATGACACGGAATTACGGTTCGATAGGGGCCGTAGCTCCCCTCGAACTTTATCATTTGTAGCCCTTTCAGCTGCCACGTTGATGTGCGCCGGCGGGGCCCCCGGCGGGGCCCCGGCTACTTGTTTACTGTTGTGTTTTACTGAATACACTTTTTTGAAATTGTTTTTTTTCTTATTTATTTAGCACATATACGTGGTATATTAGGATTACAAATAAGACCCTGGGGGCTTATTGAGAACTGTAGTTAGTTGTAGGGCTACAGCCCTATAGGCCCTGGTTGTGCATCACAAAGAACTTAACGAGCTCGTGGCGCGATGTGGCCTGTTCGGCTGCTACGCTGCGAGTGGCCGTCCGATCGAGCTCGACATATATGTGTGGCCGTACTGCGGAGTAGAATATGCATTAAGGGGTTACCCCCACTTGCGATTTTGAAAAAATCGATTTTTTTTATTGCATTTTTTTAAAGTATAGGTATCTGAGAATATGTCCTGAAAATTTCAAGTCGATCCGAACAAAATTGACTGAGATATGAGCGTTGAAAGAGAAGAATCCGCGTTGAAAGAGCGTTGAAAGAGATTTTTTTATTAAATTTTTTTGAAGTATAGGTATCTGAGAATATGTCCTGAAAGTTTCAAGTCGATCCGAACAAAATTAACTGAGATATGAGCGTTGAAAGAGAAGAATCCGCGTTGAAAGAGCGTTGAAAGAGAAACTTTAAACGCGTTTTTCTCAAAATGGCATTTCTGAAGTCGGTGACCAAGATTACTCGAACACTAATGAACCGATCTTCTTGAAATTTTGCAGGCTTATTTAATACATAAAAATGTAGTCTTTAATCGTTCGATTTTTTTTTCGAAAAAAATGGCCCTTTTATAGCCAAAAAACGGCCGTTTTTTTCGTTAAAATCGAACCATTAACTTTGACTGTCCGCCATTTTGTGCCAAATGAATATTTTTTAAAATCCTTCGATTAAAGACTAGTTTATACTTATATTTGACTAAATCCATCCGCATTTTTTTTCAGATGATCCCGGTTGGTCACCGCAAACCGTGTATATAAAAACATTACTTTATTGACGGCCATTTGCCACTAAACAATGTAATATTTTTCAATAAGAAAATTACTGAAAGTTCTTCAAGATGTGTTCTTTAAGATGGTATATTGATCGATTAAAAAAGTTTTGTAGTTTTCTTAAAAAAAAATCATGAAAAAGGCCTTTTTTGCGCTAGAAGTGGGGGTAACGCCTTAAATGAATTCCAAAGAGAAAAACATGTATCGAGAAAATTGTTTTCTCTCGGTTGGCCTTTTATGCCGCTAATACGGGTTAAAAAAAATTAACGACGAACCGCGTTGAAAAATAAAACGCCGAAACGACCGTGGAAGGTTCAAAAAGAAATATTGAGTCTTTGCCGCGGTCGTTACGGCGTTTTTCTTTCAACAGTAAACATTATGGATAAGGGTATATCATAAATGTTTCTCTATCCTCAATGAGCGTCGCGGCTGGGTTGGCAGCGTGACGGATTAACGATGCTTGCTGTCCGGGTTCGATCCGTGGTGAATCGACTTTTATTAATCGATTTTTTTTCTTCATTTTATATTCAAAAAATTTGAACTTACTCCCGCTTTAGCTATTCTCGCCTGTCCAGGCATTATTTAAGATATTTAATTCATATATGTTTGATTAAAAAAAAGACTGGCTACCGGGGATCGAAGCCGCGTCGTCTGCATTCAGAGCCCGCACGCGGATATATCAACCGCCAGGCTCTTGTGACTGCAAACCTGCCTTACGTATACACACTTATCCAACCATAAAGAAAAACTTCGCTGCAGGACCAATTGCATATTGTTTTTATGGACCCCAAAGTATTATCGAAGACAAATGAAAACGATTTTTCTAAATTCCTAGAGTGGTGTTATCTCTTAATGAAAAGAAATTGATTTTTTTATCGTTGTAAATGTATATCCCCTCTTAAAGACTTCGAGGCGTCTGGCCACCTTGGCCGATCGAAAAATGGGTATATTTAAAAAAAAATAAGAAACTCGAAAGTATGGGCCGGAATATTTTCATTTTTTTACACAACGTCAGAAAGGGCTTTAAGAATAACGTTAATAACTTTCCGTTCAAAATATTAAAAAATGACGCCGTTATGCACATTGCCGCGGAGGCCCTCTGCACGACACGCGCGGTCGTTGTCCAAGTAATTAACCGGTCATGTTACATCTGCAAAATTTCTGCGGCGCCAAAATTTCTTCTTCGTAACTGTAAAAAATAAATAATAAAATGTACAAATAAATACACAACTCACACAAATTAAGGGATATTTAAAAAATTCCAAATTTTTGGCTGATTTTCAACAAGGGATACATCGGAGAAAATTGGTCGTACAGAAAATTAAAAAAAGGAAATTATAGCTTCAAGTATCTAGTTTTCAGATCTGGACTGTAAAATTTGTTAGCGTGGGCGGTTTTCTTGTAATCATCCGAAAAACAACGAAATTTTTTTTCCAAATTTTTGCTCGTCTTTAAAATGGTCTGTGGACTTCAAAGAATTTTTTTTATCATACGACTATAAAAGTCTTTTAGACAATTTAATCAGTTTTAATTTGACCTTTTAACGAGTTCCGTTCGATGATTTGACGTGAAGTAATCGTCGATCAAAGCAAAAAAGTCCATTTTAACTTTGACAATCAATTACTGGAGAACTAATGATCGTAGAGAAAATAAAAGTAGGGTTTGGGAAACTGCAAAATATTCTCTATGACATGCAATTAGGGGCTGTTGATAAAACATTTTTTTTTCTTAAGACTTTTATTGTCGTATGATGAAAAAAAAATTCTTTGAAGTCGACAGACCATTCTAAAGAAGAGAAAAATTTGTTAAAAAAATTTCGTTTGTTTTCGGAAGATTTCAAGAAAACCGCCCACGCTAAAAAAATGTACAGTCCTGATCTAAAAACTAGATACTTGAAGCTATAATTTCCATTTTTTTATTTTTTGTGCGACCATTTTTCTCCGCGTTATCCCTTGTTGAAAATCAGCCAAAAATTTGGAATTTTTGAAATATCCCTTAATTTGTGTGAGTAGTGTATTTTGTGGAAATTCTGGAAATAAACGCCCCGCGATCTAGCACAGATAATACGGCTCATAGTAGGTCCTGATTCGAGAGTCCTTAGTGACCCTATAGTACCGCGTCGTTGTGGGAGACATTCGTCTAACAGTCTCTGTCCATCTGTCACGTCGATAGCACGTCCGCCCCGAATACCTTATTTTCATTTAAATATGTGTTGACATTGCTGAATAAAAGTTATTATCGTCCGTGGGTTTGTGTTCTTCGTTATTTCTATTGATCTCAACTCGGCTTCGTTCAACAGGTTATGGGCCCAGGCATCGCGTTCGATCAATAAATAAAAAGGCCACTACGCGCGCGAGTCAAATATACGAAGTGACAAAATAAAAATCCACGCTAAACGATGGCCACGATGTCGGGTATTACGAAAATAGAAACTCTTTCGAACGCGAATTTCAACACGTGGAAAATCCACATGCGTGCGCTATTGATTAAGTGCGAATGGTGGGACTACGTGAACGGTGAACAAGAAGAGCCAGTCATAGTGGCGAATGATCCTGCGTCAGCCGAAGCGGAGGCCAGGCGGCGAAAAAATGACGAGAAGGCCATGTCCGAGATCCTTTTGAGCATAAGCCCAGCTGAGCTGAAGCAAGTCAAAAATTGCGCGACTTCTCGCGAATTGTGGCTGAAACTCGAGCAGATGTACGAGTCAAAGGGACCAGCGAAAAAGGCAACTCTTTTGAAACGGCTCGTGCTAAAAAGGATGCACGATGGCGACGACATACGCGAGCACCTCAAAAACTCCTTCGACGTAGTCGATAAATTGGAAGAAATGGAGGTAAATGTAAACGAAGATTTACTCTCAATCCTTTTACTATATAGCCTTCCGTCATCGTTCGAGACATTTCAATGCGCGATCGAATCTCGCGATAATCTCCCCTCACCGGAGATATTGAGGATAAAAATAATAGAGGAAAACGACGTGCGGGATAAGGACCGGACGGACGTACAAAACGCTATGGTCGTCGGAAAAAATTTCACGAAACGGTCCTTCGACAATCGAAAAAGTCGAACGAGCCTTTAAAACGACGACAGAAGCGGAAATTCAAACTCGCAGCCTGTGACGAAGCGTGTGAAGCCACCGCACTACGCATTGATCAATCCCCGAATAATCGATGGTGCCTTGATAGTGGCACCTATGTAATGACGCACAAAGATTTACGACGATAAAGACAGCCAATCATAAGTCGTTGAATCTTGCGAATCATGCGTCCACCAAAGTTAATGGAAAAGGCACCGTATTGATCGCGACACTAGTACAGGACCGCAAGAGAAATATAAAACTTGAGGACACCGTGCTCGTCCCCGATCTACGGGCGAATCTATTGTCGGTGGGAAAAATAACAGATCGTGGATTGAAGGTGACCTTCGACAAGAATGGTGCATTTGTCGCAGACAAACAAGGCAACGTGATTCTCACGGCCGATCGCATGGAAGGGCTCTATTACGTGCAGGACCAAAAGCCCCATGAATGTAGCGTGATCTCGGATTCTGCACACTACCAGGAAGAGAAAGATGCGGAACTCGTATTGTGGCACCGTCGATTATGCCATCTAAATATCGAAGATCTATGAAAAGCCAAAAAGAACAGCATGGTCAAGGGTCTCGAAAAGGCGAAATTATCGACTGGCGAGGAGAACGCGACATAAGATATATGTCATCAGCATGAAGTATTTAGTATTGCTTATTACGTGTGCTGTGCATACGATGAATCGCTCTCTTCATATCATTCACGTCGCAGTGCTGACTGCATGTCATGGTTTGTAGACGAACTTAAAAACCTAGCATAGCGCATAAAAAGCATTTTTTGCGATAATCTGCCAATGATACCTCTAACACCAACCGAGTGGGCGAGTTTTTGAAACGCCACTCAGAGTCACATATGCGAAAAACCATTTGCGCAAGACGATTTACGCGTTCGAGATCATTGCCATGTGACCGGACGTTATAGAGGTCCTGCCCATTCAAAATGCAACCTAAATTACAAACAATCATTTTTTATTCCCGTAGTTTTCCATAATTTGTCGGGTTATGATGCACATTTTATTATCAAGGAAGTAGCCACAGCTTTCGAAGGAAAAACTGACGTCCTTCCAATCACAAAAGAGAAATACATCTCCTTCGCGAAGCATGTACAAATTAAAGACGATACAAAACATAAGATCCAATTGCGCTTCATCGATTCATACAAATTTCTCAACACCAGTCTTGACAAATTAGCATCATTCTTGACCGAGGACAAACTCAAAATTTTACGGATGCAATTTTCAACTCTGTCGTCAGGCGATTTCAATTTGTTGACGCGAAAAGGGGTCTTTCCTTATGAGTATATTGACGACGTGACTAGGTTGGACGACACTTGCCTACCACGACGTGACGCATTTTACAGCTCCCTGATAGATGCTACAGTATCTGAGAGTGAGTACGCACATGCTGAGAACGTTTGGGAGCGGTTCTCCATTCGAACGCTGGGCGACTATTGCGATTTGTACTTGAAGACAGATGTCTTATTAGTAGCCGATATTTTCGAAAACTTTCGGAATACGTGTGTTGAGAGCTATGGACTGGATTCCGCGTATTACTACACATTGCCGGGGTACACCTGGGATGCAATGCTAAAACACTCAAATGTCAAATTTGAATTACTAGCGGACAGCGATATGGTTTTATTTGTTGAGCGGGGTCTACGCGGTGGCTTAGTCGATATTCAAACCGATATGCACGTGTTAATAACAAGTACATGGAGTCGTTTGATCCATCGAAAGCATCGTCATACTTTAAGTATTTTGACGTCAACAATTTGTATGGATGGGCAATGTGCCAACCCTTGCCAAATGCAGATTTTCGATGGGTCAACGACGTGTCGAACTTTGATCCACTATCCATCGCGCTAGATTCGCCTACAGGCTACATTCTTGAGGTCGACTTGGAATACCCACAATCACTACATGATGCGCACAAAGACCTGCCATTTTGCCCAATACACGAAAAACCACCAGGTAACCGGGAAGAAAAGCTGCTAGCAACTGTCTGTGATAAAAAACGCTACATCATACACTATAGGAATTTACAACAGTGTTTACGTCATGGACTTTGCCTCATGAAAATCCATAGAGTTTTACAGTTCCCACAATCCCCATGGCTCCGTTCATATATCGAGTTAAATACTCAGTTTCCAACGCTGGCCAAAAACGATTTCGAAAAGAATTTATTCAAATTGATGAATAATGCAGTGTTTGGCAAAACGATGGAGAATGTGCGCAATCATGTGGATGTAAAGCTTTTGACAAAATGGGAGGGTAGGTATGGCGCAGAGGCAATGATTGCGAAGCCGAACTTCCACAGCCGAAGTGTTTTTTCGGAAAATCTCATTGCCGTGGAATTGCGCTATCTCGAGGTGAAATTCAACAAGCCGATGTATGTGGGTATGTGCATACTCGACATATCCCAAACGTGCTTGTATGGATTCCATCACGAGTATATGGTACCTCTGTATCGAGATAAATGCAAAGTCATGTATACCGATACGGATAGTATCATATATGACATTGAGAGTGATGATATATATGCCGACATGAAGCGCGACATTTCAAAATTCGATACATGCGATTATTCAGCGGACAATAGGTATGGTATACCGCTCGTCAACAAGAAGGTACCCGGTCTCATGAAGGATGGGTGTAATGCAGCAATTATGACCGAATTTATTGGGCTTCGATCGAAAATGTATGCGACACGTGTTGAGGGCAAGCAGGACACGATAAAAGTTAAAGGTGTCAAGAGCAGTATAGTGACTACGGCAATTACATTTGACGATTATGCTCAATGCTTACAGGAAAATATTGAAATGATGCGTAGTCAAACGTGCATTCGATCAAAGTTGCATTAGGTCTACACCATTCGCGAGACGAAAATTGCTCTGAGTCCTCATGACGATAAGCGGTATATCATACCTGGGACCTCTGATACCCGACCATGGGGGCATTATAGAATACCGTCGTAAAAAATTATGTAAATTTTTTTTTCTACAACGTTGATTTTTTGTTGTAAAATTGTGTACATTTTTGTGAATATTGATTCATAAAACTCGTGAAAATGATGTATATATTTTGTTAAAATTATGTTTGTTGTTGTAAATATTTAATTGTGTAAGAATGGATTTATGATTTTCTGTAAATAAAGAAACGGACTTTTTATAATCCCATGTGTTTAGTCGGATTATCGACGGCGAGAAGGGAAAAAGCAAGCCTGCTGGGCAGTCGGTCGGAGGCCTTGGAGGGATACATGCGGATACGACCAGCAGTTTAGGTCAAGAGTCATAAAACATACATATATATTTTTCCATTTTCTTTATTATCGACTACAAATCGGATTTACTTATCCAACTATTGTGGCTATTGTCGAACCCTAGCCATTTTACAAACATTCGATTACCGCGCCTTTTCAATACTCCTTCAATGAGATAGATATCGGGGTGCTTGACACTGAGAAGCTCTTTTCGTAGAAACCACCGGCGATCGGTTTATCTTTATGATCCTTCAAGTGGTACGTTACGGGATGAGTTTTTTTCACACGATACATTGTAAATATTTCTGTTGTCCAGTTTGCGGTGTAACCCTTTTCGAAAACAGTCTTAAATTTGCTGATTCTCACTTTATCACCAACGGCGAATTTCGGTTGTCTTTTTATTGGAGACTTATTGAAAATCTGCTGCAATTGCTTCTCATTTTCCGCGTTGACATTTCTCGGCTTCATCTTAATGGTGCGGTGTACAGAATCATTATATTCGACTACTAGAGTATCAAGAATATCGATCCACTTATAATTACCACCAAGACTAAATTGCATCCACATCTTATTCTTCAATGTACGATTGAAACGCTCGCAAATGGATGCCTTCAAGTTGCTATATGTTGAATACATGTAAATATTGTACTTTTTCATGATGGCCTTAAAGTCACAACTGTAGAATTCTTTTCCATGATCGACGTGTAAATTCTGCGGTATGCGTCCCTTAACGATTATCGACTTCATTGCAGCTGCTGCATCTTTACCACTCTTACTCGGCATTGGCACGGCCCAGGCGAATTTCGAGAAGGTATCGATGACGGTGAGGAAAAATTTGTGTTTCGAGTTGTGACGCGCGTATGATGTCATATCGACGAGATCGGCTTGCCCGGATTCGTCCAAGCCACGGATGTCCACATGTCGACGCGGATAATTTCGTCGAGCAGGCTTATGTAGCTCCAGCACGAAAGCGCCCCTTTTTCGCTCATTTTCCAGTCCAATCAGTCGTGCATCCAATTCAGCAATGACGTTTACATTACGAATCACCAAATCCTGTGAGTCTTGACATCGGCCTCGAGTGTTCTCGCAATGTCTCGTATCGTAGCTTCAAGTCCATTAACCAACAACTGACTACTCTCATTCATTTCTTTGCGTATGTTCTTAATGATAGTTCGAGATTTCTTTTGTATCGCGCTTAAAGTGATGGCGTCATCTTCGCCTTCCGGATTAGCAATATTACACAATCGTTTCTGCCTTAAGTCATAATGACCATCTGCGGTAATTCTGAAGCCAATCCCGGGTCGACCTGGAGGACCTTGCTTACTGTGGAGTACACTCCTACTTGAATGACGTCCAAACACATCGACACTCATGATGAGAATGCGTAAATTCTCCGACGTCGAGTTAATAAATGATTTCAGCTTCACGCAATTCCTCGATAATCGATATAATTTCATTCGCATGTGATGAATTTCCGGCTGCTTATGATGCCAGAAGTAAGCGAAGACGATCCACTAGCTCGTTTGGATTGTCTCAATAAATATAGTCCAATTGGGTGTTTTTTCTAACTAGCTTATACATTGGTATACCTTTTCCCACATGATGATCAACTATATTTGCAATACACATGTTGAATTTGTGGCTGGTATTGCGGCGTATAGCCTCACTAGGCTTATACAATTTTTTGTGCGCATTCGTCGAGATTACAATCTTGTCATAGTTTTTCAAATCGTCCGGTGTGAGAGTTTCGACATTGGGCACTTTTTTAAACAACAGCTCTGTTAATCCAACAGTTTTCGGGTAATTCACATCTCCCACACGAATATGTTGAGAGTCGAAAATTATCGGAGAATTGCCAATCATTAATTTGTTGTTTGCGAGATTTCGTACACCGTATAAGACATCCAAGCTTGCCTTTCTATTTGTATGTAATAACAGGAGATATTCGCTGATAAGCTCATCGATATTTTGCGAGTCATCATCATCCTCATATATCAATTTAAACGAATCTTTGGTTTCACTCTTCAAGGAATCATGTGCCTCATTTTGATGTTTCACACTAATTAACGCATCTTCTTTTTCTTCTTCAACATTATCACCCACTTTTTCATCCTTAATTTCCTCCTTCACCACCACCTCATCGTTTTTATACGACACCAATTTCTCCAATGGCCCCACTATAGGCTTAAAGACATCTTGCATTCTCTGCTCATCGCTTTCCCAATTTTCATCATGCGATGCTTCCGTCTGATTGCATCGCTCGCCTTGGCAATTTCACGCAATACATCTTTTTCTCGCAACAATTGTTTGCTCTTCATGTTGTCACTACCACGGCATACGCAATACTGTCTCTTCAACTACCAGCAATGAGTCATTTATCAATGGTGAGAAAATAATCAAAACCTTGTCTATATCGACCATTATTAATACCGCTATCCTTGTCAATCGTGATAAATACATACTTTTCGGAATTCCAGCATTTCATGCACATGTTTTTAAAGCACGTATAAGTCATATCCGTGTTAACATGATCGTTGTAGACGTGTTTGAGATGCATATCATCCTGCTTGAAAAGCACCACGAAATTTGCATTATCTCTCACGAGACGTTTGGGGATACGAGTGTACGTCTGACAAAGATAAAAACTGTCAACAATCTCGTGTCGTCCCATGGAAAAGAAGGCCCGAACATTATCCTGCTTTTCGCATGCTATGATATCAAAGATGAATATAGAGTTGGATTGTGCATCACTTGGTGCTATTACTTGTTCATGCGCCTCGAATGGATGATATTCAATTCCACTCACAGGTTCGAGTAGGTGTTCGAGCAACTTATACTTTGGCTGCTTCAGCGATTTGGAATACAAGTAAATATTCTCAAATCTCAAACCATTCGGATGGATGATAAGAGTGAGCAAAGCGTTGGTTTTCTCACAATTTGATGGACCGCAAAACAATGCACGTATGCATCCGGCAATAAATTCCCATGACGTTTTTGTTTCTTCTTCCCCCCGCCATCTACGACCAACTCATCGAAATTTATCACGGGAAGTCCGCCTCCGATGGTTAGCTTCTTGGACGTCATCTCACAAACGACTAACGACGAAATCATATAAATAGGATTCTTATAGGGATTATACGTCAGTTGCGTATTGTCTTTAGACATGATTGTACATGGGAAGAGTGGTAAAGGTTTGGTCAATCGCCTAATCAACAAACTCCCCATTGAACTACATCTGCCGGGGTATCAGTATTGTGGACCAGGCACAAATTTGGCCAAGCGCCTTGCTCGTGGTGATCCGGGCAATAATCCATTGGATACGGCTTGCAAACAACACGATATTGCGTATTCGAAAAATCCGGATAATCTTGAGGCGAGACATTTGGCGGATAAAATGTTGGCTGAACAGGCTAGGCAACGTGTTACCGCGAGAGACGCTAGTATCGGTGAAAAAGCCGGTGCTTGGGGTGTGGCAAATATTATGAAGACAAAGAGAAAATTTGGCATGGGTATAAAGGCTCGCAAGGGTGGCGTTTGGTGGAAAAGATAATTGGCGCTGCAAAGAAGACAATGATTCAAAGTAATGATCCGCTTAAGATTATTAAGTCAGCTCTAAAGCTCGTGCAGCTGTAAAGTTGCAAGGTGGTAAAGTACGCACACCTCGGGTTCTACCTGTACCCCATAAAATTGGTGGTTTATTGCCCTTCCTCGTGCCCATTTTTGCGGGTCTTAGCGCTGCGGGTGCTTTGTCTGGTGGTGCAGCTAATATAGCTAAAGCCGTAAATGGTGCTCAAGCAGCTAAGCGTGAATTGGATGAAAGTAAGCGTCATAATCGGATAATTGAAGCGATTGCATTAGGTAAAGGTCTACATCTGAAACCATATAAGCAGGGATTGGGCCTTCATATCAAGCAAAAAAACTAGAAGTATCGCACCGACCCCGCACCGATCGCGACCTACTCAAATATGCGAAAATTCTAAAGATTCCACATTTTCGGGGAGTTTACATGCGCGACGCATTGCCAGCGAGCCGACCTCTCAAATGTGAAACAGCAATTGTAAATTTGGATGAAAATGCCGGTTCTGGAACTCACTGGGTCGCTTACAAAAAGACTGGATGGAAAGTCCTGTACTTTGATAGTTTCGGCAATCTTCCACCACCATCCGAGTTCATGAAATATTTTCGTGTTGGTAGCGTAAATTATAATTATACTAGATATCAGGAATATGATACGATTAAATGTGGACATTTGTGCCTGAAGTTTCTTTGTCAGCAATTGCAGCACAAAGACAAATATATATAGGGGGGAATTGCAGCACAAAGACACTATATATAGGGGGGAAATGATGCGGAGAATTCAGTTGTCAATTTACCAGCATCATGGATGAAAGTTTAACATTGACCATATCTGGCTCATCGTCCATACTCGAGGCGCAATACTTTCCCCCCATCGAACTCACGCCACACAAAAATTATACTCTCGGTCTCGTGGAATTGTTAACCTTCAACTCTATTCCCAATATCGACGTTGAGCACAATAAACTTTACGTAGGAGATGAGGTGTTGACGATACCTATGGGCAGTTATGAAATAGAGGATATTGAGATGTTTGTACAAGCAGAGTTCTCGCGTAAAAACATCAAAATCAGCATTAAACACAATAATAATACGCTATGCAGTGAGATCGAGTGTGATCATGATGTAAATTTTGAACCGAAAGATTCTATTGGACATTTACTAGGCTTCACCCTACGCAAATTGGAAGCCAATGAAAGACACGAATCCGATCTTCCAGTAGCCATTCTAAAGGTGAACGCCCTACGCGTTGAATGCAACATTACCGCTGGTGCATATATTAACGGACAAAAAGTACACACAATTCACGAATTCTTTCCATCTGTGCCACCGGGCTATAAGATCATTGAAGTCCCCTTTTACGTAATTTATCTGCCAATCACGAGTCGAACGATTGACGCCATACAGGTTCGCATAGTGGATCAAGACGTGATGGGTATAGTTTTCAATAGATCTTTCAATAAGAGTAAACGGCCATGGACGAAAACAATCTGTCGTCGGCCAGCGCCCAAAGTGCTAACATCTCAAAACGTGCTACTCGTGAAGAATTTGCGTCTCAAAGTGCGTGGCGGAAGCGTGTAAAAAATTATTTAGTCTGTGATCTGTGCATCTGCTGCGTGAAATGGAGGAAGAAATCGTAAACATTCAAACGCCCGTCGTCTTTGATGAATCCATCAAACATTGCGAGATTCACGCTCATCAGCCATATGCATCTTCAACCTTCAACAACAGCGATGAAATCCGTATTGCTATACAACATCAAGACCTCTCCATCCTGCCAAGCAAGAGTTCCCTACACATATGTGGGAAATTATCCAAGCGTGATGGGATGCCAAGCACTGCGACAAGTCTCGTCAACAATGCCATTTGTCATTTGTTTGAGGAAGTGCGATATGAGTTGAATGCCATAGAAATCGATCGTATTAAGAATGTCCGCATTACGAGTGTAATTAAGGGATATTCATCTCTCTCACCGGCCAAGAGCTCTATGCTCGAGAATACTGGGTGGCTCGATGTTGAAGAGACCAAGCAAATTGTAAATGTAACGGGAAACTTTGATGTGTGCATGCCGCTCAGCATGCTCCTCGGGTTTGCCGAAGATTATCGTAAAATTGTTGTAAATGCCAAGCACGAGTTGATTCTCACGCGATCAAAGACCGATAACAATACCATTGTACAAACAGCGCCCGAAGACTGTAAACTCGTATTGCATAAAATAGAATGGCTCGTACCGTATGTAACAGTCTCGGATCAGCGGGAAAATCAACTGTTAAAGTTTCTCGCCAAAGACGCACCGATCTCCATGAGTTTCCGAACATGGGAATTGTATGAATATCCATTGCTGCCTGCGACCTCTAAGCACGTGTGGTCTGTGAAGACCTCGAATCAGCTGGAGAAGCCTCGATATATCATACTTGCGCTGCAGACGGGGCGGAAAAATAAGAAACAACAAAATGCAAGCCACTTTGATAATTGTAACCTGAGCGATGTCAAACTATACCTCAACTCGCAATGTTATCCATATGAAAATTTGAATTTGAACATTGATCAAAATCAATAAGCTCTACTCTACGAGATGTACGCAAACTTTCAACCGACCTATTACAACAAAGAGGCTGGACCATGGCTGAGCAGAATTGAATTTTTAGAAAAAGTCCCCCTCGTTGTCATTGACTGTTCAAAGCAAAACGATTCCCTCAAGTCTGGCCCTGCTGACGTGCGTCTAGAGTTCCAATTGAAAAATAATATTCCGCCACAAACTTCAGCATACTGCATGATCCTCCATGATCGTATTGTCGAGTACAATCCAATCAGTGGTGGGGTTAAAAAATTGGTTCAAATTCATGCCGATGATTCGCGTGACTCCTAAAGGAGATGTCCATCGTCAAACTCCACGACAAGGATGCTGAATCGCTGACGCTCGTCTTCGACGCACCATTTGCATGGGACTCTTTACCAGCCAAGTACAAGATGACAAACAAGTGGCTGGAACGCAATTTCCATGGAATACGAAGGGAACACAGTGGCATACCATACAAGGCAGCTAGAAAGACAATTCGAGAAATCTTGCACGGAGCTCCAACCATCTATGCGAAGGGATTCGAGAAATGCGCATGGCTATCAAGATTCACGGATCCCGCGACAAACGTCATTGACTTGGAGACTCTGGACTGTCCATCGCTGCAGAAGCTGCCGAAAATCACGAACTTCAAATGCCCGCATCATTCCTTCAACACGAAATACAACTGCGCCCATGAGAATGTAAAATCGCTGAAAAGCTGGTTGAGCGTATACGAAGCGTTGTGTGAGCGAGGGTTTTTTTTTAAATGAATAAAAAACATTTCGATGAAAATATGTGTCATTTGTATTCTTTATTCTACGGCGAAAACATCCGTCATTTACAATTCAATCAAACATATACATTTTAACATAGTCAGCACTTTGAAAAAAAAAACCGTGTCGACTGCGAACAGCCGTTCGACAATGGTGGCCAATTTTGTCTCCATGCTCGGAGACGATGGAACTCGACGCTGTTGTATTTCCCACCACTGAGTCGACCAGTTGCAGCATACTCTCGATGATGCGGACAGCTGTTCGACAATGGTGGTCCAACGAATTTTGTCTTTTCCACCATGCTCAGAGACGACGGAACTCGACACTGTTGTATTTCCCACCAATGTACCGCATGCAGAGTTGACCATCACGTGCCACTTGCAGCATACTCTCAAACATTGTCGGATCTTGGTCGAAGGCCTTCACAAGTCGCGCCGGTAAGAAGACAGAGAACTCATCCGCGATGTCCGCGATGTAGCGTTTCCCAAACTTGGTTTGTACGGCCTTCATGTCGGAGATTCGATGATCCGAGTGAACGGGGAGTTCTGACAGCTTCTTCGTTGGAAGGAATTCCGTCATCCGACTGACTTTGTTGATGCTCGTGAAATCCATTTTCCACACTTTTCTGTTTTTAAAGTTCCTTTTGGAGAGAGAGATGTTGATGTGCGGTAGTCTGCATTTGGTTCACGAAATAATAAGCTCCCTCGTAACCCTCCCACTCAAATTTTTAAACTTCTCCCCACTTTTCCAGTCGTGAAAACAGGTTCAAACACGTTCGAAGAACCTCGTACGTGGAGAATTACCCCCTTCGACATTTTTTCACACTCCCAAAAAGAAAACGGGTTCAAACACGTTTGAAGAACCCCATACGTGGAAAATTTCCACAGCATTTTTCACACTCCCGACGTTGAGGTGGGGGCCATCAATGTGATATTTAATCTGTGGCGTATTATAATGCTTCATGCATGGAAGATATGATATCACTCCACTATCGTTCCGATGATTTTCTGGCAAACGATCCCACAATAAACCAACATATTTACCCTAATATTTTAGGAGCAAGACCTTTGGAGCCTGTTCGAGCTCGTTTTTGGTCAAGTCTAGCGTGTGCTTGGCCGAATGCACTGCGTACATACTCGCACATGTGAACATCTTGACGTCATCTTTCGGAATGAAACCGTGACGGGTTGAATTTTCTTATCGACACCTTTCATACCTGCAGTTGCATGGAATATGCATTTTTTATAAGAAATGCATTTTTTTATAAGTCTATGAAAGAGCGCCCTTCATATGGCAGCTAGCGTTTTCTTATTGGTGGAAACTTTTCTAGCCATATATAGCAGTTTACCCACATGTGTCCATAATGAAGCTGATAATTCCGAGTTATACGATAAAAAATACAAAAACTTTATGGCTTTCCAACGGTTACCTGCCACTATTTGTTCTCCCCCCTCCCTTTGCTGCAGATACCGTCTCGCTCCCCCACTGCCTGGCCTTAACCTTCCCGCCGTGACGTCATACCTCCCCCCTAAGATCCCGGAGTTAGAACTGGCGTTGCTACTCTACTGATACAACCGCCCTCAGAAAGTGCACCAATAGTAGAAGATGATCAAGAACAAGAAGAAACCCCGAAACGCGGCAGCGGAAGACCTCCTGTCGTACGTTCAGAACGCAGGGGAAGACCGCGAAAGCTGTTTCAACCCGCCGTTCCAAGAATAATTCCAGACCAGAGTGAACCTCACTTAGGACAAGACGAAGGTGGGGACGACGAAAATGCACAGGCCGAAGGACCCTCAACAAGCCAAGAAACTGAGACAGCATGCACCGCTGAGATACCCGTGAAGTTCGCAATGTCAGGTAACGCAATGGACGAATGGAAATCAGCGATGGCCGATGAAGTACGTTCCATCGTAAAGAACGATACATGGAATGTCGTGAATAAACCAGCCGAAAGATCGACCATTGGAGGCCGATTCGTCTTAAGAAATAAATACAATCCCGACGGATCTCTTCAAAAGAGGAAAGCGCGATTAATGGCGCAAGGATTTTTAAGCAAAAACCTGGCGTCGATTTCACCGAATCCTTTGCTCCTATAGCACGTTTGAGCTCGATAAGGCTTCTCACCGCTATCGCCGCCAAACATGAAATGAAGATTCAGCAGCTTGACGTATCCACAGCGTATCTTGATGGAATCCTCGAAGAAGACGTCTTTATGAACGTTCCCGAATTCTCCGAAGAAGCGTTGGAGCAGCTAGTCCGAACAGAACGCGACGACACCCTTCGAAGAAAAGCCGCGGAAATACTAAAAGACATTCAGTCTGGAAACATGGTATTTCATTTGGAAAAGGCGCTATATGGTCTACGTCAGGGAGGTCGAGCATGGTACAAACGACTCGACGAGAAATCTAAAAAATTAGGCGCTCAACCTACCAATGCAGATCCATGCGTCTACAAAATCAATCAAGGACATGAATCCGTAATCACCGCAACTTACGTCGACGACATGCTGATAGCCGCTCGCAACATGAACTCAATAGCAAAGGTCCTTCTTAGGTGAATCCTTCGAAATAAGGGACTTGAAAGAAGTAAAATACTGCATCGGAATCGAATTCGAGCGGGATGTCAGATTGCAATCCCGGATATACGCCGATGGAAGTGGGATCGAAACTTCAAAGACGACTGAGTACTGCGAATTCTGAAGACAATAAGCTACCGTATAGAGAGTTAATTGGAAGTCTCATATACTTGGCAGTAGGTACAAGGCCTGACGTCACTCATACGGTGAGTTACTTAAGTCAATATCTGACCTGCCACGACAAATCGCACTGGGCCGCTGCCAAGAGAGTATTAAGATATTTAAAACACACCTTCAACTACGGCATCACATACAAATCCATAGACGAGCCAACAAAGGGTTATGTCGACGCCGATTGGGGAAATTGTCCAATTGATAGAAGATCGTTTACTGGATACGATTTCATCTTAGCCGGGGGAGTAATTAGCTGGAATTCCAGAAAACAACGCACGGTCGCATTATCATCGACCGAATCGGAATACATGGCCCTAACGGAAGCGGCTAAGGAAGCGATATTTCTGCGCAGTTTTCTAATCGAACTCGCATTGGACGACCCTGCCACGATTACAATTTACAACGATAACATCGGAGCTTCTAAGATAGCTGATAACCCAGTGTTCCACAGCAGAACGAAACACATAGGTATTTGACACCACTTCGTTCGCGAGGTCCTAGATGATGGACGAATAAACATCGAGCACGTTCCAACCAATGAAATGCCAGCCGATGTCCTAACAAAAGCACTTCCAGGCCCGAAACACTCTAAATGTCTAACTTACCTGGGAATGATCAATATAGAGCGCGGATCACGTGTCGAGGGGAAGTGTGGAAATTCTGAAAATAAACGCCCTGCGATCTAGCACAAAAATACGGCTCATAGTAGGTCCTGATTCGAGAGTCCTTAGTGACCCTATAGTAACGCGTTGTTATGGGAGACATTCGTCTAACAATCTCTGTCCATCTGTCAGCTCTATAGCACGTCCGCCTCGAATACCTTATTTTCATTTAAACATGTGTTGACATTGCTTAATAAAAGTTATTATCGTCCGTGGGTTTGTGGTCTTCGTTATTTCTATTGATCTAAGCTTGGCTTTGTTCAACATATTTTATTTGTACATTTTAATATTTATTTTTAACAGTTACAAAGAAGACATTTTGGCGCCGCAACAAAAAGAAAAGTGGGCGTCAGCAGCAGCCGCAGCGGCAAGAGGCACCCGAGGGAGCCCAAGGGCGCGAGAAGGGCAGGCCATCGAAAGAACAGGCGCACGAGCGCGGGGAGCGGCCGCAGCAAGGACGCCGCGGGTATCGTCGACGCTACCGAACACGCAGTCGTTCGCCCCGCCGGCCGCATGTTGAAGTTGATCAAAACGAGCGGGCGTTCCAAATTTTGGTGCAAATAGTATAGGAAAATATGACAAAAAAATTAATGTTTCCCCCAATACGGAAATGAGTTTTTACTTTTCCCCTTAAAAAATTAATTAAAAAAATTGTTGAAGAAAAGTGCCGAAACGATCGAGAAAGGCTCGAAGAGAACTTTGAGTTTTTCTCGATCGGCATTTTTTTCGAAATACATTTCACATTGGATGAGTGTGTTTCGGCATTTTTTCAACACATTTCACATTGGGATGGGGGTCGAAACTTTGAAAGGCCAAATATACAACGACAAAGATTTCGAAATGACAGAATTATAAACTCAAAGTAACGAACTGTAAATTATTCAAAATTTTATCCTTCGACTGATGACGAAATTGAATAACTATTACACCAAAGGATTATTTATTCGAGAGCTCATTACACAACGTCATACATAACGTCAGGAAGGGCTTTAAGAATAACGTTAATAAATTTCCGTTCAAAATATTTAAAAATAGCGCCGTTATGCACATTGCCGCGGAGGCCCTCCGCACGATACGCGCGGTCGTTGTCCCAGCTGTTACGCGGTCATGTCACATCTGAAAAAAAAATCAGCCAATTCGTGAGTAGTGTCGCTACAATGTAGCGTAGCGGTTTTTTTTCGACCATTAAAAAAATTATGGTGAGCCGTAATACCGGTGAAAAATACAAATTTTTTTCTTCGGCTCACCATAATGTTTAATGGTCGAAAAAAACCGCTACACTACATTATAGCGACACTACTCACGAATGAGCTGATTGTTTTTCAGATGTGAGATGACCGCGGAACAGCTGGGACAACGACGGCGCGTATCGTGCGGAGGGCCTCCGCGCCAATGTGCAGAACGGCGCCATTTTTTAATATTTCGAACGGAAATTTATTAGCGTTATTCTTAAAGCTCTTTCTGACGTTGTGTAAAAAAATAAAAATATTCCGGCCCATACTTTCGATTGTATTATTATTATTATTATTTAAATATACCCATTTTTCGATCGGCCAAGGTGGCCAGACACCTTAAAGTCTTTAAGAGGGGATATACACTTATAACGATAAAAAAATCCATTTCTTTTTTTTAAGGGATAACACTACTCTAGGAATTTGGAAAAATCGTTTTCTTTTGTCTTTAATAATACTTTGGGGTCTTAAAAACAATATGCAATTGGTCCTGCAGCGAAGTTTTTTTTTAAGGATGGATAAGTGTGTATACGTAAGGCAGGTTTGCAGTCAAAAGAGCTTCGCGGTTGATATATCAGCGTGCGGGCTCTGAGTGCAGACGACGCGGGTTCGATCCCCGGTAGCCAATGTCTTTTTTTAAATTAAACATATATGAATTAAATATCATAAATAATGCCTGGACAGGCGAGAATAGCTAAAGCGAGAGTAAGTTTGAAATTTTTTGAAGATAAAATGAAGAAAAAAAATCAATTAAACAAACGTCGATTCACCAGGGATCGAACCCGGACCGCAAGCATCGTTAATCCGTCACGCTGCCAACTCACCCACGACGCTCATTGATGATAGAGAAACATTTATGATACACGCTTATCCATCATGTTTACTGTTGAAAAAAAAACGCCGTAACGACCGCGGCAAAGACTCAAGATTTCTTTTTGAACCTTCCACGGTCGTTTCGGTGTTTTATTTTTCAACACGGTTCGTCGTTAATTTTTTTTAACCCGCATCTCGGCATAAACGGCCAACCGAGAGAAAACAATTTTTTCGATACATGTTTTTCTCTTTGAAATTCATTTATGGCATATTTCAATCTGCAGTACGGCCACACATATATGTCGAGCTCGATCGGACGGAAAACCTCGCTTCGTTCGCCTGTCGAGTGAGCGAGGGGTAGAGATTTCTCCCTCACCGAGGCACCCATTCGTGTGCACGCTGACTGCGATATCGACTTGAGCCGTGATCACGACTCGCGCGGCTACGAGGGAATCTGCAACCTTGACAGAGGCGATGCACACAAATTCATATTCCCGAACTCGCCGCCACGATTTAGCGCCATTTCCGAGGCACGCCGAAAAGAGGAGCGGTGTACATCTCCCTACTAATCTCTGGTGGAGTCTTTTCCCCTACCCAGCTACCCATTCGCGTTCCCCAGCAAACCAAGTATCGGAAATGTACCGCTCATGTGGAGAGCGCCGTACCGGTACTGTTACCACCTCGTACGTGTGGACGGTACTGGTACATTAGCGGTACGCCGTATGGTTCGCTGTACCGCCAATGTACTAGTACGGTACTGGTACAGTATCGCAACCGTGGAGCCACTGTGCACTGTAGTACGGATAACTCACCTCGGCAAAGTTAGCCCCCCTATATTGACTAATTGAACTTTTTTTTACGAATCGTTTGGTGGTCGTGTGGTAGCGTTTGGTAAACCATTCAAATCGTTTGGTAGTCCTCCGTGTTTTGAAAAATCGATAATCAAAGATTGGGCAGTAAGATGGCCCCCCGACTTTGAATAATCGAACTTTTTTTTACGAATCGTTTGGTAGTCGTTTGGTAGCGTTTGGTAAACCATTCAAATCGTTTGGTAGTTCTCCGTTTTTCGAAAAATCGATAATAACAAATTGGGCAGTAAGTTGGCCCCTCCACTTTCACTAAACGAACTTTTTTTTTACGAATCGTTTGGTGGTCGTTTGGTAGCGTTTGGTAAACCATTCAAATCGTTTGGAAGTTTCCCGTTCTTTCGGAAAATCAAAAAGAAAATTTCGATCCGTAATATAGGACGATAAGCAGCGGAAAAAGACTCGACAACCAACGCCGACTATCGCAAAAACGTCGTATATTATCGCGAGCAATCGCAGCCTTCCGTTTCGGATACGCGAAATTTCTTTCGGTTCGGTCGGAGTCTATTAACAGATCTAATTATGAAAATGTCACACCGACCTGCCTCTGAGACTTCTGGCGACCAATCACAGCTCTCTATTCCTAATACGCACGTATTTTGTGTTATCGTATATGAATGATCGGCTACCAAACGTCCCGAATAGACTACCAAACGCTACCGGATGCTTTTCTATCGATCGCGGCCCATTAGAACGTAATCGGACAAGAAATAACGAGTAAATCTACGCTAATAAATCATTCTGCCAGTGCGGCTTCTGGCGACCAATCTCCGCGCTCCATTCCCGATTCGCTGTATCTTGCGTTGGCGTTATTGATTGATTGACTAACAAACGACCTGAATAGAATACCAAACACTACGATTTGTTTTTCTATCGATTAAGTCTCATCATAATGACTTAGCCACAAAATAATAGGTGAATTTTTGTTAGAAATTCCTTTCTCCGTTGCAGCTTCTGACGACCAATCACAGCTCGCCGTTCACGATAGACAAGTATTTCTCGTTGGCGTAATCTAGTGATCAACTGCCAATCGTTCTAAATTGAATACCAATCGCTTCCGGGAGTTTTCTATAAATCAAAACTCATTGAAGGGAAATCAGACAAGAGATAGCGAGTGCATCCGTGTTTTACAATTTTACTCTGTGGTTGGACCTTCAGTGACCAATCGCAGTCCTCTAATCAAGACGCCGGATATCCGTTTTTTGTTCAGTTATGACTTTGGATCCTGATCCGCCATAGCCGTGGCGTAACATTTTTGTCATTCGTGACCTCATTTGGAAATAATTATTTAATTCAAGTGTGCGACAACGTATTACTAATAAAGAATAAAATCAAAGAAACTCAACAGGAAGTCACATAAGAGAGATGACCCAACAACGGGCCGCCCAAATACCACCATAAACTTAGCCGAACAACTTTAACTTCTCAAGGTTTTGTCATTCCCAATCATTTGGTGGTGATTGGCAGCCTAATACGACGGTTTGGTGGTCGACCGCTTCGTTATAATTAAATAAGACTTTTTTTCCGTAAAGTCGGCCGGACCTTTTTTTATTTATTACGCAATCCATAAAATGCCACGCCGAATCGATGCAGAATCGTTTATTGGTCACAAATATTCAAATCACAGCACTTGGGAGTTAATTTATTAGTTATTCCGGTCGAAAAACAATCTACGTGTAGGCGCATACGATGGAGGGCCGTAATTGGTGATTTATAGATCCAACGGAATACGGCGCAGTGATATTTCAATTTATTTATGTTTTTCTTCGCTAATCTCGTCCCAATAAACCTCAAACGGAAGATAATCGTTTGGTCGTGATTGGTAGCTTAATTGAATCCTTTAGTAGTTATTTCCTTAATTACGCCAAACGAAAAACCATCTAAGGTTAGATGTAGGCGATAGAGGGCTTTGGTTGGCTACTGATGGATCCAACAGAATTCGGAGCAGTGATATATCAAGGTCTTTATGTTTTTCCACCGACATCGTTCCAATACGTCTCATACGGAAGATAATCGTTTGGTAGTGATTGGTATCTCAATTACAAAGTTTGGTAGTTAATTCCTTAATTACGCCGATCGAAAAACCATCTATGTTTAGATGACGAGATAAAGGGCTGTAGTTGGCTGCTGATGGATCCAACGGAATACGGAGCAATGAAATATCTATTTCTTTATGTTTTTTTTCACTGATCTCGTTCTAATAAGTCTCATACGGAAGATAATCGTTTGGTAGTAATTGGTAGCTCAATTAAAACGTTTGGTAGTTAATTCCTCAATTACGCCGATCAAAAAATCATCTACCCTAACAAGGAGACAGCACGACCGTGGGGTCGGGGATTTGGCCGATTTTTTTAGTGGTGAAAGAGGACCCCCAGCACCTCACGTGGTTAAAGTAGTAGGACGCACTACTCGGAAAATCCTGATAAAATCGATTTAAAGTTTCTTAGGCGCCTTATGAGTTTAAAATGTCAAGCACTTGTCGAGCCGCCGTCCAGTCTAGACGGTCGGTCTTTTGCGCCGGAGGTACGATTCCTCCTTCGGATCTAATTTTTTTCTTTTTTTTTTGTTATCCCAACAATTACTCAAAACGTTTCACATCCCTACATTATTTTTTTTAATTTATATACATTATTTTAAAAAATTATTTTCTTTTTTTTGAATAAAACAATTCATAACGGTGGGTTTTTTATTTTTCATTGTACAGTATATGAGGAGGAACATTGGGTTTTTAATGAGAATAACAAAATCGATTAGGAAAAATTATATTTTTATTCATATAATAATTATTTACAAAAACCGCAGTGGTAATTATCGTAAAAACAAACAAAGCAATAATTTTTGCGACATCTTGCGCAACATATAAAACGGATTTTTTTACAATCACAAGGAGTTTGCAATACATCCGTACAAAAACATGTCTCATTAACATTCATGAAAATGTTTCCAGCAACTGATAATTTTGAGGAAAACCAGGCGTATTGACTCATGTCTCGGAATATTGGTGACGATAATTAATGGTGAATTATTGAATGGATTTTTCTACAATCTTCCCGGGAATTGATTTCACTATTCTGCTCTAACAATTCGCTGCAATTTACTAGAAACATTTTCATGAATGTTAATGGTACATGTTTTTGTGCGGATGTATTGCAACCTCTCTACGTTGCTTTTTGCTTCTACGATACTTATCATTGCGGTTTTTGTATATAATTATTATATGAATAAAAATTAACTCGGGATCGGGAGGTCGCGGGTTTCAAACCCAGTCGCGTACTTTCGTCGGGAAATGTTTTTTCTTCGACACTTCTCGGCGGAAGACTACTAGTTCCGAGACTGCGAAGCGAAATTTGTGACCGGCTGTATCGACATAGGTTTTCCGCAGTTTCCCTATGCCCTTGGCAGATATGCCATGGCGAATACGATACAGAGGGAGAAGTCGGCTGCGGCCGCAAGGGGGAGAGTGTGGAATGGGTGGTAGGGGAGAGTTGTGGAATAGTTGATAGAGGGGGTATGGATGTGGAATGGGAGGTAAGAACGAAGTTGAGGCGGATTGGGGCTCGCAAAAAGAGGAAGACCCTGTACGGCTGGAAACGAACCAATATTTGAATAAAAATTGATTTTTTCTTAATCGACTTCGTTATTCTCATTAAAAACCCATTGTCCCTCCTCAAATACCTTACAATGAACAATAAAAAAACCCACCGTTATGAATTGTTTTATTAAAAAAAAAAGAAAAGAATTTAAAAAAATAATGTAAATAAATTTTTTAAAATGATGTAGGGATGAGAAACGTTTAGAATAAAAGTTGGGAAAACGAAAAAAAAAGATTCGAAGGAGGAATCGAACTTGAGATCTCCGGCGCAAAAGACCGAGCCCTAACCGTCTGGACTAGACGGCGGCTCGACAAATGCCTGACATTTTAAACTCATAAGGCGCCTAAGAAACTTTGAATCGATTTTTCTCGGAATTTTCCGAGTAGTGCGTCCCACTACTTTAATCGCGTGAGGTGCTAGGGACGACAAAAAATTCGGCCAAATCCCCGACCCCACGGTCGTGCTGTCTCCTTGTTAGGGTAGATGATTTTTTGATCGGCGTATTTGAGAAATCAACTACCAAACATTTTAATTGAGCTACCAATTACTACCAAACGATTATCTTCCGTACGAGACTTAGTAGAACGAGATCGGTGAAGAAAAACATAAAGAAATTGAAATATCACTACTCCATATTCCGTTAGCTCCTTCAGCAGCCAATTACAGCCCTCTGTCGCCTGTGTCTGTGGGTTGATGATTTTTCGATCCACGTAATTAAGGAATTAACTACCAAACTTTGTAATTGAGCTACCAATCACTACCAAACGATTATCTTCCGTATGAGACTTATTGGAACGATGTCGGTGAAAAAACATAAAGACCTTGATATATCACTGCTCCGTATTCTGTTCGATCCATCAGTAGCCAACTACAACCCTCTATCGCCTACATCTAACCGTAGATGGTTTTTCGTTTGACGTAATTAAGAAATTAACTACCAATAGTTTCACTAAGCTACCAATCACTACCAAACGATTATCTTCCGTTTGAGACTTATTGGAACGAGATCAGCGAAGAAAAACATAAATAAAGTGAAATATCACTGCGCCGTATTCCGTTGGATCTATAAATCAACAATTACAGCCCTCCATCGTATGCGCCTATACGTAGATTGTTTTTCGACCGGGATAACTAATGAATTAACAACCAAACGCTGGGATTTGCATATTTGTGACCACCAAACGACTCTGCATCGATTCGGCGTGGAATTTTATGGATTGCATGATAAATAAAAAAAGGTCCGGTCGACTTTACGGAAAAAAGACTGATTTCATTATAACGAAACGGTTGACCACCAAACCTTCGTATTAGGCTACCAATCACCACCAAACGACCACCAAACGATTAGGAATGAAAAAATCTTGAGAAGTTAAAGTTGTTCGGCTAAGTTTATGGTGGTATCCGGGAGGCCCATCGTTGGGTCATCTCTCTTCTGTGACTTCCTGTAGAGTTCCTTTGATTTGATTCTTTATTAGTAATAAGTTTTCGCACACTTCAATTAAATAATTATTTCAGAATGAGGTTACGAATGAAAAAAAATTTACGCCTCGGCTATGGCAATTCAGGATCCAAAGTCATTACCGAACCAAGAACGGATATCCGGCGTCTCGATTAGACGACTGCGATTGGTCACTGAATGTCCAACCACAGAGCAAAATTGTAAAACACAGATGCACTCGCTATCTCTCGTCTGATTTCCCTTCAATGAGTCTTGATTTATAGGAAAACTCCCGGAAGCGTTTGGTATTCAATTTAGAACGATTGGTAGTCGATCACTTGATTGCGCCAACGAAAAAATACGTGTCTATCGTGAACGGCGAGCTGTGATTGGTCGCCAGAAGCCTCAGCGGGAAAAGGAATTTTTAACAAAAAATCACCCATTATTTCGTGGCTAATTCATTGTGATGAGACTTAATCGATAGAAAAATAAATCATAGCGTTTGGTAATCTATTCAGGTCGTTTGGTAGGCGATCAATCAATGCGACGAGCGATGGGCGATGTCCAATAGGAGCTTCACTTTCCCAGGGGGTGTCTGGAATACCTGCGCTCCCATTGGATATCGGTAATCGCTCATCGCAAATTGCGCGCAGTGTGCAGAGGCCATAACGCCAACGCAAAATACAGCGAATCGGGAATGGAGCGCTGGGATTGGTCGCCAGAAGCCGCACTGGCAGAGTTATTTATTAGCGTAGATTTACTCGTTATTTCTTGTCCGATTACGTCCTAATGGGCTGCGATCGATAGAAAAACATCCAGTTGGTATTCTATTCGGGACGTTTTGTAGTCGATCATTCAAATACGATAACACAAAATACGTGCGTATCAGGCATAGAGCGCTGTGATTTGTCGTCAGAAGCCACAGGGGCAGATCAATGCGACAGTTCCATAATTAGATTTGTTTATAAACTCCGACCGAACCGAAAGAAATTACGCGTATCCGAAACGGAAGGCTGCGATTGTTCGCGATAATATACACGTTTTTTCGATCGGAGGCGTTGGTTTTCGAGTATTTTTCCGCTGCTCATCATCCTATCTTATGGATCGAAATTTTCTTTTTGATTTTCCGAAAGAACGGGAAACTACCAAACGATTTGAATGTTTTACCAAATGCTACCAAACGACCACCAAACGATTTGTAAAAAAAAAAGTTCGTTTAGTCAAAGTGGGCCAACTTACTGCCCAATTTTTCATTATCGATTTTTCGAAAAACGGAGAACTACCAAACGATTTGAATGGTTTACCAAACGCTACCAAACGACCACCAAACGATTCGTAAAAAAAAGTTCGATTAGCCAAAGTGGGGGAACCAACTTACTGCCCAATGTTTGATTCCCGATTTCCCGAAAAACGGAGGACTACCAAACGATTTGAAGGGTTTACCAAACGCTACCAAACGACCACCAAACGATTCGTAAAAAAAGAAGGTCGATTAGTCAAAGTGGTGGGGCTAACTTTGACGAGGTGTATAACTCCGTGGTAGCGATACCGTGGAGGTACGACTACGCTGGTATCCCATACCCGTACATTACCGGTACTGTGGGGTACGGCGTACTCCACATTTGCGGTACGCTGTACTAATGGTACGCGTGGTTAACTGGGTCACGCTGACTGCGGTACCGTCTTGAGCGGCGATCACGGACTCGCGCGGCTACAAGGGAATCTGCAACCTCGACAGAGGCGATGATCACGAAACCATATTCCCGAACTCGCCACCGCGATTTAGCGCCTTTTCCGATGCACGCCGAAAGGGGGAGCGTTGTGCATCTCCCTACTACGTTGTGCATCTCTGTCAAAACTTTGAAGATTAGAGTAAAAGAGCCCGCACGCTTATGGCAGAATTGTCAAAAAAGTGGCCTATGAAAGCAGAGATTAGTAGGGAGATCAGCGAGGCTAGAGTGGGAGGAGTCCAAACCCTTATGGAGAGACTTGAAAAAAGTGGCTACAAAAATGTGGTCCATCAGGGATAGCACCACTCAGGAAGACTACCGGTAAGGAGTGCGAACGCCTGTGGCGAGCCCGATCCAAAAGCGTCCGTCAAACTGTGGATTTTAGTAGTTAGTGTTTTCACGGCGTGCGTCGCTAGTGTTCGACCGCACCGAAGTGAACTAAGCGACAAGAACACAACTGACGTCATGTGTCATCGATGATTCCCGCTCGTCGTCCGTGTTAAAAAAATAATTGTGTCTCGGTATAAAATATATTTGGTGATCTGCGGCGAAAACAATCAATCATAGGTAAGAAAAATAGTACTTACCATGGAGCCTAGATACCAGGAGGTTCAGCGAGGCCTTTCAACTCGTCCCCAAAACGAGAACAAGAAATGATGGCGCTGGGGTGCTCCGGCACCGATATATATATAGATATACGCTAAACATGGGTGCGATCTAAGACAGATCACAGATGATTTACCTAACCCTCATTAGTGTTAAGGGATAACACCACTCTAGGATTTTGGCAAGACGTTTTCTTTCCTAAAAATACTTTGGTGTCATAAAAACAATATGCAATTGGTCCTGTAGCAATTTCTTTTATTTAAAGGTTCAATTATCGATTTGGCCGCAGCGCCTTGGAGCGCGCTGAATTGCTCGTACAACTTTAAACGCGTTTTTCTCGAAACCACTTTTTTCGATCTCGGAAGACGGATTACTCGACCACCTTTGCATGCATCGATTTGAAATTTTGATAGTAGCTTCACAATTATATTCTTTATGGGAGTACGTAGCCGTTTTTTGATTAAATGTAAAATTCTTTTTATAAACATTTTACTGTTTTTTTGGCAAAAAATCGATTTATTTCCTTCAAAGTGCGCTATTTTTGCAAAATTTGAAAGCAAATTTCTAGGTAGTCTCTTAGCTAATCATATATAAATTATAATTTTTTTGGTTTTTGTTTCAGGTCTTATATTTTACGAGAAAACCGTTCTCCCGTGAAGCTATATGTAAAAAAAAACACGTTTTTCTAGATGGGCTGTATCGCCGCCATTTTGAGTTTGAGTTTGAGATCTTTTCTCGCTTTTGCGTTTTTTTTTCCGAACCGTCATGAGGAAATTATGAATCGGCGGATATTTCGACGTTTGATGTCACGATCGGTCTGTCATGAGGTTAGAAACTCATCCGATCACTTTCACCTCGTTGACCAATATATTACTATATATGTAGGTGCCGCTGCACCCCAGCGCGATCACTTCGGGACATTTTCGGGGACGCTTTTTTCAACGCCTTTGCATTGCCGCTGAACCTCCTGGTATCTAGGCTCCATGGTACTTACATTCGCAAAAAGAATGGTTTCGTTTTATCGTACCATTATCGTACCGAGTGAAATAAAAATTATCACAAACGCGAGATATGGAGCAAGTGTCCCGCCGATGAGACAAAACGTGCAATGTATGGATTTTTCATACATTGCACTTTTGTCTCATGTTTCGAAAATAAACAAAATGATTATTTTCGAGACGTGAAAATGGTTATGTGCGTACGTGCGTACGTGGGATGCTAAGCACATAACGAAGAGCTCACGAAGAGAGTGATAAACTATTATCTCGTCATGAGAGGACATTTTTTATGCGCGATCGGTCAACGAAAATAATCACGCAAGGAAAATCAAAACGAAAGACAATAGGAAAAAAATCAAAACTGTAAGATCGATTTATCTGTACAGCATGTCATAATGTGCAAATATGATGTGTGATAATTTGTAAATCTTTTGTTTGAATTTAAAATTCTTATGAATTGTCGTATGTCTATGTTTTTACTGCTTCCGCAACGAAAAAAGAACATTGACTTAATATCTGTATTTCGTTATTATTCTTTATCTGTACAGCGTATCATAATGTGTAAATATAATATGTGAGAATTTGAAAAATTGTTATGAATTTTCTTGTGTCTATAAATAAATTTTGTTTGTTACGGTTTCTGCAAGGAAAAAAAAACTGACCTAATTTCTGTATTTCGTTATTATTCTTAATCCGTACAGCGTGTCATAATCTGTACATTTTTTGTCTGGATGACAATTTATTATGACTTTCCTTGTGTCTATAAATAAATTTTGTTTGTTACTGCTCCCGCAACAAAAAAAAACATTGACTTAATTTCTGTATTTCGGTATTTCCCAAAACTATGTATATATGAGAATTCTGTCTATCTATATAGAAATTGCCTTCATCAACTGGTTGTACAATTTATTTGATGAAATGATCGCTCCATATGAAGTAGCAAAGGGTGCTTTTCGCATATCGTACGGCACTGCCTTTACAATTCATTTGATCAAATTATCGCTCCATTTGAGGGAGCGTATCGTACGGCACTTGTTTGTTGCTGACTTTACTTCGGTGTGGTAGGAGAGCAGCGCCGCACAGTAGGAGAAAAGCCCAAAAACCTGGCCAAAACCTCAAATGACCTTTGACGGGAATGAAAATTGGCTTACAGGGGTTTTCAAGGTCGCTGATTACGAATCAGAAAGCCAAATTATCGTAAACAAAATGGCCGATCCAATATGGCTGACATGAATGTTAAAAAGTTGCCAGATGTCGACAAAAATTGGTATTTACGGGTTTTCAAGGTCGCTGATTACGAATCCGCAAGCCAAATTATCGTAAAAAAAATGGCCGATCCAATATGGCCGACATGAACGTTAAAAAGTTACTAGATGTTGACAAAAATAGGTATATACGGGTTTTCAAGGTCGCTGATTACCAATCCGATATCTATTGTTTATAACTTGCAACAAAGAGCTTACAGCAAATTGTTATAAACAAAATGGCCGAGTATCCTGCTAAATAGATAAATTAATATATTTAAAAAAATCATCATAATAAAATAAACGTGAACAGTGTATTCTACGCAATTATTATTTTTATTTCCAAAATACATACGGAACGTTTCAAAAATAGAAAATTTTATTCTTAATCAAAATCGTAATCGGAGTCGGAGTCGGAGTCAGAATCATTATCCGAGTTTGTATCTATTACAACTCCCGGCACGGCTTCAATCTCGGCGCAAAATTCGTCTGCTGCAGCAGTCACTTTAGGAGCGATCAACATCGCTGCAGCTTCCGGCGACAAACTCTTCAGCTTCTTCTGTGGTAGTCTTCTGACACTTGAAATGTACGGATCAGAAGTAACTAAGAGCCGATGAAAAACATCTTCCATAGTTTTAACCCTGGAACTTTTTCGCGCAAAATCTTCTCGATATCGTTTGATGTCTTTGTTTCGAGCTTCCTGAGCATCTTCGGATAATTGGCCGATTGGTAATAGAGTATGAGTTATTATCACTGGACCATGAATTAATAGTTTGTGCACCGAAGTAGGCATGGAGTACCAAGGGTATACTGCAACGGTCTTTCTTGCCGTTTCAATAGCATACTGTTCAAATCTTTCACAGTTTATCTCGTGGCCACACGATATAACTTGTAGGATTACGTACAAGCGTTTAATAACTTCTTCGTTGACCCCCGTTATCGCAGCGGAAACCGTCGAATTTTCAAAGAATCGCCGAGCTGTGTTGCCATCATTGCTGCTGCCGTATCCAGGCTTTGGGCGATCGATATTTAGACCCAATTGCTTCTTGAATCCTTCTTGAATGGCCCTCTTGCGTTCCTGGGTAATTTTTTTTTCTTCGGCACTTCGAGCTTGCCATTTTTTAATGCCGAGTTTGTAAGACACGTGTAAGCAATACTCGAAGCACCGTATCCACGCATGCAGCGTCGACAATCCGAACTTCAAATTTGTTTCATTGATTTCCCTTTGCAATACAGTGTCGATGGCATTAAAATCTTTGCTGGTTGCTCCACACAAATAGCACCGTTGAGCAGATTTCGTCAATGATACAGCGTTGCAAACTTTACCATCTATCATGGTGAACAACAACTTGTACATTACGGAGATTTCTTTTCCATCTATTACACTTTCGAATGGACGAAGTGACTTTATTTGTTCTTCAACAATTTGGACTTCATTAAGTGTTGACTCTGTGTCTTCGCGTAGAAACAGTAGTCTAAGCGGTCTACAAAATCGTGGAGACGAGGGTCTGGGGTTCTTCCAAACAACTATTTCTTCCTTCGATTGTTGATCATAACACACGAGTTGTAATGGCACGACTGAAGTAAAGAATACATGCGCATCAGATTTGCTGTCATCACTGAACGTCTGCTTATATTCACTTTGCCCAGAACTTCCATCGCAACCCCACTTGCAAATCAAGTCCATTTTACGAACATTATCTGGAGTCAATCTTTGAATGAGTACATTTTGAACGAGTAAAATACGTTCAACTGTATGATCTAATAGTGCCTGTAGTTGGACTTCTGCACTACTCTCTGTAATCCTGATTGCATCACGTGGTGGATAACAACGCTTTTTTGCTTTCATCACTTTTTCGTAAGACGGATATAGCTTACAGTTATTTTCCTTCCCTAATCTTCTCATTCCCTGGTAAGTACGCTTGGAGAATTTATATTCAATCATAGCGGAAAGTGCAGCCTCTTCGGATAAAGTAATTTCATCCGTTGCTGAGTAAGCTTTAAGATACTTGGAAGCTCTTAAAGGACTCGTCATTGTTACGTCCTTAATAACTTTTGCGGCGTCGGATTGTCCTGAAGAGCGAAGGCTCATCTGAGTAGCGTATGCTAACTCGACCGAGTTGAACGATGTACGAATATCTTGGGTCTTCCTTCGTTTAGATCTTTCACTGGACATTGTAAACTCAAGGGACGGGCGGTCGCCCGTATTACCCGGGCTTGTTACTACAGTGTCTGTAGGTGCGGCAAAACATACCTGCTTGCTAAGCCATTCACCGTTATTCTTGAAAAATACACAGGATTTTCTGTGAGCTTGTTGCCACCTCGTTCTCATTTGATTGAAGAGTATCGAAAAAGTCCGTTTCGAGTCCTCAGGCACTACAACTGTACGTCCGGTGTCCTTGGAAATTTTTTCTACCATAAATTCGATCAAGGAAGCGAATTTATCGGATAAATGCTCGCTGATTATCAGAAATACTTCTTTCCTTGTCAGCACCAATTCTTTGTAACCGGATCCTGTAATAAAGACATAAAATTGTAGAAAATTGGTGTTAAAGGAAAAGATAAAATTTTCAATTAATACAAAAACTTGAACAATGTACATTATTTTACCAAATAAATAACCGCAATAATTGAAATAATTTTAAGAAAATTAGACAGAAAATATTGACATGGATTTGGTTAAAAGAAAGCTTTGCTTACTATATAATATATATATATTCAAATATTTTATTCGAATGTTATAACATTTCATTCATATTTAAGAAATTTTTATGTGGTTGATTTTAATATGTATATATATATATATATGCATACGTATATATCATAATTAAATCACAGAAAATTTATATATATATATATATACACATACATATATATTAAAATAATTTATTTCAAGCGTATAACAGCCGTCTTGTCCGTTATGATGCTACTTCACCCATTCTCAGGTAGAGGCGCAGCGGCTGCTCAATAGTGTCGCGTGCACGCTCGGCTACCGCACGATGCGAAAAAAATCATAACGGACAAGACGCACGTTTTCCGCAGGTAACTCTTGTAAATTTCGAAAGCTTATACATTAAACTAAAGGCCGAGACTAGGAGCTTTGCAAAATGTGACAAAATATATAACTTTTCGGACCGTTGAAAATATAAGTTTTCAAAATTATTCAATTTTATTTATGCCGAAGGCTATACTACATTTCAATCATTTATACATAAACTTTCGATTCAACCGATGTAAAAACATGTTCTACATACCTCCAGAAGTCGTATCCATGTTGCAGAATTGAAATTAAACCCGTCACTTTAAAGTTATGGGTTTTTGAAGTCAGCGTTATTTTCGTCTGTTCGGCGCGTGACACGTACACTCTTCACGAACACTCACTGCCAACTGACGCTGCGGCGCAGGTATACACTTAAAGGGCTTTCCCTTCCACAATAGAATGCAGTTACTAGTCCTCTACCTGAATGACTACTCAACTGACCCTATTTCGAAAATTTATTTTTTGGGGTTTTGGCCAGGTTTTTGGGCTTTTCTCCTACTGTGCGCCGCCCTTCTCGTCCTCGCTTTTGCGGACGTTTCGACGACACGGCGTTCGTACTCCTTACATCTAGTCTTCCTGGCACCACTATTGTTAAGACCTCGAGAAGTGAGCTGCGTGTGCCAGGGACGAAACAATAAATAATGAGAAGTGAGCTGTGTATGAGGCAGAATGATACTTGAGAAGTTTGCTGCGTGCGAGAGAGATAATGATATATACCAGAGAGATCTCCGTAGATGCGTAAAGATAGAAGAATATTTTTAATGTAGCAATGCCCAATGAACAATCTGAATTAGTTGCATAATTAACGGTGAAAAAGGTCGAAAATAATCATAATGCAATACGTAGTGATAGAAAAATATTTTTATTATAACAGTGTTTACTTGTACAACGAACGGGAGGAAATGTCTTAAATAATACTAATGCTTTTGTTCTTGAATCAATGTTTATTTTCTTAGGTAAATACGACGGTAAATTAATCCCTATTGTCAAAGAACAGTGCCTTGCGATCTGTTTATATAAAAACTCGCAAACACCGAACGGTAACGCGATAATTCTTACGATAACGACATTTAACCCAGCAACTCATGACATTTTTTTCCCGTCAATCGCATGACTGGGGTGTATATGCGCCCCGTGCTTTTCTTTATCATTAAATCGACCCCACGGGAATAAATTAACTTTATCATACCTTAATTTCTGTGTATTTTCATAAGGAACTAAATAGTGTTACAGCCATCTTATTTAATTAACATTTCATTAGTGAGCAATCCTTTTAAATACTGAAAAACGGCAAAAATTAGCAAAAACCTCATTTTTGCATAAAAAATGGGGTATACGACCGGACCACAGTCATGAGTTTTAGGGTTAAATAAAAATTAAAAGATAATCATACATAAGAAATTGCAATTACTGAGTGCCATAAGGAATTTGAAAAAAATTGTCCTGTATTGTTCTCTTGTACAACGAACGGTGGAAAACGACTTTGTTGGTAAAAATATAATTTTGTTGTTACTAGAGTGGTAACACTGTCGAATCACGCGTAGGCAATATTGAAACAAGGAGCCTTGCAGAATATATTACGAATGTGGGTCACTTCCGTTTCTGGTCCGATGGACACGATATGTGCGCTCTACGTGTAGTAAAACGAATTAAGAAAAATAAAATCCGAAGGCATCCTCCGAAACGTATAAAGTGTTTGGTGTACGAACTGTAAAAACATAAAATGACATTCGCGCAGAATATTTGTACCAGTGTCATTACCGTGTCTAAATACACTCTACTTTATGTTTTCGCGCGTGTTTCCAATTATTCTCCGTAACCTCACACTCCAACAGGTTATGGGCCCAGAACTGTGAGTGCTTCGCGGAGAAAAGAGAGAAATCATCGAACAATAACCTAAAGTGAAACAAAAATACTTTTTGGGGAGTGTACACTTTCGCGTTCGTTTTAACGGAAATGACGTCACGCGCCGCTGTTCGCGTTACGAGTGTAGCTACACTTTCGTGCCACTAACCCTAGACTTCCTACACTCGATCTTGCCGAGGTGTAAAAGTACACGAAAAGTGTAATAGTGATATTACTAGAATAACCCCATAACCAGCGAAACTGTCAGTGAGTGTATACAGAGGTGAGTACGACATAACCTAAAATATTTAAGGCAATCACAAACAAATTCTCATTTATCACCAAAAACAATCAATAATAAAGGTTCAAAATAACAAACTATTATAATTATCAATCTCTATCGATCAAGGTGATTAAAAATTGACATGACCTAAAATGTATAAGGCAATCACAAACAAATTCTCATTTATTATGAAAAACAATCAATAATAAAGGTTCAAAATAACAAAGTATTATAATTATCAATTTCTATTGATCAAGGTGATAACAAAATTGACAAGATATAATGACAAGTGTTTATTATAAATTCGCAGTATCACAATACGTTCCAATCTACAATCAACGCAAACAGAATTAAGCTAACATGGAACAGGAGCAAAAAATTAAGTCAGCAGTGCTGTTCCGAGATTCAGAAGGCGGCTTAGTCGTTGATGCTGACAACAACGTGTGCATTTGGGAAGGCTTTGGATTTCTACAATCGTATCATTAACACTCCATTCTATGTAAAACTGGTATCAATACATCCATTCTGAGCGCAATTACAAGTACAATTTAATCATTTCAATAGCACCATCCATTGTAATCAGTTTACGAGATCAACAAACTTGAGGTTACACGGTGTATCTCTTTAACGGTTAGATGAGACTCCGTAATCTCATGTATTGTTTGAGGTTAAGGTGTGGTCCACTAGGTCGCCGCCATGTTTCCTGTACACTAGCGCGTTCGCGGTAGAGTTGCTTACCCGCGAAGAAATAACCTGCACTCTCTAGACACTGCCCTAGCTCCGTTTACACTGCCGAGTGTAGAGTGCAGCTAGCGCGAACAAACCTAATATAAAAGTGCAAATGAACGGTTGCGTCCACGACGAACTCGGAACGGTCGAGAAGTTAAGTAGCGCCGATACGTACCAGGTATGGAAATTCCAATTGAACATACTTTTTCGCTAACATGGCCTCATTGAGCACATCGTCTCTGAAACCGCTGAACCACACAGAACGACCGAATAGAAAAAGAGGGATGCGAACGCTCAAAAAAGGATCATCATGACGGTCGAAAAAGAAACCGCTTGTCCATATAATGAACTGCGAAACAGCTCACAGCATGTGGGAAAAACTTAAAAACATATATGAATGGGATAAAGAGCAACAAAAGTGCAATTTATTACAGGCATTTTTCTCGTACTCCTTTCAAAAAGACGGAGATATGGCTACGCACGTGAGCCACCTTTAAAATTGAAGACACAAGCTCCCATCTCTTGGCGCCGAAGTCAATGACAGCATGTTGATGTCAAAAATCCTGGCAACGATACTGGAAAAATACAAACACTTTGAAACGGCGGAGTCAGAGAACAAGCAGTGGCTTTCAAAAGCGACACAAAGTGATTGAAATGTAACAAAATCGGTCATAATCAGAGAGACTGTAAAACGAAAAAGGATGTCGACGGAAACATATGTTTCAACTGCGGCAAGCCCGGTCACTTTGCGTCGGACTGTCGAAGGAAGGATACTTCAAGAAAATTCTGCGGCATCTGTAAAAAAACAAACCACATCGAAAAGGATTGCTTCTTCAGAACCAGAGATCAAAAATCAAAAAACCAGACAGTGGCATTTCTTACGGAGACCTGCATCGGAGACTCAGATGTGTGGGTTGTGGATTCCGGAGCCATAGGCCACATGACTGGAAGTGCTACAAAAGTAAAAAACTTACGTAAAATCGAATCGAGCGTTGGCTTAGCATAATCCAACGAAACGATGAAAGGCGAAGGCGTAGGAAAAATGGAATATGAAGAGTTCACGCTGAAAGAAGTGATGGTAGTTCCAGATCTGACGACTAGTCTACTATCGGTGAATGCATCTCAACAAGGAGAGTGCGAAAAGGATTCTACAAATCTCGACCGGAATGAACCTGTCTAAAAAGGAAATCGACTCGTTCGAAAGGGTATGCTCAATTAGCATGAAATCAAAACAAACAAGATCAAGCTTTGCGAACTCGAGGGTAAAATCGAGCAGGCCACTGCAAATAATGCATACAGATTTATGTGGGCCAATCGATCCAAACACTTAGGAAGGAAAAAATTATCTTCTAACTTTACTAGACGACTTTACGAATTTCTTAACGATTCGGTTGCTAAAACACAAACGCGAAGTTCCTGAGGCAATAAAAGAATTCCTCGAAAAAGTTGAAAGGCAACACGACTCGAAAGTTCACAAAATAAGGTGTGATAACGGTAAGGAATATGCAAATCGAGGAATATGCAGCTACACCTGCGGTGAAAGAGGATTACACAACGAGAATACCATCCGACATCAAGTACCCTTTCAGAGAACCCATCGGAAGTGTCTTGGCCTTCAGAACAAAAACAAAACCTGATCTGAGCTACATTACAAACATCCAAAGCAAACATACGGAGAATCCATCGAGTCTCAACATAACAGGGGTAAAACGCATATTTCGGTATCTGAACGGAACGAGAGAAGCAGGAATCGAACGTATACACAACGAAAAAGAAGAACTGATAGCCTTTGCGATTCTGACTACGCAGAAGATACAGAAACAAGGAAAAGTCAAACCGGCTTTGTAATATTTTACAACGGCGGTCCAATAAGTTGGTGTACGAGAAAACAAGGGACATTGGCTACGTCAAGTACCGAAGCTGAATATATAGCTGCTGCGGAGTGCTGCAAAGTAATATAACACTTGAAGAATCTGCTGAGAGAAATGACAGGACGGGAAATAAAAACAACACTCTTCATAGACAACAAAAGCTCTATTTGCCTGATTAAAAATGGAATAACAAACAAACGATCAAAGCACATCGACGTGAAATATTACTACGTTCACGAGATGGTAAAAGCTGGAATGGTGAACATCGAATATCGTCCTACCGAACATCAAACAGCAGACATCTTAACGAAAGCTCTCGAGCGAGTGAAATATGAGAAATTCAGAAACGAACTTCTGAACTAACATTTTTTTTTAACTAATAATTTCTATTTGTTGTTTTGAATTTTGATTTTTTTTATTACTCTGCACAACACAAGCAAAATTAAGAGGAAGTGTTGGTAAAAATATAATTTTGTTGTTACTGGAGTGGTAACACTGTCGAATCACGCGTGCGCAATATTGAAACAAGGAGCCTTGCGGAATATATTACGAATGTGGGTCACTTCCGTTTCTGGTCCGATGGACACGACATGTGAGCTCCACGTGTAGTAAAACGAATTAAGAAAAATAAAATCCGAAGGCATCCTCCGAAACGTATAAAGTGTTTGGTGTACGAACTGTAAAAACATAAGAAGACATTCGTGCAGAATATTTGTACCAGTGTCATTACCGTGTCGAAATACACTTTACTCTATGTGTTCGCCCGTGTTTCTAATTATCCGTAACCTCACACTCCAACATTCTTAAATAATATATTTTTTAAATTCTTGAATACATTTTTTACTCAGTTCAATATGATGGTGTGTTATTCCGAGTCAAAGAACAATGCTTTGAGATCTGTTTGTATTGAAACTCGCAAGCAGCGAATCGGTAACGCGATTATTCCGACAATAACATATTTGAATGAAAATAAAAAGAAAATCACGGGAAAGTAATTGCAATCACTCATTGAGGCAATAAATTTAAAAAATAGGCCAGTAGTTATTTTTCGATTTGAGAAAAACATCGTAATAGCAATATAAAGTCGAAGCGATATTGCTTGCTTCAATGTTTTCAAAATAAAAACATGCTTCATTGTTTAAAGATAAATATCTGTGTCCTCTTGTCAACAACAGGGCTGGTTTGTCTCTAAAATTCGATTTTAACCATTCTCAAATTGTCCGAATATTGTGTGTATATCATCGTATTTGCTGGTACAGTAGAACCTCGTTTATCCGACCTTCGATTAACCGACATTCCACATTATTCAAGTCACCTAACTCATCCGAGCCCTCCGCATTATCCGTTGTGTATCCTCGGATAATACGCAGAATCTCAGATAAAACGGAAGAATCTGCTATGCCTATGCGTGGAATAGTCCTATATTGCTACTGTTTTCCGTATTATCCGAGATTTCATTAATCCGAGGTACCCTCTCCCCACATTACCTCGGATAAGTGAGGTTCTAGTGAATTTGCTATGGAGGCGAGGATGAGTATTCGATCTTCTTTCATCTCTCTTACACGACATCGATACTCAGCTTACTTCTCAAGGTCTTAGAGATAGTGGCGCCACCCCTGTTTGACCACATTTTTGTTGCCACTTTGAAATGCACAGATCGAACTCCTCCCACTGTAGCCACCATGATTCCAACGGCCAAATGAGATTAGGAAGCTTGCGAAACATGCTGAGAGAAAATAACTTAATGCATCCACTCGGACGAATTAGCTCGAATAATGCAACTGTTTCCACGATACGACAACGGGACGTGGTTGCTGATTATTGAGTCTCTGAAGAAGGAAGCATTCCTTGGCAATGGGAAGCTATTTCCCAATAGAAATATCTAAATAGTAAATTTAATGGTTTATCAATTGTATATAATAATTTTAAGAAACTTGTATATAATTATTAACCGAAAATTGATTGACGTTACAGTTAGATAATTGTACAAAATTATTCAAAGATTACTGTATAAATAAATTTTTGAAATGCAACCGTATAAAATTATGTAAATATTAGTTTATAATCTTAAGATGATCGAGAAAGAAGAGAGAAAGGGAAACAAATAAAGGGTTTGGAAGAAATTGATCGAAAAAAAGGGTGACACTGTAAAGTATATCAGACTATCCAAGAAATGCTTGATTGGCCGCCCAATTTTGAAAGAAAACCACATTGACGACTTTTATCTTCTCGAGTATTCGCCGGTCCAGGTTCGCTCGTAAAGTTCATCGGTTTATCATTTTATTTGTTAAACATCTCCCTTGTCATTCTCTCTAAAATTGTAAAAATTGTAAAAAAGTTCGAAATAATATCGAAAACATGTATTTCGTAAACGCAACACAGTACAATGTAGTATGTACAGTCAATAATAAAAGCCATTAACCCATTGCCGGACCAAGCTCACGAAACGTATCGGTGAGCGTGGAGAGAGGGACTAACCAATGAGTGCACTGGACAGCGCAGTGTGCGACTGTGGCCGTGTGTTAGGCGTGCGTGGAGCTCCCACTTCACCGCGCGCCAGGGCCGTATTTGAGGCATTGCATTCGTTTTGATCCGAAAATGTAGATTCCACCAAATATTGTACGCAAATCCGGCCTCAAAAAAGGCGACACATGTTTTTTGTTCTTTTTACTACTATGTATAAAAAAAAGATTTCTCGAGTAGATAATATTTTTCATTGTTCTTGCAACATTTGATCTCGGAATTTTTCTATCGGATTTAACGTGTTCAGAAACCATTGAAAAAAAAAACAAAAAAGTAGTGTTTGATCGGAAATTTTCTGAATTTTTCAAAAAAATAGTAATTCTTTCTCCCCCGCCCCTCCATAATGGTAAAAATCGAAAAACAAAACTTGAGACGTCGATTTCGGTCTGTTCACCATCTTTTTCATCAAGTATAATTTTTTTTCGGAAACTTCAGAAAATTTCCGATCAGAAACTTACGTAAACATTTTCCGCTAATATCCTGCGCAGTCAACAAGAAACTGCTGATTAAAAAAAGAAAATTTGAATTTTTTTTTCTTACGGTTTGAAGATTTATGTACAGTTTGTATTTATAGAATAATTCGTATTTAAAACAGAACAATCCAGTTAGGTTGTGAAAGGTAAGTCAGTTGAAAGGTTGAGAGTTTTATTTCTCCTTTTCTCGTTTCTCGATGGAAAATCGTGTTGAAAGCCGAAAAAAAATCATCCTCAAAAACGAACGTAAATACGTATGATTTTAGACTATATCTTGCAGTTATGACTACGAAGAAGACTACCAATAGATCATCTAGCAGGAAAAGCTAGCAGGAAAAACCCTCAGAAAGAATCTCCTAACCCAGCGGCAGTAAACCAGGCAGTGAAAAAAAACAGCAAACAAAACAGGCGATAAGACAACTAATGGCGGAATCGTCCAGAAAAAAATATTGAGACCGAAACAAGCCTGATAGACAAAACTGCTGTGAAAATTCACATGTCAGCATCAGAGATTAGTAGGGAGATGCACAACGCTCCCCTTTTCGGCGTGCCTCGTAAATGGCGCTAAATCGCGGCGGCGCACAGTAGGAGAAAAGCCCAAAAACCTGGCCAAAACCTCAAATGACCTTTGACGGGAATGAAAATTGGCTTACAGGGGTTTTCAAGGTCGCTGATTACGAATCTGAAAGCCAAATTATCGTAAACAAAATGGCCGATCCAATATGGCTGACATGAATGTTAAAAAGTTGCCAGATGTCGACAAAAATTGGTATTTACGGGTTTTCAAGGTCGCTGATTACGAATCCGCAAGCCAAATTATCGTAAAAAAAATGGCCGATCCAATATGGCCGACATGAACGTTAAAAAGTTACCAGATGTTGACAAAAATTGGTATATACGGGTTTTCAAGGTCGCTGATTACCAATCCGATATCTATTGTTTATAACTTGCAACAAAGAGCTTACAGCAAATTGTTATAAACAAAATGGCCGAGTATCCTGCTAAATAGATAAATTAATATATTTAAAAAAATCATCATAATAAAATAAACGTGAACAGTGTATTCTACGCAATTATTATTTTTATTTCCAAAATACATACGGAACGTTTCAAAAATAGAAAATTTTATTCTTAATCAAAATCGTAATCGGAGTCGGAGTCGGAGTCAGAATCATTATCCGAGTTTGTATCTATTACAACTCCCGGCACGGCTTCAATCTCGGCGCAAAATTCGTCTGCTGCAGCAGTCACTTTAGGAGCGATCAACATCTCTACAGCTTCCGGCGACAAACTCTTCAGCTTCTTCTGTGGTAGTCTTCTGACACTTGAAATGTACGGATCAGAAGTAACTAAGAGCCGATGAAAAACATCTTCCATAGTTTTAACCCTGGAACTTTTTCGCGCAAAATCTTCTCGATATCGTTTGATGTCTTTGTTTCGAGCTTCCTGAGCATCTTCGGATAATTGGCCGATTGGTAATAGAGTATGAGTTATTATCACTGGACCATGAATTAATAGTTTGTGCACCGAAGTAGGCATGGAGTACCAAGGGTATAATGCAACGGTCTTTCTTGCCGTTTCAATAGCATACTGTTCAAATCTTTCACAGTTTATCTCGTGGCCACACGATATAACTTGTAGGATTACGTACAAGCGTTTAATAACTTCTTCGTTGACCCCCGTTATCGCAGCGGAAACCGTCGAATTTTCAAAGAATCGCCGAGCTGTGTTGCCATCATTGCTGCTGCCGTATCCAGGCTTTGGGCGATCGATATTTAGACCCAATTGCTTCTTGAATCCTTCTTGAATGGCCCTCTTGCGTTCCTGGGTAATTTTTTTTTCTTCGGCACTTCGAGCTTGCCATTTTTTAATGCCGAGTTTGTAAGACACGTGTAAGCAATACTCGAAGCACCGTATCCACGCATGCAGCGTCGACAATCCGAACTTCAAATTTGTTTCATTGATTTCCCTTTGCAATACAGTGTCGATGGCATTAAAATCTTTGCTGGTTGCTCCACACAAATAGCACCGTTGAGCAGATTTCGTCAATGATACAGCGTTGCAAACTTTACCATCTATCATGGTGAACAACAACTTGTACATTACGGAGATTTCTTTTCCATCTATTACACTTTCGAATGGACGAAGTGACTTTATTTGTTCTTCAACAATTTGGACTTCATTAAGTGTTGACTCTGTGTCTTCGCGTAGAAACAGTAGTCTAAGCGGTCTACAAAATCGTGGAGACGAGGGTCTGGGGTTTTTCCAAACAACTATTTCTTCCTTCGATTGTTGATCATAACACACGAGTTGTAATGGCACGACTGAAGTAAAGAATACATGCGCATCAGATTTGCTGTCATCACTGAACGTCTGCTTATATTCACTTTGCCCAGAACTTCCATCGCAACCACACTTGCAAATCAAGTCCATTTTACGAACATTATCTGGAGTCAATCTTTGAATGAGTACATTTTGAACGAGTAAAATACGTTCAACTGTATGATCTAATAGTGCCTGTAGTTGGACTTCTGCACTACTCTCTGTAATCCTGATTGCATCACGTGGTGGATAACAACGCTTTTTTGCTTTCATCACTTTTTCGTAAGACGGATATAGCTTACAGTTATTTTCCTTCCCTAATCTTCTCATTCCCTGGTAAGTACTCTTGGAGAATTTATATTCAATCATAGCGGAAAGTGCAGCCTCTTCGGATAAAGTAATTTCATCCGTTGCTGAGTAAGCTTTAAGATACTTGGAAGCTCTTAAAGGACTCGTCATTGTTACGTCCTTAATAACTTTTGCGGCGTCGGATTGTCCTGAAGAGCGAAGGCTCATCTGAGTAGCGTATGCTAACTCGACCGAGTTGAACGATGTACGAATATCTTGGGTCTTCCTTCGTTTAGATCTTTCACTGGACATTGTAAACTCAAGGGACGGGCGGTCGCCCGTATTACCCGGGCTTGTTACTACAGTGTCTGTAGGTGCGGCAAAACATACCTGCTTGCTAAGCCATTCACCGTTATTCTTGAAAAATACACAGGATTTTCTGTGAGCTTGTTGCCACCTCGTTCTCATTTGATTGAAGAGTATCGAAAAAGTCCGTTTCGAGTCCTCAGGCACTACAACTGTACGTCCGGTGTCCTTGGAAATGTTTTCTACCATAAATTCGATCAAGGAAGCGAATTTATCGGATAAATGCTCGCTGATTATCAGAAATACTTCTTTCCTTGTCAGCACCAATTCTTTGTAACCGGATCCTGTAATAAAGACATAAAATTGTAGAAAATTGGTGTTAAAGGAAAAGATAAAATTTTCAATTAATACAAAAACTTGAACAATGTACATTATTTTACCAAATAAATAACCGCAATAATTGAAATAATTTTAAGAAAATTAGACAGAAAATATTGACATGGATTTGGTTAAAAGAAAGCTTTGCTTACTATATAATATATATATATTCAAATATTTTATTCGAATGTTATAACATTTCATTCATATTTAAGAAATTTTTATGTGGTTGATTTTAATATGTATATATATATATATGCATACGTATATATCATAATTAAATCACAGAAAATTTATATATATATATATATACACATACATATATATTAAAATAATTTATTTCAAGCGTATAACAGCCGTCTTGTCCGTTATGATGCTACTTCACCCATTCTCAGGTAGAGGCGCAGCGGCTGCTCAATAGTGTCGCGTGCACGCTCGGCTACCGCACGATGCGAAAAAAATCATAACGGACAAGACGCACGTTTTCCGCAGGTAACTCTTGTAAATTTCGAAAGCTTATACATTAAACTAAAGGCCGAGACTAGGAGCTTTGCAAAATGTGACAAAATATATAACTTTTCGGACCGTTGAAAATATATGTTTTCAAAATTATTCAATTTTATTTATGCCGAAGGCTATACTACATTTCAATCATTTATACATAAACTTTCGATTCAACCGATGTAAAAACATGTTCTACATACCTCCAGAAGTCGTATCCATGTTGCAGAATTGAAATTAAACCCGTCACTTTAAAGTTATGGGTTTTTGAAGTCAGCGTTATTTTCGTCTGTTCGGCGCGTGACACGTACACTCTTCACGAACACTCACTGCCAACTGACGCTGCGGCGCAGGTATACACTTAAAGGGCTTTCCCTTCCACAATAGAATGCAGTTACTAGTCCTCTACCTGAATGACTACTCAACTGACCCTATTTCGAAAATTTATTTTTTGGGGTTTTGGCCAGGTTTTTGGGCTTTTCTCCTACTGTGCGTCGGTGACGTCACGCGCAAGTCGTGCTCGGATTGCTTTTTCCCTCGAAGCCTTCGTTTCGGCTTGGCCGCGCATGAACGTGTTCAGCGTCCATGAATTGGTGTAGCAGCCGAAGGCGCGGTCGTGACACTTCGACCGTGCTCGGCTCTTTCCGAAGGACCATAATTTTTTTAATTGTCGAAAAAAACCGCTACGCTACATTGTAGCAACACTACTCACGAATGAGCTGATTGTTTTTTTTTCAGATGTGACATGACCGCGTAACAGCTGGGACAACGACCGCGCGTATCGTGCGGAGGGCCTCCGCGGCAATGTGCATAACAGCGCCATTTTTTAATATTTTGAACGGAAATGTATTAACGTTATTCTAAAAGCCCTTTCTGACGTTGTGTAAAAAAATAAAAATATTCCGGCCCATACTTTCGAGTTTTTTTTAATATACCCATTTTTCGATTGGCCAACGTGGCTAGACGCCATAAAGTCTTTAAGAGGGGATATACAATTTACAACGATCACAAAATGAATTTCTTTTCTTTAAGGGATAATCCCACTCTAGGAATTTGGAAAAATCGTTTTCATTTGTCTTCAATAATACTTTGGGGTCATAAAAACAATATGCAAATGGTATGCAGCGAATTTTTTTTAAGGTTGGATAAGTGTGTATGCGTGAGGCAGGTTTGCAGTCACAAGAGCCTCGCGGTTGATATATCAGCCTGCGGGCTCTGAGTGTAGAAGATGCGGGTTCGATCCCCGGTAGCCAATGTCGTTTTTAAAATTAAACATATATGAATTAAATATCATAAATTATGCCTGGACAGGCGAGAATAGTTAAAGTGAGAGTTAGTTCGAAATTTTTTGAATATAAAATGAAGAAAAGAAAATAGATTTAAAAAAGTCGATTAACCAGGGATCGAACCCGGACCGCAAGCATCCTCAATCCGTCACGCTGCGAACTCAGCTACGACGCTTATTGAGGATAGAAAAACATTTATGATACACGCTTATTCATAATGTTTACTGTTGAAAAAAAAGGCCGTAACGACCGCGGCAAAGGCTCAAGATTTCTTTTTGAACCTTCTACAGTCGTTTTGGCGTTTTATTTTTCAACGCGGTTCGTCGTTAATTTTTTTAACCCGCATTCTTGGCATAAACGGCCAACCGAGAGAAAACAATTTTCTCAATACATGTTTTTCTGTTTGAAATTCGTTTAATGCATATTCCAATCCGCAGTACGGCCACGGTAATTATTCGGAAAGTGACCCCCACCAGGCAGGGGAGTGGGAGGTGGGTCGATTTATAGATTTTGACCCCCTAAACACGATGGTGGAGAGAAATCGCGGCGGTCACCCCCCTATAAAAAGTTATGGGGTGTTGAAGTTCAAAATTTATTACTTACTTTTTCAATCTGTGTGTGTGTGTGTTTGTGTGTGTGCGTCTGTGCGTGTGTGTGTGTTTGTGTGTGTGTGTGTGTTTGTGTGTGTGTGTGTGTGTGTGCGTGTGCGTGCGTGTGTGTGTGTTTGTGTGTGTTTGTGTGTGTGCGTGCGTGTGTGCGCGTGCGTGTGCGTGCGTGCGTGCGTGCGTGCGTGTGTGTGTGTGTGTGTGTGTTTGTGTGTGTGTGCGTCTGTGTGTGCGTCTGTGTGTGTGTGTGTGTGTGTGTGTGTGTGTGTGTATGTGTATTATTTTTCAAAACCCCATAACTTTTTATAGGGAGGTGACTTTTTATCGGGGGTTATCAAAATCTATAAACCTTCCACCCTCCTCCGGGGTGCACGGAGAGAATTAAATGTTAAAAATTACCGTGCAGTAACGGTAACCAGATGACAACCCTGAAACTTCGCTTGTTATTGCTGAGTAAAACACAGATTTTCACGAAAATAAAATAAAATTTCGTCTTCAGATAGAAAATTTTACCAGATTTTCTAGTAAATTTTGATGTGTAACAAACTACGCAAAACTTAAATTTAAAAAATATATAATATCAGCGAAATTTTACTGTGCATTTTATTATTTTATGCCTTTTAAAAATCTCTATAAAAAAGTATCGTCTTTATAACAGTTATTTTAAGATTTATTATAAAATGTAATGAGTGTTATAGGAAAAAAGTATTGTGCTCTCGGTAAAAATTATCGTGCGCGCTTGGTTAAAATTATCGTGCGGTACGGGACGGTAATTTTGAGGCACAGCATGGTAAACATTTTCCTTCATACCAACTAGTGGTGCGCGGTCTCGTTTCAGTGGTCTATCTATTCCTTATATGGCGCGATGGGAGTGCCCAAAAAATTTCTGTCTAAACTGCGTACATAAACTGCTTATGAAATTTTTAAGAGTGAATACGATCTTACGATTTCAAATGTTGACAAAATAATATGTGCGCAAATTAGTCACATCACTCGAGCCTACGATGGTACGAAAAGTATTGTAAAAAAAATGGTAGTATTAAATGAAAAATAAATTCTAATAATTAAATTTCTCTCCTTATCCGTTTGTTGAGTATACCAATTTATATGAAAGAAAAAAAAATTCCCAACAAAAAACAAACAGCGGTAATTTGTACCAATTGTTCAATAATAAATAATATTTATTATTATCATTATGGTTATTATTATTTCGGTTATTATTATGATTATTATAGCACCGGTCTTTCAAGAAAAAATACATTTTACTACGAAATCGGAGTGATGGTCTAGTGGTTAGCGTGCTCGCCTTCAAACCGGGAGTCCCGGGTTCGAAACCCAGTTGTGCGTACATTTCGTCGTGAAATGTTTTTCTTCGGCATTTCACGGCTAAATAAGACACAGAGGGGGAATTCGGCTGGGCCGCAACGGGGGGAACAGCGAGAAAGGTGAGAGAGAAAAAAGGTAAACAAAAAACAGTAGAGGAAATAAACAGTCACAATGAGGGGAAGATATATAAATTTTACCAACCTTTTAGGAAATTTTTCTTCTGACGTTGACGCAGGTAAATTTTACTGTGCAGTATCGTAATAATACCGCGTACGGTGCGGTTGGTAATTTTTAACCGACAGTAGGTAAATTTTCGAATAAACGTGCTAAATTTTACTGTCTCCAATTTCTACCCTTCTTGTATAGTAACATTTTTGCTACGTATTTGAAATTTTCTGTAACGTGAGTTAAAAAAAACTTGTCGCATACGAATTATTATGTTTTTCTCACTTGTCACCACATTGAAATATATCACGGTAATTTTTACCGTGAAATTCACGACAAAAATTACTTTTTAATTCTCTCCGTGTGGGGGTACGTGTACATATGCGAATCGTAGGAGGTATGTCTATTATTTTTCAAAACCCCATAACTTTTTATAGGGAGGTGACCGCCGCGATTTCTCTCCACCATCGTGTTCAGGGGGTCAAAATCTATAACCCCCCCCCCACCTCCCATCCTCCTCTCGGGTGGGGGTCATTTTCCGAATAATTACCAAAACATGTATCGAGATCATTGTTTTCTATCGGTTGCCCATTTATCCCGAAAATGCGGGTTAAAAAAATTTACGACGAACCGTGTTGAAAAATAAAACGCCGAAACGACCGTGAAAGATTCAAAAAGAAATCTTGAGCCTTTGCCGCGATCGTTTCGGCATTTTTTTTCAACAGTAAACATTATGGAAAAGCGTGTATCATAAATGTTTATCTATCTGTAATGAGCGTCGTGGCTGAGTTGGTGTAGCGTGACGGATTACGATGCTGAAAGTCCGTGTTCAATCCCCGGTGAATCAACTTTTTTTTCTTCATTTTATATTCACAAAATTTCTAACTTACTCTCGCTTTATCTATTCTCGCCTGTCCAGGCATTATTTTCTATATTTAATTCATATATGTTTAACAAAAAAAAATGTTGCTACGGGCATCGAAGCCGCGCCGTCCGTACTCAGAGCTCGGACGCAGTGCAGCCAGATCGTATAGATTTTATTGTCTATACAAATAATGTCTCAGATGAAGTGGATGTTTTGTACTAAATATTTATTTATTTTAATAAGAACAACGTTGATAATACTCTATAATTTCTACTAAGGTTGCACGTGTGCTTGGACGAACGAATGAACGGCTGATGATGCTTGAGCCGAGTCTCGTTAAAGAGAGAGAGTTTTGTCAAGCCGTTTCCCGCCTACAGCTATGGCGGTCGCTGACTAACCTTACCTTACAAGGTAACTAGGAACTAGAGGTTACAATGGAATATGCTTTGGTGCGATAGCCAGTAGAGGCGTGACAGTCTTTGTCCGTTGGAGTGGCGTACGATGGCCACAGTACTCCCCCGAAGTCTTTTCAACCTGGAGGTTTGAAAGAGACTTTCTTGATATTTTTGTACGTTTTTGTTGGAACGTTGGTGATGGTGGTCCACTGGTGCTCGGGAACTCGATCATCTTCCGTTGGTTCAGTAGCGATGGTCTCGTCTGTTTTGGCGATGTATGCTTCAATCTATCGATGTTTATGTTTTTCAACGTGCCATCCACGTCTAGTTCGAAGAGAACGTCAGTGAGTCTTCTGGTGATTTTGTACGGGCCCCTGTACGGTTGTTCCAGTGGGGCTTTGACATGGTCACAGCGAATGAATGCGTGGCTACAAGTGTGGAGATCCTTGGCGATGAAGATCTTCGCTTTCACGTGGTGAGCGGTTGGTGTCGGTCGGCTCCGGGAATGCGCAGCGTCGTGCCATATAGCATTTATGCTGGTGAAGCTTGTATGCCCTCTTTCAAGCTCGTACGGAGTCCCAGTAAAACTGTCGAGAGGATTTCTGTCCAAGGTTTCGGTGAACACATTAGTGCGGACTTGAGAGTGCGGTGCCAGCGCTCTATCATACCGTTGGACTGAGGATGGTATGGTGATGTCCGCTGTTTCTTGGAACCGATCAGTTTGGCAAGTGCTTGGAACAGAGTGGATTCAAATTGAGAGCCTTGGTCTGAGGTTATCGTTATTGGCGTTCCATAGTGGGCAATCCAATGATCAAATAGTGCGACGGTGATCGTATCAGTGGTGATGTCCTGGAGTGGAATAGCTACGGGCCACCTCGAGAAACGGTCGATAATTGTCAAGCAATACCTCAAACCAAGATGTATATGCTTGAAGCGGTCGTCCGGTATGTCAATGTGTTGTGGTCTGAGCCGAGTATGTCGTTGGACTTTTGACCGTTGACACGGAATGCACTGACGAGCCCAGGCGATGACGTCCTTTTTAATTCCTGGCCAAACGAACTTCTCTCGTATTTGGCGTGAGGTGACGTTCCGACTCGGGTGAGAGAGTCCGTGAATGACTTCGAATGCGATCTTGCGGAGTGTCTGCGGGAGATAAGGACGCACAATACCTGTGGACACGTCGCAAAAGATTTCAATGTTGTCGAAGTTTAGTCGCTGGAGCTCTAACGACGATCGGTCTTCTTCTAGGAGTTGTCTGAGTTCCTCATCCTCCTGTTGATGTTGCCGTATCATGTCCAGATCGAGTAATGTGGGCATATCTATTGTGCTGATCCGTGAGAGAGTGTCGGCGACTGCGTTGTCTTCGCCTTTCACGTAGACTATGTCCGTTGTGAACTGCGAAATGTAGTCGAGTTGACGACGTTGTCTCTCTGATGCTTTGTCGAGTTTCTTGTCGAAAGCGTATGTTAAAGGCTTGTGATCTGTCCGGATGGTAGAGTTTCTTCCTTCTAGGAGATGTGCGAATGACTTGACGGCGGCGAAGATGGCGATGAGCTCCCTGTCGTAAGTGCTGTACCTCGTCTCGGTGGCCGTGAGTTTTCTGGCGAAGAACCCTATAGGTTTCCATTCTCTATTTTCCTCCTGCTCAACGGTAGCCCCAATGGCGGTGGTCGAAGCGTCGGTGGTGAGTCTTAATGGCGCGCCTGGTACGGGATAGGCAGCAAGCGCCAGAGAAGAGAGTATCTCCTTGCAGGCTTCGAACGATGATCTGGCCTCGTTGGTCCACTCAATCGGTGTTTTGTCATTTTTCTTGGAACTTTTCAGGTAGGAGGTGAGAGGAAGTTGGAGCTGGGAAGCGTGTTCGATGCATGGTCGGTAATAATTGAACATGCCCAGGAATTTTCGAAGGTCTAGGACGGTTGACGGAAGAGGATAATCGGTGATGGCCTTGACTCGATCGGGTTCGGATGATATCCTTGGCCGTTGATTTGGTATCCCAGAACTGAGACTTGTTCCTGGCCGAAGGTACATTTGCTGACGTTGATGAGGAGGTTGTTGTCCGAGAGTCGTTTCAAAACCTGCCGTAAATGGTCACGGTGCTGATCTTTGCCCTCCGACATGACGATAATGTCGTCGATGTACACGAGAACAAAATCGAGGCCGCGAAGGACGTAATCGATGTACCGCTGGAAGGTTTGAGTGGCGTTTTTCAGTCCAAATGGCATTCCAACGTACTCGTATAGTCCCCAGGGTGTCGTGATAGCGGTTTTTGCGATGCTATCTGCGTGGACTGGAATCTGATTATAAGCTCGTTCAAGATCTATGGTGCAGAAGATATTTTTACCATGGAGTGTGAGGAAAAGGCTGTGGATTAGTGGGGGTGAATATTTGTCTGGAACAGTGATGCTGTTTAGCCTCCGGTAGTCCCCACAGAGGCGATAGGAATTATCCTTCTTCTTGGTAAGATGGATCGGACTGGCCCATGCGCTGCTGGACGGTCGGATCACCTGGCGGTCCAGAAGTCGTTGAATTTCTGCACGAGCTGCCGTTGCTTTCTCGCCGAATAGTTTGCGAAAGCGCTCAGTCACAGGCGGTCCGGTAGTGACGATCATGTGGCTGAACTCGCTCTTGGCTGTAGGTGTAAATGGTGCGGGCTTCGTGATGCTGATGAACTCTCTGAGCAAATCCGCGTATGACACGTGAGTGCTGATGGTGGAAATGCTATGTACGTCAGCCTGTGTAACTCTTCCCTTCGACGTGAGCCCCGTAATTGAGTCGATCAGCCTCTGGTTGCCAAGATCGATCAGGAGGCTATTCCGGATAAGGAAATCGGCTCCCAGGATCGGATTTGGTACGTCAGCGATGATGAACTCCCACCGGAAGTTGCGGCGTAGTCCCAGGTCGAGGTCGCTTGCGTGAAGTCCGTAAGTAGCGATTGGGGACGAATTAGCTGCGAACAAGGTAACCTTGGGGTCTCGGGATCGTTTTTTGAAAAATCGGGAAGGAAGGATGGAGATGACAGAGCCTGAGTCAATCAAATATCGAAAGTTGGTCTTTCTGTCATGGAGATGGAGACGGATATCCTGAGATGGAATGGCGGTGCTGGAAACGCTGTCGTTGTCCACCGCGTGTACGTCCGACAGCGGGGTTAGTTCCCTGGTTCTGCGTGTTGGTGTAATTGCACGGCGTCGTGCAACGTTTGGCATCCTGACCAAAGCGTCTGTGGTAGTAACAGATCCCCTGCTGGCTGGAACTTCTCGAATTGCGGTCCCGGCTGCCCGAGCGCGGTCGTTCCCGTGCGCGTGAGCGTGAGGTGTCCTCATTACGCAACTGCTGGTGTTGTTTTTTCATTTCGAGGAGCGCTTTGACGCAAAAGGCCATGGCAGTTTGTAGCTCGATCATCTGGGCCTCGAGTGTCTGGCGTGGTGGTGTCTGTGACCTTGTGCGCGGGGGGGGGGGGGGGGGGGGGGGCAACCGCTGCGACTGCGGTTGTTGGTCCGGGTAGGCTCAGGGTGTTTAGCGTCCCGGAATCGATGATGCGGTCAGCCATCTCAGCCAGTACGTCGAGAGACAACTTGTCTGATATTATCAATAAGGGCCTAATCGTAGAAGGAAGTCGGCTCACCCAAAGATTGTGCAGCATCTCCTCGCTGACGCTGTTGCCCGCCAGCGTCTTCATTTCACGAAGGTGCTGCAACGGCTTCTTGTCACCCAGGGTGATGTCGTTCAGCAGTCGGTTGATTTGTTTTTCCCTGGATTCCGCAACTCGTTTGATTATAGTATTTTTGAGCGTGACGTACTTGTTGGTAGTCGGCGGAGAGGAGATTATGTCCGTGACCTGGTTGAGCGTGTCCGGATCTAAGGCTCGAAGAGTCGCGTTGTACTTCACGTCGTCGCTGCGGGTCCTCGCGGCGGTGAATTCTGATTCTATCAGGTAAAACCAGATATCTGGCTTCTCCTTAATAAAAGCCGGAAGTTGCGGCCTGCTGACAGCGGCGAGATACTCGTTGCCGGACCACGCGGTCGAATAAGGCGGTGCGAGGTTGAGCGGTGGATCAAGATCGATTATCGACGATCCGGATGTAGATTCCTGCGTCTGATGTTGCGTAGTCGATTGATCGGTGCGAGGAGGTGATCGTTGAGTGCTCATTGTCGCTATGGATTAGTGGCGATAAGAGAAAAACGTGGCACTGTCTATCACTGAGAGTTTGTTTCCGTGCGGGAAGGACGTGTGCGAGGTTGTTCGAATTACAATCCACTTGAATCACCGAAGGGGTCACCAATTATAGATTTTATTGTCTATACAAATAATGTCTCAGATGAAGTGGATGTTTAGTACTAAATATTTATTTATTTTAATAAGAACAACGTTGATAATACTCTATAATTTCTACTAAGGTTGCACGTGTGCTTGGACGAACGAATGAACGGCTGATGATGCTTGGGCCGAGTCTCGTTAAAGAGAGAGAGTTTTGTCAAGCCGTTTCCCGCCTACAGCTATGGTGTTCGCTGACTAACCTTACCTTACAAGGTAACTAGGAACTAGAGGTTACAATGGAATATGACAGTGACAGTCTTTGTCCGTTGGAGTGGCGTACGATGGCCACAATCGCGCGTAAAATTACCCCCTCACTAGGCTCTTACGCGCCCATCACACAATCGTAGTAGCGCGTGTACGTGAGTGAGCGATGCTCGGAGATCTTCGGAAAGAGCCGAGCAAGGCGGAGCGACCCGACCACGGTCTTACATACAGGTCTTGAAACTCTGGTGGTGGGGGTATGTCCTCGGATTGAAGCACCGGCCGTTTCGCCTAGTGACCACGAGTGTCGCTGCGATAGAGTGATGCAGGCTGTGCGAGAAAGATGGAAATCGATTGTTGACTCATAGGAACTCGAAACTTGGCCGAAGCGGACATTCCAGTGGCCAGGCTAGTCCCACCGACGGCCGGTGCACTAGCCAAAGTGAAGAAGAAGAAGAAGACTCATAGGAACCTAACCTAGCTGTACAATTGGCTGCTGAAGGCAAATTATAATATTCAATGTCAAAAATGCATGATGGACCTAAATACAATTAGAAGTAACTTTATCGTAAACCTGAAAAAAAACTAAAAGACTATAGTTATCCAAGTGGGTACAATGAATATGAATGTTTTTTTATATAGGTGTCAATGTGAGCTCGGGTTGGTCGAGGGGTTCGGTGCAAGCTTCGTAATGCTGCTTTGCAGGGGTTCGATCCCTGTGCGCTCGGTTTTTTAAAAACATGTTTTAGCTTTTATAAAACAAATAGGCTTTACGCGTTGTTTTAATTGACCGGAAAATAAGTGGCAACTATTCCAGACCGAAACACTTGCAGAATGTATTTCTTGAAAATGAAACAAATACTTAAGAAACAGTGCTTCTTTTGCAATTCTTTATTTCCTCTTCGAAAAATTTTAATGCATGTCCCAAAAAACATTTTCAATAATCTCTACTTTGCAGTTTCCGAAACGGTTTGCGTTGGTAAATAAAAAAAACACCTCTTTTCCGCCCTTTAAGCGAAGGACTCTCGAGTAGGATAAATTAAAATAATTCACTAACTTTGTTTTATGTTTTCCAGCCTGGAAAGTATTTATTGTAATGATCCCAATAATTTTTCATTTTTTTCAGGTTCCTGGCTCCAACGAGAAAAAAATAATTTCAATCATTCCATAAATTGCAGGTTTTATTGTCCATAAAAAAATAGATTTTTTTTTCAATATCACCGTTTTTTCAAGTTTACAAGTAGAGCACGTCGCGTGTGGTCGCGTGAATCAGCGGTTATGTTTGGGTTTTGTTTACTTTTGAAATCTATTTCCGTCTCTCTCACACAGCCTGCATCACTCTATAGCAGCGATCCTCGTGGTCACGAGTTGAAACAGTCGGTGCTTCAATAAGAGGCCATCCCCCACCACTGAAATTTTTAGCGAGTTTCATGACCTGTATGTAAGACCGTGGACCCAACCGCGCCTTCGGCTGCTGCACCAATGCATGGACGCTGAGCACGTTCATGTGCGGCCAAGCCGAAACGAAGGCTTCGATGGAAAAAGCAATCTGAGCACGACCGGTGAAGCCGTCGGGTGACGCACAGTAGGAGAAAAGCCCAAAAACCTGGCCAAAACCCCAAAAAATAAATTTTCGAAATAGGGTTAGTTGAGTAGTCATTCAGGTAGAGGACTAGTAACTGCATTCTATTGTGGAAGGGAAAGCCCTTTAAGTGTATACCTGCGCCGCAGCGTCAGTTGGCAGTGAGTGTTCGTGAAGAGTGTACGTGTCACGCGCCGAACAGACGAAAATAACGCTGACTTCAAAAACCCATAACTTTAAAGTGACGGGTTTAATTTCAATTCTGCAACATGGATACGACTTCTGGAGGTATGTAGAACATGTTTTTACATCGGTTGAATCGAAAGTTTATGTATAAATGATTGAAATGTAGTATAGCCTTCGGCATAAATAAAATTGAATAATTTTGAAAACATATATTTTCAACGGTCCGAAAAGTTATATATTTTGTCACATTTTGCAAAGCTCCTAGTCTCGGCCTTTAGTTTAATGTATAAGCTTTCGAAATTTACAAGAGTTACCTGCGGAAAACGTGCGTCTTGTCCGTTATGATTTTTTTCGCATCGTGCGGTAGCCGAGCGTGCACGCGACACTATTGAGCAGCCGCTGCGCCTCTACCTGAGAATGGGTGAAGTAGCATCATAACGGACAAGACGGCTGTTATACGCTTGAAATAAATTATTTTAATATATATGTATGTGTATATATATATATACATATAAATTTTCTGTGATTTAATTATGATATATACGTATGCATATATATATATATATATATATAAATTTTCTGTGATTTAATTATGATATATACGTATGCATATATATATATATATACATATTAAAATCAACCACATAAAAATTTCTTAAATATGAATGAAATGTTATAACATTCGAATAAAATATTTGAATATATATATATTATATAGTAAGCAAAGCTTTCTTTTAACCAAATCCATGTCAATATTTTCTGTCTAATTTTCTTAAAATTATTTCAATTATTGCGGTTATTTATTTGGTAAAATAATGTACATTGTTCAAGTTTTTGTATTAATTGAAAATTTTATCTTTTCCTTTAACACCAATTTTCTACAATTTTATGTCTTTATTACAGGATCCGGTTACAAAGAATTGGTGCTGACAAGGAAAGAAGTATTTCTGATAATCAGCGAGCATTTATCCGATAAATTCGCTTCCTTGATCGAATTTATGGTAGAAAACATTTCCAAGGACACCGGACGTACAGTTGTAGTGCCTGAGGACTCGAAACGGACTTTTTCGATACTCTTCAATCAAATGAGAACGAGGTGGCAACAAGCTCACAGAAAATCCTGTGTATTTTTCAAGAATAACGGTGAATGGCTTAGCAAGCAGGTATGTTTTGCCGCACCTACAGACACTGTAGTAACAAGCCCGAGTAATACGGGCGACCGCCCGTCCCTTGAGTTTACAATGTCCAGTGAAAGATCTAAACGAAGGAAGACCCAAGATATTCGTACATCGTTCAACTCGGTCGAGTTAGCATACGCTACTCAGATGAGCCTTCGCTCTTCAGGACAATCCGACGCCGCAAAAGTTATTAAGGACGTAAGAATGACGAGTCCTTTAAGAGCTTCCAAGTATCTTAAAGCTTACTCAGCAACGGATGAAATTACTTTATCCGAAGAGGCTGCACTTTCCGCTATGATTGAATATAAATTCTCCAAGAGTACTTACCAGGGAATGAGAAGATTAGGGAAGGAAAATAACTGTAAGCTATATCCGTCTTACGAAAAAGTGATGAAAGCAAAAAAGCGTTGTTATCCACCACGTGATGCAATCAGGATTACAGAGAGTAGTGCAGAAGTCCAACTACAGGCACTATTAGATCATACAGTTGAACGTATTTTACTCGTTCAAAATGTACTCATTCAAAGATTGACTCCAGATAATGTTCGTAAAATGGACTTGATTTGCAAGTGGGGTTGCGATGGAAGTTCTGGGCAAAGTGAATATAAGCAGACGTTCAGTGATGACAGCAAATCTGATGCGCATGTATTCTTTACTTCAGTCGTGCCATTACAACTCGTGTGTTATGATCAACAATCGAAGGAAGAAATAGTTGTTTGGAAGAACCCCAGACCATCGTCTCCACGATTTTGTAGACCGCTTAGACTACTGTTTCTACGCGAAGACACAGAGTCAACACTTAATGAAGTCCAAATTGTTGAAGAACAAATAAAGTCACTTCGTCCATTCGAAAGTGTAATAGATGGAAAAGAAATCTCCGTAATGTACAAGTTGTTGTTCACCATGATAGATGGTAAAGTTTGCAACGCTGTATCATTGACGAAATCTGCTCAACGGTGCTATTTGTGTGGAGCAACCAGCAAAGATTTTAATGCCATCGACACTGTATTGCAAAGGGAAATCAATGAAACAAATTTGAAGTTCGGATTGTCGACGCTGCATGCGTGGATACGGTGCTTCGAGTATTGCTTACACGTGTCTTACAAACTCGGCATTAAAAAATGGCAAGCTCGAAGTGCCGAAGAAAAAAAAATTACCCAGGAACGCAAGAGGGCCATTCAAGAAGGATTCAAGAAGCAATTGGGTCTAAATATCGATCGCCCAAAGCCTGGATACGGCAGCAGCAATGATGGCAACACAGCTCGGCGATTCTTTGAAAATTCGACGGTTTCCGCTGCGATAACGGGGGTCAACGAAGAAGTTATTAAACGCTTGTACGTAATCCTACAAGTTATATCGTGTGGCCACGAGATAAACTGTGAAAGATTTGAACAGTATGCTATTGAAACGGCAAGAAAGACCGTTGCATTATACCCTTGGTACTCCATGCCTACTTCGGTGCACAAACTATTAATTCATGGTCCAGTGATAATAACTCATACTCTATTACCAATCGGCCAATTATCCGAAGATGCTCAGGAAGCTCGAAACAAAGACATCAAACGATATCGAGAAGATTTTGCGCGAAAAAGTTCCAGGGTTAAAACTATGGAAGATGTTTTTCATCGGCTCTTAGTTACTTCTGATCCGTACATTTCAAGTGTCAGAAGACTACCACAGAAGAAGCTGAAGAGTTTGTCGCCGGAAGCTGTAGCGATGTTGATCGCTCCTAAAGTGACTGCTGCAGCAGACGAATTTTGCGCCGAGATTGAAGCCGTGCCGGGAGTTGTAATAGATACAAACTCGGATAATGATTCTGACTCCGACTCCGACTCCGATTACGATTTTGATTAAGAATAAAATTTTCTATTTTTGAAACGTTCCGTATGTATTTTGGAAATAAAAATAATAATTGCGTAGAATACACTGTTCACGTTTATTTTATTATGATGATTTTTTTAAATATATTAATTTATCTATTTAGCAGGATACTCGGCCATTTTGTTTATAACAATTTGCTGTAAGCTCTTTGTTGCAAGTTATAAACAATAGATATCGGATTGGTAATCAGCGACCTTGAAAACCCGTATATACCAATTTTTGTCAACATCTGGTAACTTTTTAACGTTCATGTCGGCCATATTGGATCGGCCATTTTTTTTACGATAATTTGGCTTGCGGATTCGTAATCAGCGACCTTGAAAACCCGTAAATACCAATTTTTGTCGACATCTGGCAACTTTTTAACATTCATGTCAGCCATATTGGATCGGCCATTTTGTTTACGATAATTTGGCTTTCAGATTCGTAATCAGCGACCTTGAAAACCCCTGTAAGCCAATTTTCATTCCCGTCAAAGGTCATTTGAGGTTTTGGCCAGGTTTTTGGGCTTTTCTCCTACTGTGTGACGTCACGCGCGAGGCTTCTAGATTATTTCAATGCTAATTTAGTTCTTGATTCTCTGCGATATTAATGTATACAAAAATATGTATTGCGCACTCTGGTCGCTTGTTTTTTTAGTTTATACGTTAATTTAAACATAATAATAAATCTAAATTACAACTTATTTATCTTATATAAAATTGTTTACGCTTTACTTACACCCGTCCTTATGCCAAATAAATTATAATTCATAAAAGTAAGCGGAAATATATTAATATTCGTATTATTATATTAATTCTCATACTTTCATCAAGCGATAAAGCATTATCCCCTAAAACAAGCCAATCATCCATCCGGCCGCGAATTGTAAGTACCAGAAAGTGCACATATTCTACAAGCGATGAGATGGTCCCGTTGGTAGCGTTCCTGGCTTTCTGATTTCTTATTTTTTCCTGGAAATTTCTCCGTTACCTATGACCTGAGTGAACGGCTGCGGAGATATTTGGAGAACAGTTAAAGATGAAAAGAAATGAGATTTTCGTTAAAAAAAACTTTCTATTATTATTATTTTTTCCGGAAATTTCTTTTTTTTCCTATTACCTGAGTGAACGGCTGCGGAGATATTCGGAGAAAAGTTGTAGATGAAAAAAATGAGATTTTCGTAACAAAAACTTATTACATTTTTTATCCCTCATAATTCTGAGAAATAATGAATTTCCGAAATTTTTGCAAACATTATTTTCCTTAAGGGGTAACACCACTGTAACGGCCCGCCACGAAGCGTTTTAGACAAATAATACTTGGGGTAATTATTAAGCATATATTGAAGTATTTTGCAAAAAAAATTTATGGGAAAATATTACAAAATGGCGACACTGCAGCAAATTCTTCCGAGGCATGTTGAACTTAAGGTGTTCTACGGCACGCAGTATAACTTGTGTCAATTTCAATCTGGACAAATAATTTTTTCAAAATTAAATCTAGATGAGTGTAGCTAGCGAACCACGTAGGGGATTTTAGAAATATTGATTTTTGATTAATTGCCGAGTATTTGACTGAAAATGTTCAATTTTTTTTAAGACAGTTATTTTTTAATAAATATTGTTTAAATTAACTTATCGAAAATCCCCTATGGGGTTCCGTAGCTACACTCATGTAGACTTAATAAAACAAAATTATTTTTTTTAGATTAAAATTGGCACAGTTATACTGCGTGCCGCAGAGGTTCGACATGCTTCAGAAGAATTGCTGCAGTTTCGCCATTTGGTCATATTTTCGGATAAAAATTTATAGCCATATACTTATACATATGCTCAATAAATACCGCAAGTATTATTTGTTTATCACGTTTTCTTCCGCCAAAAAAAATATAAAAAAATACGCTTCCTGTACGGCCGTTACAGTGGTGTTACGCCTTAAAGTCTTCATATAATTTCCAAGATTTTCACGTAATCGTGATTAAAATGATGAAATATTCGGAAAAATTCGGATAAACTCGGATGTTTGCGTAAAAATAATTGGTTGCAAAACTCTGAATTCTTCATATTTGTTCCAATTCATAGAAAAAGTCGGAAAAATTTTGCGGAAACAACCGGAGTTTTTCGGATAAAAATTTGCACTATGGGCGCGGGCTCGTCGCCCACGCTCAGTGCATTTTTTAAAAGTATTATTACTATTAATTCTTATTTGATTAGTTATTTTGATTAGTTATCATTACTATTTTAATTAGTTATCTTTTAGTGTCGAAAAATTTATCGCGCACTCTGACCGCTTATTTTATTAGTTTGTACGTCAATTTAAATACAATAATAAATCTAAATTACAACTTATTTATGTTCTAAATAATTGTTTGCACCCGTCCCTATGCCAAATAAATTGAAATTCATAAAAGTAAGCGGAAATATATTTACATTCGTATTATTATATTCATTCTCATTTACTTTCATCAAGCGATAAAGCATTATGATAATACTTTATCGCTTGATGAAAGTATATGAGAATGGATATAACAATAGGAATATAAATATTTTTCCGCTTACTTTTATGAATTACAATTTATTCTCGATTGTTTTGACACTTTTTTCCAACTTATTTAACGTCTATTTATTTAAAAAATGCTTTGTTGATTGTTTAGCCGCGTGCACTAATAAAAAACTGCATAACTGCAAGTGAAGTTTATTTTATTTCATAATAAACTAGTGCACTCGTTCTCGGAGGGCACCACGGAAAGGCAATCAACTCCACCCCCCGTCAGCTCAAAGAGTCTCGTCTTGAAAACGGGACGCTTTCGAGAATATATGGTTTCCAAAAGCGCAACTCAAGGAACTATTGATCGATCGAAGAGCTGCTTGAAAAGCCTATGACCACACGATTCGACAATTCAAGATGACTTGCAAAAGTGCTGTTTAAAGAGCTTCCAATTGCAGACAAGTGCGACTTCGATAATCAATGACCGGTTGAATAATTTCAACACTCTGAATTTGCTGCAAATTTGATATATTGAAGCGCAGCTCATCGAGCCTCAAAGACGCCGCGGGAATCATCAACGCGACCGAACCCGCAGTTGATCGCTCCGTCGGCCGCACGTTGAAATTGCTCAAAACAAGCGGGCATTTCAAATTTTAGTCCAAACAGTCTTGGATACTATGACCAAAAAATAAATGTTTCCGCCAAAACGTAAATGAGTTTTTACTTTTCCCCTTAAAAAATTAATTGAAAAAATTGTTGAAGAAAAGTGCCGAAACGATCGAGAAAGGCTCAAGGAGAACTTTGAATTTTTCTCGATCGGCATTTTCTCAAAACACATTTCACATTGGGATGGGGGTCACAACTTTGAAAAGCCAAATATAGAACGACATAGATTTTGAAATGATAGAATTATAAACTGAAAGTAACGAACTGTAAATTATTCGAAATTTTATCCTTCGACCGATAACGAAATTGAATAGCTATTACACCAAAGGATTATTTATGTGAGAGCGCATTTATTCGAGAACGGGTATTCTGATTGTCTGCAGTTAGAGTCATACAAACACAGATTTAAACAATCTAGAACATTCACATCTCCGAAATAGAAAGACGTGAGTATCTAATATTGGTAATACCATCTATAGGGGCCGTCCATATATTACGTCATCGATTTTGGCTGATTTTTAACCCCCCTCCCCGAAATCATCCTATCCTTCCTATCGTCAAAATCCAATTATCGTTACCGTCATCCAACGACCAGACCCCCCACCCCCCTATTTTAAAATGACGTAATTAATGGACGGCCCCATAGCAAAAAGCCAGATATCGAGGATACAAACTTCGAAAGTTTTGATCTCAGATACGCAAACGAGCGATGGTCCATAATGGCGAACACCGAAATAGCGAACATCAAAGAAGTGGACGAGTTGCTTCATAATTTTCTGCCGATTTTCGCTAACACATACGAGATTCTTTTAAAGTCTTTAAGAGGGGATATACATTTACAATGATCAAAAAATCAATTTCTTTTCTTTAAGGGATAACACCATTCTAGGAATTGGGAAAAATCGTTTTCTTTTGGCTTCAAAAATACTTTGGGGTCATAAAAAACAATATGCAGTTGGTCCTGCAGCGATTTGTTTTAAGGTTGGATAAGTGTGTATAGTAGAACCTCGATTATCCGAACCTCGATCATCCGAAGCCTCAATTATCCGAACGAGGACTTAGTTCAGCCGGAAGCTCAATTATCCGAACGTTGGCGCGAAAGATACATGGTTGCTCGCTGCCACCGCCGTGAGTAACAATGAGCAACCCAACGCAACTTCTCCTTCTCAAACAGCTGCGAGACTTAGATGCTCAAAAACGCGTTGCAGCCGTTCGTCAATTAAAAATGGACGATTTTATTTTAAAAAAATGTCTAAAAAGGCATTCGACATTTTTCAGGTGTTTAAAACACACACACACACACACACACACGCGCGCACGCACGCACGCACGCACGCACGCACGCACGCACGCACGCACGCACGCATACATGGGGGTTATTCGGATACCCCACGATACAAGGGACCTAAATTTTATTTTTAGACGTCAATGTTCCGCCCACCGTGTATGTATATATATACATACACGGTGGGCGGAACATTGACGTCTAAAAATAAAATAAATCTAAATATATATATATATATATATATATATATATATATATATATATATATATTTCAACGTTAATATGTATGTCAAATTTTAATATATATTTATGTATTTTTTTTATGTAAAAAAGTGCTGTTGATGATCTCGTCCCAAAAAACCCACGTTTCGATTATCCGAACTTTTGATTGTCCGAACTAGTCTCGGTCCCAATTGGTTCGGATAATCGAGGTTCTACTGTATACGTAAGGCAGGTTTGCAGTCACAAGAGCTTCGCGGTTGAGATATGAGCGTGCAGGCTCTGAGTGTAGACGACGCGGCTTCGATCCCCGGTAGCAATGTCTTGTTTTTTTTTATCAAGCATATACCAATTAAATATCATAAATAATGCCTGAACAGGCGAGAATAGCTAAAGCGAGAGTCAGTTAGAAATTTTCTGTATATAAAATGAAGAAAAGAAAAAACTGATTACCGGGGATTGAACCCGGACCTCCAGCATCGTAATCCGTCACGCTACCAACTCAGCCACGACGCTCACTGCAGATAAAGAAACATTTATGATAGAGCCTTTTCCATAATGTTGAAAAAAAAAGCCGAAATGATCGCGGCATGGGCTCAAGATTTCTTTTTGAACCTTTCACGGTCGTTTCGGCGTTTTATTTTTCAACGCGGTTCGTCGTTAATTTTTTTAACCCGCATTTTCGGCATAAACGGGCAACCGCGAGAAAACAATGATCTCGATACATGTTTTTCCCTTTGAAATTCATTTAATGCATATTCCAATCCGCAGTACGGCCACACATATATGTTGAGCTCAATCGGACGGATGACCTCGCTCCGTTCGCCTGTCGAGCGAGCGAGGAGCAAAGACTTTTCCCCCTCCGAGCTACGCATTCGTGTTCACGCTGACTGCGATACCGACTTGAGCGGCGATCACGGACTCGCGCGGCTACAAGGGAATCTGCAACCTCGACAGAGGCGATGATCACGAAATCATACTCCCGAACTCGCCGCCGCCATTTTGCGCCATTTACGAGGCACGCCGTTGTGCATCGCCCTACTAATCTCTGTACAACGCTCCCCTTTTCGGCGTGCCTCGAAAATGGCGCTAAATCGCGGCGGCGAGTTCGGGAATATGATTTTGTGTGCATCGCCTCTGTCGAGGTTGCAGATTCCCTTGTAGCCGCGCGAGTCGTGACCACCGCTCAAGTCGATATCGCCGTCGGCGTGCACACGAATGGGTAGCTCGGTAGGGGAAAAGTCTCCGCCCCTCGCTCACTCGACAGCCGAGCGGAGCGAGGTTTTCCGTCAGATCGAGCTCGACATATGTGTGGCCGTACTGCGGATTGGAATATGCAGTAAATGAATTTCAAAGAGAAAAACATGTATCGAGAGTAGTGTAATGGTACCAGTTCTAAACCAAGATTCCTACTACCGACACTTACCGACCGAGAACGACCCAAAAATGGTTAATTTCTGAGTTATCGGCGGATGGTCGGGTAGGGGTTTGATTTAGAACTGGTACCATGATCGACTGTCGATGTTTGTACTTACCGACCGATGGTGAGGCTCACAGGTTTACCGATCGATGGTAGGGGTCACCTGCTTACCGACCGATGGTGGTAAGTCCCCCTTCGCCTCGAATGGAATGCGTCGGAATCGGGGGGGGGGGGGGGGGGGGGGGGGGGGAGGTAAACACAGGGCCACACGTCCGATTCCCAGCGAGGCCGCGCAACGACTGACAAAGAGTCGAAGTGCTTTGTAGTAAAAGGGAGTTCCCCTCCCCTCCCGCGGGGAAGAGGGGGAGGTGGGAGGAGAGTGGAGCATGCGATTTCTCAGAAATTGTTTTAAACATTTGTGAGTGGTGAGTCATCGGGCGCTTGCCGTGGCTTGACAAAGGACCCCCCCCCCCTCCGGCTGAGATGCGATAGTTTTGTTTATCGACGTGTTGAAACCGGCGAATTAAGGTGTTGAATGATTATTTTCCGAGAATGTATCGTCGGCCGGTGACATTTGATAGCGCCAAAATGGCGACGGGATTTCGTCAGATTATTTTTTCAAACGTTTTGTGGGGCGTGGTGAGTCATCGGACGCGTGACATTTTTCCGCGCTCGGACCCTCGTGCCCTCAATGCAGGGGGGGGGGGGGGGAGTACATAATCTTGCGATTCAAGATCGGACGCACACATGAGAAAGAACTACGTACACACGAGTGAAAAAATGGAGTTCATCGATAAAATTCGTAAAATTGCCGATATTCTGCCGACAAAGAAGCTCAGAGAGTTGTCACCCGGGTCGGATTATATCATCACCAACATACGGGCGGTCAACACTAAATTTGGCAAAAAGCACATCGTTGACATTCGCAACGAATTCAGCGTGTTTCTACCCGGAACGATCGTCAAGGCGCTTGAGGCTGATTCGACAACATTCGAGAGCATGTTGGTAGCAGCGCATAGAGGAGATCTATGCATGGTCTATCGCGGCGGAAAATGTCACAGCCTGAAATTCGCGAATTCAGCAACATTCCAGCTGATGTTGGCAGCAGCGTACAAAAGGAATGTCTGCATAGCCTACGTCGGTGGAAAGTTTATCGCATACGTTAAGGGTCATGAAAATCGAGAGCAGCTAGCTCATATACTAAATATGAAAAATTATCTAGTTATTGAAACGTTGGACGCGGACTCTGAAGATATGGATGCATAATGCATAATGAAGGATACTAGTATTTCAAGAACAATTCATCTTGTGTTCAAGATTGGAAAGCACGAGAAAGAGCGCCCAACGTCTCGCTGTTTGGAACTCGATCTTGTGTATACAAACTCGACGTTCGAGCGCGTGCCGGCACACACACACACACACACATTGTGGATGCTGCGCTTAACAAAGCCCCCCCCCCCCCCAAATAAAATGCGATATCGATAAACGCGTTGAAAATCGGCCGCCATGATGAAGGGGACTATAAGTGGGGGTGTCGAGAAAAATATTCGTCAGTATAGCGTTTCCTCGTCAACATGAGTCATTTCAGAGATTCAAAAAATCCTGTTTCTCAAAATTTGAAGAAGTTTGCTGAAGATCAATTCCGAAAAGGCCCTCCCCCGTCCGATTCAAAAGTTCCCAAGATCAAAGGGAGTGAAGCATATAATGATAATGTTCGTCCCGGGCGATACGGAGCCGTAGGTGATTCACGGAAAAAATAGGCTCTTGTTGAGAAGTTGCCACGGAAGGCGGCGGAATCATGCGCCGCAACGAAAACAATGCGTGCAAGAGACGTGAATTAAAAGTGCGCATCGAACGATTGTTGCAAGACATTCAACAATTGAAAGGGGAAATAGACTCGTGGGCGCAGATTCATTCGCTGAGGATGATATTTGAAAAAATAAATTTGGAGCCACGGCGCGAAAAATCGCCTCACCGACAAATGTCATTGGTCGAGGATACAGAGTGGAGGGGGAATGGTGGAGGGGGCAAGTATATAATCTCGTGAAGACAGCTTCGAACGATTAGACGGCAAGTGAAAAATGGACGCGATCAATAAGATTGGTAAATACGCAGATTTTCTTCCGGCGAAGAAATTGAACGAGTTGACCCCCGAGTCGGAGTATCCCATCACCAACATACGGGAAGTGAACACGAGATATGGCAAAAAGTTCGTGATTGACATTCGCAACGAGTTTACCGTATTCCTACCGGGGAGGATCAGCAAGGTACTTGAAACGAATCCTGCGACGTTCCAGACGATGTTGGCGTCAGCGTACAACGGAGATCTATGCATGGTCTACATCGGTGGAAAGTTCAACAGCATGGAATTCAAAAACCTGGCAAACGAACCTGGCGAATGCAGTGCGCGGTGAGGAGGAAGGCGACTAATGTCGATTGACTGCTCAAGTGAATTGCAAGTGAAAAAAATGTTTTTTTTTGTTCCCAGGTGAAGAAACCTCGAGTCGCTATGGGCTCTCGGAAAAAAACACATCACAAAGACTCGATGTTGGCGGAGGTGCTCAGACCTGGAGTTCTGCTAACCTAGCGACAGCGAAACCATGGCAAAAATATTGTGTTTTTCGGATCACCAAGGCGCTCCCGGTTGACATCAGCGCTTTGATAAAATCTGGTGCGACGGAATCCACGAACCTCGCCATCACAGTATTAAGAACATTTTTTATGTGTGTGTGTGTGTGTGTGTGTGTGTGTGTGTGTGTGTGTGTGTGTGTGTGTGTGTGTGTGTGTGTGTGTGTGAATGGGACAACATTTTGTAAAATTTTTTGTAAATAAAAAGTAAAATTATGTAATCACAAAAAACTTTATTTCCTCGCATCCTCTTTCAACCATCTCTCCAGACATTTTACATTTTCATAGGCACATTTGAATTTCGGGTGGAGAGTCGCGTGGTAGGGACATCCGTTGTTTCTCAGCTCATTTGTCGCAAGCTTCTTCAACGATGGGCAATCCAGAGTCTCCAGTTCGATGATCTCCGTTGCTAGGTCGGTGAATTTCTTCAACCACAGCGATTTCTCCAATCCCTTGATGTAGACGATTTGAGCGTGTTGTAAGATTGATCGAATGAACATGGGGATGGTGTCGTGTGGAAAGTCGCCATCGTCCCATCGCAAACCATGGTAATTGCGCTCCAACCACATATTCGTACTCTTGTACTTTCCCGGCAGAGAATTCCAGGCGTACGGTGGTTCGAAGAGAAACGTCAAGGGCTTGCAGTCAACGTTCGCCACCTCGACGATTAATATTTCCTTCGGGACGAATTTGTTGATCGGTCGCTTGAAGCCTTGCACATCAACGATAAACTCCATGATGACTGAAGGGGGGCGCGCGTGATCGCAACTTTATATCAACTTTCTTACCCCGCCACCTATCGGATTGTACTCGACAATACGATCATGGAGAATGAGACAGTAGGCGGAAGTATTGGCGGCAATATTGGTCTTTGATTCGAATTCGATGCGTACGTCAACGGGGCCGGACTTGAGAGAATCGTTCTGCTTCGAGCAATCAATGACAATGAGCGGAGCATACTTTATAAAATCCAATTTTTTCAAGCATGGTTCGGGCTCTCTATTGTAGTACGAATATTGAAAGTTTGCATACATTTGATAGAGAAGCGCATATTGGTTCTGTGCAATGTCCAGATTCAAATTCCCATAGGGATAACTTTGCGAATTGAGGTAGAGTTTGACATCTGTGATGTCACAATGATCGAAATTACACGCATTAGCGCTTTTCTTATTTTTACGATCGGTCTGGAAGGCTAGAATGACATATCGTGGCTTCTCAAGTTGCGTAGATGTCTTCACGGCCCACATGTGTTTTGAGGTTGCGGGGAGCATTGGGTACTCGTACAATTCCCATGAGCGGAAAGTCATGGGTATCGGTGTATCTTTACCGATAAACTTGAGAAGTTGGATTTTACGCTTATCGGAGAGTGTCACGTATGGTACGAGCCATTCTACTTTTTTTAACGTGAATTTGATGTCATCCTCAGCTGTGGCTTGCCATATCGCATTATCATTAGTCTTCGATCTCAATAAAATTAATTCATGCTTCGCGTTCACAATGATTTTTCGATAATCTTCGGCGAAACCGAGGATCATACTTAGCGGTATGCATACGTCAAAATTCCCATCGGCATCTGCGACAGCGTGCCCGCTGCGAACATCGTACCAGCCAGCATTCTCAAGCTTATAGTTCTTGGATTGACTCACGGATGCGTATCCCTTCATCGAGCTCGTTATGCCCACATTTTTACATCGATCTATTTCCATGGCATTGAGCTCGTATCTCACCTCGTCGAACAAATAGCAAATGCCATTGTTTGCGAAATGTGTATTGGCGGCGATTGTGCCATCGGCTTTGGTGACTCGCCCACATACGCGTAGCGAACTTTGACTGGGAAGTATGCATATGTCTTGATGCTGAATGGAAATACGTATTTCATCACTGTTATTGAAGGTTGTTGATGCATACGGCTGATGAGCATGAATCTCATAGTGCGCGATAGAATCATCGAAGATGACGGGGGTTTTGATATCAATTATTTCCGCCTCCATCTCAAACAGCATACGCACGCAATGCAGATTATGTAGTTTTTCATGCGATTTTTCCACGTATTCGTAGACCCAAACTCCGCAAAAACAGCACGTTCTGCGGTGTTAGCGGTGTGCGTGTCCATCGACTACTGGACTCTCTCATCGACGAAGTATTGTTTTTATAAGTGCACGCGACTCTGTGAAAGACTATACCCATTGCGATTTGATGTGTAATCGTATGGTTATTGTCTCACCGCGAAAGTTCACCAAATCACCGTCCTGATCCACTATTCGCAGTTGAATGTTGTCTATCGTCTTGCTCGCGATTGGTAGATAAATGACGTGCGACGGTATCTCGATGATTTTATAGCCTGGTGGTACGGATGGGAAAAACTCGTGGATTGTGTGTACTCTTCGCTCGTTAATATACGCGCCAGCTGTGAGGTTACATTCGACGCGCAATGCGTTCACTTTGAGAATGGTCACTAGATTATCCGATTGATGCTTTTCACCAGCTCGTAGTCTATGGGGTGCAAATCCTAGCATACGTCCGATAGAATCCTCGGGCGTGAAATATATTTCATAATTGCACTCGATTTCACTGCGCAGCGTATTGTGGTTGAGCCTAATGCGAATGGTGATATTTTGTTTTGCCAGCTCTTTTTCCAAGTATGTCGCAATATCGGCTAATTCGTAACTTCCAGTAGGTATGGTAAAAACGTTCTTGCCAACGTAAAATTTGTTGTGTCCAATGTCTACATTTGGAATAGAATTGTAGGTTAGGAGTTCGATGAGTCCGAGGGTATAATTCTTGTGGGGGGCGAGTTCAATGGGGGGAAAGTATTGAGCCTCGAGCACAGACGATGATCCCGATAAGGTCAACGTAAGACTGTTATCCATAATGTCGTTTGACAAACTGACCCGATTTTTCCCTCATCACCCACTTTTATACAGAGAAAATCTCTCTCGTCGCGGTAATTGTCGACAGAGAAACTTCAGACACAAATGACCACACTCGAATGTGTCGTATGTCTGGTACCTCTTGTAATTATAATTCACGCTACTCACACCGAAGTATTTCAAAAGTTCGGCAGGTGGTTGGAGATCGCCGAAACTATCGAAATAATGGACTTTATTGTTGGTTTTTTTGTACGCCACCCAATGTGTGCCAGACCCCATATCCTCATCGAGATTTACAATGGCACATTCGCGTAGCCATGGTCCACCCTTGGGCAATTGATTTCGCATGTAACATCCACGAAAATAGGGGATTTTCATTATTTTGGCGTATTTTAGCAAATCTGCATCGGTGAGTGGTCGGTGAGGTAGCTCTACTTTACGTTTTTTGGCGCGATAAAAAGACCCATTCCCTGTTTGTACGGCTTGAGATGTAAGCCTTTGCCCAATGCTATTGCTTCAATCGTTCGATTGTGACGCTTGCTCTCTTCGAGCTCACGTTTCGCTGCTTGAGCGGCCTTGACCGCTTTGACTATGTTGGCCGCACCACCTGCTAGCGCCCCTGCAGCGCTGAGACCGGCAAAGATGGGTACGAGAAACGGTAGGAAGCCACCGATCTTACGAGGCACAGGCAACACTCGAGGCGTACGCACTTTGCGCGCGCCACTTGCGACCCTCTTGACAGCTGCTCGGGCACCCTTTAAGGCCGACGCAGCGACGGCGCTTGAATCTTCACTCTTCACCATGGCTTCTCTCGCTGCATCGATGATTTTCTTCAAGCCAACAATTTTGGCCCCCCTCTTCTTCTTAATCCCCATGCCGAATTTTCTCTTCGCCTTCATGATTCCTGCTACGGCAAGCGCGTTTGTTTTCTCCCCGATACTAGCGTCGCTGGCGCGAACTCGTTGCCAAGCCTTCTCCTGCAATATTTTATCCGCAGAATGTCTAGCTTCGAGGTTTTCACGATTTTTCGAATACGCGATATCGTGCTCCTTGCAAGCTGCATCCAACGGATTTACTCCAGGATCGCCGCGTGCAAGACGTTTAGCCAGCTTTGTGCCGGGTCCGCAATACTGATATCCAGGCAAGTGCAATTCAACGGGAAGTTTGTTGATGATACGATTGAGGAGACCTTTACCGGACTTCTTTCCTCGACGTTTGATCATGATGAAGGTTGCCGCTCGACTGAAGCGGCAATAGATATAAAAGCTCGTTTTATACGATAATTATGTCAGTCGCGACGAAGATGAAGTCCAAGACGTATGGAAAGCTGCCGGTGATAAACTTTGATGAATTTACACAAATTCGGGGAGAGGGTGGACAAAGGCGTCATGGTGATTTGCTGCCAAATACGATTCGCGCGGTATTCTGCGGTCCGTCAAACTGCGGAAAAACCAACGCGTTGCTCACCCTCGTGATACACCCGAATGGTCTGAGATTCGAAAACGTTTATCTCTATTCAAAGTCGCTGAAACAGCCGAAATATCAGTTACTCGAACAATTTCTCCAGCCCGTGAAGGGTCTCGAATATCATCCATTTAACGAGCATGAACAAGTGGTGCCACCGAGCGACGCACGACCAAACTCCATATTCATCTTTGACGATATAGCGTGCGAGAAACAGGACAACGTGAGAGCCTTTTTCTCCATGGGAAGGCATGAGAATGTGGACTGTTTCTATCTCTCTCAAACATACGCTCGTATTCCTAAGCATCTCGTGCGCGATAATACGAATTTCATAGTTCTCTTCAAGCAGGACGACTCGAACCTCAAGCATGTGTACGATGACCATGTCAATACCGATATGTCATACACACAATTCAAAAATATATGTTGCGAATGTTGGAATTCCAGCAAGTACGGATTCCTTACAATTGACAAGGATAGTAGTATCAATGAGGGTAGGTATAGACGAGGGTTTGATTCTTTTCTCCGAGTCAATAAATAACGTGCTCTTTGTTGCAATGCATACAGTATTGCTTGTATTGTGAAACTGACAACAGCATGAAGCGTCGACAACTTTTGCAAGAAAAAGATGTGTTGCAGCAAATCGTCAAGGCCAGTGATGCAATTAGACGAAAACATCGAATGATAAAGATGGGTAGAGATAATGCTGATCAGGTGATGCAGGATGTCTTTAAGCCGATAGTCACACCATTGGAAAAGCTCGTTTCTCACAAGACGTCACCATTGAAGAAGGAGGAGGAGGAGGAGGAAATCAAGAATGAAACGGAAGAAAATGAGAGTGAAGTTAAGAATGAGTCACCGGAAGATTCAACTTTCACAGCGGCGTATGAGCACAAAGATGATGCCTCTGATGACGATGATGATGCCGATGCTGATGATGATGATGATGATGATGATTCACCCAGTCGAGTCGATGAATTGATAAAAAAATATCTCGTATTGTTACGTATGGGTAAAAAGAAAAGTCTGGATACCACATACGGTGTGCGAATGCTTGCCAGCACCAAATTAATGATTGGCGATTCTCCGATAATTTTCAATTCTCCGCACATTCGTGTGGGGGAGAAAAGTTATGCGACAACTGTGGGCTTGACGGAGCTCCTATTTAAAAAAGTGCCAAATGTCGCTTTTCTCGAACCGAACGATTTGAAAAATTATGAGAATATCATCATTGGCACGAACGCGCATAAAAAATATTACAAACCGGACGGAGCTGTGCGACGTGAAAACAGTCACAAATTCAAGATTTATATTTCGAAAATAATTCGAGCACGTACAGGTCGGGGGATGTACAAGAAGGCCAGAAAAAATATGCAATTTGACTATGTTTACTGGGACAATCCGAATGAGCTTGTAGATCGTCTTCGATTACTCCACGCATCTCAAGCGGCAGGCAACTCATCGCATTCCAATGAGATCTTATCGATTATCGAAGAATTGCGCGAGGCTGGAATTATTTATTAGGAAAAACGATCTTTTTTTCCATTCGCATGTTGAACGTTGATGTGTGTGGATCCCCGCGCGCGCGCGCCATGAATGATGACAAAAAACTGACTCTCGTGCGAGAGCTGCATAAGCCTGCACGAAGAAATTATACCCGTCGACACGTTGACATTCGAGGTCTGGATGAAACGTGGCAAGCCGATATCGTAGATATGTCATCGTACGCGAGGCAAAACTCGCAACATAAGTTCCTCCTGACCGTCATCGATATATTCTCCAAATTCGCCTGGGCCATACCGTTGAGAAGCAAGAGCGGTAAAGATACGACAATTGCCATGAAATCTATATTCAATCAGGGTCGCATACCCAAGACCTTGCACGTCGATCGTGGAAAAGAATTTTATAATTCACAGTTTGAAGCTCTCATGAAACGACACAATGTAAACATGTATTCAACGTATAGCAATTTGAAAGCATCAATCTGCGAGCGTTTCAATAGAACGTTAAAAAATAAAATGTGGATGCAATTCAGTCTTCGCGGAATGTACAAATGGATGGATATTCTGGATTCTCTCGTTACCGAATACAACAACACCGTGCATCGAACCATCCGGGAAAAACCGAAAAATATCAATCGCACCAACGAAAGAGAGATTCTCCATCGTATTTTTCGCCAGCGTCGATTAACGGCAAAAAAATCACAAAAATTCAAAATTGGCGATAATGTGCGAATTAGCAAATTTAAGAATGTATTTGAGAAGGGTTATACGCCCAATTGGACAACGGAAATATTCACGATACGCAGAGTGAAAAGAACGAATCCAACGACGTACAATCTCAAGGACCATCGGAACGAACCCATCGCCGGCTGCTTCTACGAAGAGGAGCTCCAGAAAGTCAAGTATCCCGACATTTACCTCGTTGAGAAGGTGGTGAGGAAGCGTGGAAATCGAATGCTCGTCAAGTGGCTCGGTTTCGACGATACGCACAACAGTTGGATCGACAAAGGAGATTTGTGAAGAAAAAAAACGTTTTAATAAAAAAAGTTATCTTCGAAAAAATGCATCACTCCCCCCCCCCCCCCCCCTCGAAGGAAAAATCCTCGCCTTGAGCCGTTGTCCCTTTGTCTTATTCGATATGAAGAAAAAGCTCTTACGTTTACGACCAACTCATGCAACCCGAGGCATATATGCTCTCAGACGCCCGTCGACGCAAGACGTCCCCCCCTTGACTTGATAGTCGCTGTGGTGGTTCTCCTGGCCCACAATTTCATCTTTCTCCAAGTATTCGTGATTTGTTTAAATTCTCAGTGTACTCGAATATCGCATGGTTTTGTTCGTCGATAGTTCCGATCAGGAGGGGGAAATAAATTTTCGTAAATTTTTTGGTTTAAGCGTGAATATATATTTTACCGTACCTTTCTCTCTCTCTCTCTCTCTCTCTCTCTCTCTCTCTCTCTCTCTCTTCACACACAATTATCGTCAACATTTTATTTTTAATGTTCCATATCATCGGAAGCATAACCCCATGGAAGAGTGTCCGTGGAATCTGGTATAAGCACTCTTTTGTCATCTCTCCAGCTGAGAGCAATTTTCTGTTGCGTCGCCGTATGTACAATGTGTTTTTTACTCGTGATCAATTGTTGCGCCTTGACAAGATTTTCGTGCGCAAACAAGCAATTTTTAAAGTCGTCGAATGTGATGGATTTCAGGGTTGACCGCCGTACACCCTTAGCTCTCTTCTTCGCCTCATCACAGTCGAGAATTTTGAACGAGTACAATTTCGCTCTCAAACCTACAAACTCCGTCATAATGCGACCATTATTCTCATCTTTCATGAGACCTAGTACTTTCTTATTGCGCAAAGGCATATTGTACGGATTGTTGGGTGAATAATCAGACGTATCAAATTTGTCAATATCACGCTTCATGGTTTCATACATGTCGGGCACGCTGATGTGATAGATGAGACTGTCAGTGTCTGTATACAATAATTTTGCTCGATCGTCGAATCTTTCGCGCATGAAATTGTAATGAAAATTATAAATCCAGAGCTTGGAGATATCGAGTATGGAAAATCCGGTGTATATAGGCTTGTCGAATAGGACACATGCTTGATTGAGCTCGATTATGACGATGTCATTGTCAAATATGGTGCAGCTATGGAACGTTGGCTTGGCAATCTGCGCTTCGGCCCCCCACCGCCCCTTCCACTTTGTCACGAGTCGCACTTCCCGATGTTTCCTGACATTTTCCATTGTTTTACCAAAGACCGCGTTGTTCATGAGTTTGTAAAAATTTTTCTCAAAATCATTGTTCGATTGCTTTCTCAATTCCGTATTTATATCGATGTATTTTTTCAGCCATGCGCGCTGTTTGAATTTGAGGACTCTGTGAATGTTTAGGAGACGCAATCCCAATTTCAAGCATTGCTTCAAATTTCTATAATGAATGACGTATTTTTCTTTTCGAAGCAGTGTGGTCGTTAGTTTTCGTTGAGTGCTGCCAGGAGGGACGTAGTGTTCGGGGCACAAAGGCAGATCTTTGTGCGTGTCGTGTAACTCTCGAGGATACTCCAAATCGACTTCGAAAATGTAGCCCGTTACGGCGTCGTCGGGAATACTCTCGATACGTTCCCCGAAATTTTCCACCCAAGCGAACGAGCCGAATGGTAATGACTCACACACAGCTGCACCATACAGGTTATTGACATCGTAATACATCAAGTATGACTCGGGCTCGTTTGGATTGAAGTTATCACGCATGTAGCGATTATTCGCTTTCCCGTACCTATTACAGCACTGCGCTACACCACCGCGAATACCTTTCTCGATGAACATTAACATGTCAACGTCGAGCAAGAGTTCGAGTTCTACGCTGGTACATTTTAACATCGCATCAAACGATAGACCGGGTGCGGTAAAATAGTGCAATGGATCGAGACCGTACGTGTTGATGCAATTTCGTCGAAAATTCTCAAAAATATCTGTCAGAAGGAGTACGTCGGTTTTCAAATACAAGTCGGAATATTCACCCAACGTTTTGAGATTAAAGATAGTCCAAACTTTGCACGCGTGCGCGTAATCGTCCGCCGAAATATCTTCATTACTCAATCGGGAGAAAAAATTATTTTTCGCAGGCAATTGCGTCTCATCGAGTCGCATCCAAGAGTCCACATAGTCATAGGGAAAAACGCCTTTTCGCGTCAACAATTCAAATTGCGTGGCGTTAGGGCAATGCTTGCGTGTTACTATTTTTTGATCATCTTTCAGGTAAGATACTAACTTTTCGATGCTACTCGGCATGAACCTCAAAGAGTCGATGAATCGATACTGCACGCGTGTACCTTTGACGCGCTTCGAAAAAGAAATATATTTCTCCTTGTTAATCGGCAAAAGACTCATGGATCCTTCGAAGGTTCGAGCCAATGCTACAATCAAAAAGTGTGCGTCATATCCGGACAAGTTGTGAAAAACTATTGGCACTACGTGGGCAATTTTGTAATTCGAAGTACAGTCTTGATGAGCGGCGCCGCGGAATTTTCCCGTAAAGTGACAATGATCTCGGACTCTCACGTTTGTCGGCGCAAATGGTTTTTCACAAATGTGACAATTTTCAGCCAACTTGAAACTTTGACTTTCATCGCTACTCAAGGGTTTCATTGGTACTATGGTCTGGAAAATGTCGTGCAATGAGCCGGCCAGTCCTTCTAATTCACGCATGAACCATTCGATACAGTTATTTCCACGAAACGCCTTGTACTCCGAGAGAGCGTCATTGAAACTGCAATGTTTATAGTAGGCAATGCTATGAGGGGTATGCTTCTGATAATTTACAGTGTTAGCCTGTGGTGCTGTGACCGGTTCGAGCAAACATTCCAAATCTGCGTAAATTACAAACGGAACTATCTCCTTGTGCTGATAATTTTTGAATTTCAATTTTGTATTTGTACCTTCGGGAAAAGTAACACGACAATTATTACTGCAGTCCTCTTTATGTCGTTGCAATATTTCTTCTCTGCTGAAGTAACACAAACACCGGTCGCAAATCCATACGCGATGTCCATCCCTCGACACCTGCGCATTCAATAGTCGCGACATGTTTTTAATCCACGCGTAATGATGATACACCTTGGGAACACTTGCGTCCTCCTCCTCGTCCTCCTCCTCCTCCTCCTCCTCCTCTTCCTCCATTTCGGCGTTGATCATGAGTAGATGAATGGTTGGTTTATCCGACATTTGCGTACTCAGATATATCGGAACAATTTTACTCGTGCCGTCTTTTGTCGTACCATCAATCCCATACACATGGATCGATAAGCCATTCGATTGCTCAAATTTTGCAATTTTTGACAAACTCATCGGGAAATCCAGGCCTTCGTAGTGGAGCATCTCGCTATAATGAGGATAGGAACTCGTACGTTCGGGATGCATCCTCGGTGGTGGAGAGAGTGCTGCTGTGACGGACCAGAGAAAACAATAGGGGTCATTGTTTTGAATATTGACGACGGCCCGTTTCATCTGTATATCCCTCGGGAGACGCGTGTAAGTGGATAAGCTCCCTCGCAGTGGTTCGTACTTGTTAATGTTCACAAGTAGATGGGAGATTTCGTGTAACGTCCAACCCGACTCTTTTTCCTGAAAGTCCTCGATTTTGGCGGAGAGTTTTGCTTGGACGCACTCGATGAACCACTCGGCAATATCGCTCGATGGTAGAATGACCGCGTTTGTCGTTTGAAACGTCTTTTCCTCCTCAATAATTTCATTCACCTTCATGAGGTGAAATTTGCACGCCAAGGTCACATTCACCTTCACGTTACCCTCCTCGCGCACGATTTTGTCCAGTTTTGAAACGACCACGCGCATCGCATCTTCGAGGAAACTTTGCACATCTTTGTGCTCGAAATTCACAATCGAGCCCGTCTTTATTCGACTTTTGAATGCCGACTCGAGATCGACCCACTTTAGTTTTTCGCGGGCATCACTCACACCAGCACCGCTTACACCTGCGCTGCTTACACTTGCTCCACGCACGATTTTTTCCCTCAGCGACGACAATTTCGCTATTGTCGATTGAATTTTAAGTTTTTGACCGATGTTGAGCCCCGGTTTTTTCAACGTTTGCCCCAAAAGTTTGACGTGCACCTCACAGAACTTTTGCCACTCATCCACGTGAGAGAAATTGTTCCTCGCAACGCTCAACTTGTCAATAATTTTATCGCAATCGTCCATGGTCCAGACTGCTCGATGAATCGAAATAAAGTACCGATGCTGAAGGGCTCACAAATGTATTTAAGAAGGAAATCTCTATACAACCTCACACGCGCGTATATGCGTGTGTGTGTGTGTGTGTGTGTGTGTGTGTGTGTGTGTGTGTGTGTGTGTGTGTGTGTGTGTGTGTGTCGGCACGCGCTCGAACGTCGAGTTTGTATACACAAGATCGAGTTCCAAACAGCGAGACGTTGGGCGCTCTTTCTCGTGCTTTCCAATCTTGAACACAAGATGAATTGTTCTTGAAATACTAGTATCCTTCATTATGCATTATGCATCCATATCTTCAGAGTCCGCGTCCAACGTTTCAATAACTAGATAATTTTTCATATTTAGCATATGAGCTAGCTGCTCTCGATTTTCATGACCCTTAACGTATGCGATAAACTTTCCACCGATGTAGGCTATGCAGACATTCCTTTTGTACGCTGCTGCCAACATCAGCTGGAATGTTGCTGAATTCGCGAATTTCAGGCTGTGACATTTTCCGCCGCGATAGACCATGCATAGATCTCCTCTATGCGCTGCTACCAACATGCTCTCGAATGTTGTCGAATCAGCCTCAAGCGCCTTGACGATCGTTCCGGGTAGAAACACGCTGAATTCGTTGCGAATGTCAACGATGTGCTTTTTGCCAAATTTAGTGTTGACCGCCCGTATGTTGGTGATGATATAATCCGACCCGGGTGACAACTCTCTGAGCTTCTTTGTCGGCAGAATATCGGCAATTTTACGAATTTTATCGATGAACTCCATTGTTTCACTCGTGTGTACGTAGTTCTTTCTCATGTGTGCGTCCGATCTTGAATCGCAAGATTATGTACTCCTCCCCCCCCCCCTCTACATTGAGGGCACGAGGGTCCGAGCGCGGAAAAATGTCACGCGTCCGATGACTCACCACGCCCCACAAAACGTTTGAAAAAATAATCTGACGAAATCCCGTCGCCATTTTGGCGCTATCAAATGTCACCGGCCGACGATACATTCTCGGAAAATAATCATTCAACACCTTAATTCGCCGGTTTCAACACGTCGATAAACAAAACTATCGCATCTCAGCAGGAGGGGGGGGGGGGGTCCTTTGTCAAGCCACGGCAAGCGCCCGATGACTCACCACTCACAAATGTTTAAAACAATTTCTGAGAAATCGGACCCTCCACTCTCCTCCCACCGCCCCCTCTTCCCCGCGGGAGGGGAGGGGAACTCCCTTTTACTACAAAGCACTTCGACTCTTTGTCAGTCGTTGCGCGGCCTCGCTGGGAATCGGACGTGTGGCCCTGTGTCCCCCCCCCCCCCCTCATTCCGCCGCATTCCATTCGTGGCGAAGGGGGACTTACCACCATTGGTCGGTAAGCAGGTGACCCCTACCATCGATCGGTAAACCTGTGAGCCTCACCATCGGTCGGCAAGCAGTGCAGCCCTACCATCGGTCGGTAAGTACAAACATCGACAGTCGATCATGGTACCAGTTCTAAATCAAACCCCTACCCGACCATCCGCCGATAACTCAGAAATTAACCATTTTTGGGTCGTTCTCGGTCGGTAAGTGTCGGTAGTAGGAATCTTGGTTTAGAACTGGTACCATTACACTACTATCGAGGAAATTTTTTCCCTCGGTTGGCCGTTTATGCCGAGACTGCGGGTTAAACAAATTAACGACGAACCGCGTTGAAAAATAAAACGCCGAAACGACCTTGGAAGGTTCAAAAAGAAATCTTGAGCCTTTGCCGCGGTCGTTACGGCGTTTTTTTTTTCAATAAATGTTTTTCTATCCTCAATGAGCGTCGTGGCTGAGTTGGCAGCGTGACGGATTGACGATGCTTGCGGTCCGGGTTCGATCCCTGGTTAATCGACTTTCTTTTATCTATTTTTTTTCTTTATTTTATATTCAAAAAATTTCGAACTTACTCTCGCTTTAGCTATTCTCGCATGTCCAGGCATTATTTATGATATTTAGTTCGTGTATGTTTAGTTTAAAAAAAAGACATTGGCTACCGGGGCTCGAACCCGTGTCGTCTGCACTCAGAGCCCGCAGGCTGATATATCAACCGCGAGGCTCTTGTGACTGCAAACTAGCCTTACGTATACACACTTACCCAACATTAAAAAAAATTCGCAGCATACCAATTGCATATTGTTTTTATGACCCCAAAGTATTATTGAAGACAAATGAAAACAATTTTTCCAAATTCCTAGAGTGGTGCTATCCCTTAAAGAAAAGAAATTGATTTTTTGATCGTTGTAAATGTATATCCCCTCTTAAAGACTTTAAGGCATCTGGCCACCTTGGCCGATCGAAAAATGGGTCTATTAAAAAAAATAATAATAAACTCGAAAGTATGGGCCGGAATATTTTTATTTTTTTACTCAACGTCAGAAAGGGCTTTAAGAATAATGTTAATACATCTCCATTCAAAATATTAAAAAAATAGCGCCGTTATGCAAATTGCCGCAGAGGCCCTCCCCGCACGATACGCGCGGTCGTTGTCCCAGCTGTTACCCGGTCATGTCACATCTGCAAAAAAAAATCAGCTCATTCGTGAGTAGTGTCGCTACAATGTAGCGTAGCGGTTTTTTTCTCGACCATTAAAAAAATTCTGGTGAGCCGAAGAAAAAATTGTATTTTTCACCGAATTTATGGCTCACCATAATTTTTTTAATGGTTGAAAAAAACGGTTACGCTACATTATAGCGACACTACTCACGAATGAGCTGATTTTTTTTTGCAGATGTGACATTGACCGCGTAACAGCTGCGACAACGACCGCGCGTATCGTGCGGAGGGCCTCCGCGGCTATGTGCATAACGGCGTCATTTTTTAATATTTTGAACGGAAATTTATTAACGTTATTCTTAAAGCCCTTTCTGACGTTATGTAAAAAAATATTCCGGCCCATACTTTCGAGTTCATTATTATTTTTTTTAATATGCCCATTATTTGATCGGCCAAGGTGGCCAGACGCCTTTAAAGAAACTCGTACGTGTTAGCGGAAACGGGCAGAAAATTATGAAGCAATTCGTTCACTTCGTTGATGTTCGCTATTTCGGTGTTCGCTATTTTGGACCATCGCTCGTTTGCCTATCTGAGATCTATACTTTCGAAGTTTGTATCCTCGATATATATGTCTTTTTGCTATAGATGGTTCTACCAATATTAGATACTCACGTCTTTCCATTTCGGAGATATGGATGTTCTAGATTGTTTGAATCTGTATTTGTATGACTGAAACTGCAGACAATCTGATTACACGTTCTCGAATAAATAATCCTTTGGTGTAATAGTTATTCAATTTCGTCATCGGCCGAAGGATAAAAGTTTAAATAATTTACAGTTCGTTACTTTGAGTTTATAATTCTGTCATTTCGAAATCTTTGTCGTTCTATATATGGCCTTTCAAAGTTTTGACCCCCATCCCAATGTGAAATGTTGTGAACAAAATGCCGAAACACACTTATCCAATGTGAAATGTTTTTTGAAAAAAATGCCGATCGAGAAAGACTCAAAGTTCTCTTCGAGCCTTTCTCGATCGTTTTGGTACTTTTCTTCAACAATTTTTTAAATTAATTTTCTAAGGGGAATAGTAAAAACTCATTTCCGTATTGGGGGAAACATTTATTTTTTTGTCGTATTTTCCAATATTGTTTGCACCAAAATTTGGAACGCCCGCTCGTTTTGAGCAACTTCAACATGCGTCCAGTGGAGCGAACGACTGCGTGTTCGGTCGCGTCGACGATACCCGCGCCGTCCTTGCTGCGGCCGCTCCCCGCGCTCGTGCCGCTGTTCTTTCGATGGCCTGCCCTTCTCGCGCCTTTGAGCTGCCTCGGGTGGCTCTTGCCGTTGCGGCTGCTGCTGACCACCACATTTCTTTTTGTTGCGGCGCCAAAATTTCTTCTTTGTAACTGTAAAAAATGAATAATAAAATGTTCAAATAAAATACATTACTCACACAAATTAAGGGATATTTAAAAAATTCCGAATTTCTGACTGATTTTCAACAAGGGATAACTCGCAGAAAAATGGTCATACAGAAAATTTAAAAAACGGAAATTATAGCTTCAAGTATCTAGTTTTCAGATCTGGACTGTAAACTTTTTTAGCGTGGGTGGTTTTCTTGTAATCATCCGAAAACCAACGAAATTTTTTTCTCCAAATTTTTCCTCGTCTTTAACATGGTCTGTCGACTTCAATTTTTTTTATCATACGACTATACAAGTCTTTTAGACAATTTAATCAGCTTTAATTTGACCTTTTTATGAGCTCCGTACGATGATTTGGCGCGGAGTAATCGTCGATCAAAGCAAAAAAGTCCATTTTAACTTTGACAATCAATTATTCGAGAACTAATAATTGCACAGAAAACAAAAGTTGGGTTTTGGAAACTACGAAACATTCTCTATGACATGCAATTTGGGGCTGTTGATAAAACATTTTTTTTCGGAGTGATGATGTTGACTGAAACAAATTTGTAAATTTGCCAATTTAAGGATATTTGGAAAATTTGGTATAACTTTGGATATAATGCATGAACGAAGGATATCGTCGGTAATGTTTTAACCTCGAAGTGTCCCCGAAAAACCCTCAAAGTTGCAAAGTGCTGCGATTTATTTTTTCTTAGTGCCTCGAAGTTTCAAATTTATCGTTTCTGTCGAAAATCACCGTAACAAGCAATTTTTCGATTTTTATTTATTTTTTCGCCTTTAAAATGTTTTTTTTAGCAATAATGCGTAATTTATTTATTCAAAGACATCAATTACAACAAAACATTTTTTTCTAAATAAAAAAAAATCAAATTAAAAAAATTCAAATTTTTAGGGTAGTTTTGTAAAAAACTGTTTTTTGTGTTTGTTAAGAAAGAGTATTTCAACGATTGAAGCTGCAAAAAAATTATAAGTTCGAGATTTGTGTGAAGAGAATCAGTCGACAGTAGGGGGGTATATCAACAAAGGTGGTTTAGACTGGTAAAAAAAAATCGACGACATTTTTTTTGACAAGAGATCATCGTTAACAGCTGAAAAAAAAATTGAATTTTTTTTATTTAAAAAAAAATGTCATAATTTTTTTTTTAATGTCATAAATTTTTTTTTTTATTTCGAAATTTTTCATTAAATTTTTTTTTTAATGTAAAAAAAATGTTTATAAAAAAAAATTTCACGTCTTAACGATAATCTCCTCTTGACAAAAAAAATTTGGTCGCTTTCTTTTTTACGAGTCTAACCACCTTTGTTGTTGATATACCCTCCTACTGTCGACTGAATCTCTTCACACAAATCTTGAACTTTTAATTTTTTTGCAGCTTCAATCGTTGAAATACACTTTCTTAACAGAAAGGGTAGTTTTGAAAAACAGTTTTTTTCAAAACTACCCTAAAAATTGGAATTTTTTTCTATTTGATTTTTTTTTCTTGGTAATTGTTTTCTTTGAATTAATAAATTACGCATTATTGCTAAAAAAAAAGCACTTTTTGAAGATGAAAAAATGAATAATAATCGAACAATTGCTTGTTACGGTGATTTTTGACAGAAACGATGAATTTAATCCTTCGGGGCACTAAGAAAAAAAGATCGCAGCGCTTTGCAACTTTGTTGATTTTTTGGGGACACTTCGAGGTTAAAACATTACCGACGATATCCTTCGTTCATGCATTATATCCAAAGTTATACCAAATTTTCCAAATATCCTTAAATTGGCAAATTTTCACCTTTTTTGCCAGTCACCATCATCACTCCTAAAGAAAATGTTTTATCAACAGCCCCTAATTGCATGTCATAGAGAATATTTTGCAGTTTCCCAAACCCTACTTTTATTTTCTGTACGATCATTAGTTCTCGAGTAATTGATTGTCAAAGTTAAAATGGACTTTTTTGCTTTGATCGACGATTATTCCACGCCGAATCATCGTACGGAGCTCGTTAAAACGTCAAATTAAAGCTGATTAAATTGTCTAAAAGATTTTTATACTCGTATGATAAAAACAATTCTTTGACGTCGACTGACCATTTTAAAGAGCAAAAATTTGGAAAAAAAATTTCGTTGGTTTTCGGATGATTACAAGAAAACCGCCCACGCTAACAAATTTTACAGTCCAGATCTAAAAGCTAGATACTTGAAGCTATAATTTCCCTTTATTTATTTTCTGTACGACCATTTTTCTCCGAGTTATCCCGCGTTGAAAATCAGCCAAAAATTTGGATTTTTTAAATATCCCTTAATTTGTGTGAGTAGTGTATTCTATTTGTATATTTTATTATTTATTTTTTACAGTTACAAAGAAGAAATTTTGGCGCCGCAACAAAAAGAAATGTGGTGGTCAGCAGCAGCCGCAACGGCAAGAGCCACCCGAGGCAGCCCAAGGGCGCGAGAAGGGCAGGCCATCGAAAGAACAGCGGCACGAGCGCGGGGGGCGGCCGCAGCAAGGACGGCGCGGGTATCGTCGACGCGACCGAACACGCAGTCGTTCGCCCCACTGGACGCATGTTGAAGTTGCTCAAAACGAGCGGGCGTTCCAAATTTTGGTGCAAACAATATTGGAAAATACGACAAAAAATAAATGTTTCCCCCAATACGGAAATGAGTTTTTACTATTCCCCTTAGAAAATTAATTAAAAAAATTGTTGAAGAAAAGTACCGAAACGATCGAGAAAGGCTCGAAGAGAACTTTGAGTCTTTCTCGATCGGCATTTTTTCAAAACACATTTCACATTGGATAAGTGTGTTTCGGCATTTTTTACAACACATTTTACATTGGGATGGGGGTCAAAACTTTGAAAGGCCGAATATAGAACGACAAAGAATTCGAAATGACAAAATTATAAACTCAATGTAACGAACTCTAAATCATTCAAAATGTTATCCTTCGACCGATGACGAAATTGAATAACTATTACACCAAAGGATCATTTATTCGAGAACGTGTATTTAGGTTGTCTGCAGTTTGAGTCATACAAATACAAATTCAAACAATCTAGAACATCCATATCTCCGAAATGGAAAGACGTGAATATCTAATATTGGTAATACCATCTATAGCACATATCAAGGATACAAACTTCAAAAGTGTAGATCTCAGATAGGCAAACGAGCGATGGTCCAAAATAGCGAACATCAAAGAAGTGGACGAGCTGCTTCATAATTTTCTGCCGGTTTTCGCTAACACGTACGCGATTCTTTTAAGGCGTCTGACCACCTTGGCCGATCGAAAAATGTGTATATTAAAAAAAATAGAACACTCGAAAGTATGGGCCGGAATATTTTTATTTTTTTACATAACGTCAGAAAAGGCTTTAAGAATAACGTTAATAAATTTCAGTTCGAAATATTAAAAATTGGTGGCGTTATGCCCATTGCCGCGGTGGCCCTCCGCACGATACGCGCGGTCGTTGTCCCAGTTACCCGGTCATGTCACATCTGAAAAAAAAATCAGCTCATTCATGAGTAGTGTCGCTACAATGTAACGTAGCGGTTTCTTTTCGACCATTAAAAAAATTATAGTGTGCCATAATTTCGGTGAAAAATAAAAAAAAATTCTTTCGGCTCGCCATAATTTTTTTAATGGTCGAAAAAAACCGCTACGCTACATTGTAGCGACACTACTCACGAATGAGCTGATTTTTGTTGCAGATGTGACATGACCGGGTTACAGCTGGGACAACGACAGCGCGCATCGTGCGGAGGGCCTCCGCGGCAATGTGCATAACGGCGCCATTTTTTAATATTTTGAACGGAAATGTATTAACATTATTCTTAAAGCCCTTTCTGACGTTGTGTAAAAAAATTAAAATATTCCGGCCCATACTTTCGAGTTTATTATTTTTCTTAAATATACCCATTTTTCGATCGGCCAAGGTGGCCAGACGCCTTAAAGTCTTTAAGAGGGGATATACATTTACAACGATCAAAAAATCAATTTCTTTTCTTTAAGGGATAACACCACTCTAGGAATTTGGAAAAATCGTTTTCATTTGTCTTCAATAATACTTTGGGGTCATAAAAACAATATGCAAATGGTATGCAGCGAATTTTTTTTAAGGTTGGTTAAGTGTGTATACGTAAGGCAGGTTTGCAGTCACAAGAGCCTCATGGTTGATATATCAGCGTGCGGGCTCTGAGTGCAGACGACGCGGGTTCGATCCCCGGTAGCCAATGTCTTTTTTTAAATTAAACATACATGAATTAAATATCATAAATAATGCCTGGACATGCGAGAATAGCTAAAGCGAGAGTAAGTTCGAAATTGTTTGAATATAAAATGAAGAAAAAAAATAGATTTAAATAAGTCGATTAACCAGGGATCGAACCCGGACCGCAAGAATCGTCAATCCGTCACGCTGCCAACTCAGCCACGACGCTCATTGAGGATAGAAAAACATTTATGATACACGCTTATTCATAATGTTTACTGTTGAAAAAAAAACGCCGTAACGACCGCGGCAAAGGTTCAAGATTTCTTTTTGAACCTTCCACGGTCGTTTCGGCGTTTTATTTTTCAACGCGGTTCGTCGTTAATTTTTTTAACCCGCATTCTCGGCATAAACGGCCAACCGAGAGAAAACAATTTTCTCGATACATGTTTTTCTCTTTGAAATTCATTTAATGCATATTCCAATCCGCAGAACGGCCACACATATGTCAAACTCGATCGGACGGAAAACCTCGCTCCGTTCGCCTGCCGAGTGAGTGAGGGGCTGAGACTTTTTCCCCGCCGAGCTACCCATTCGCGCGCACGCCGACTGCGATATCGACTTGAGCGGTGCTCGCGACTCGCGCGGCTACAAGGGAATCTGCAACCTCGACAGAGGCGATGCACACAAAATCATATTCCCGAACTCGCCGCCGCGATTTAGTGCCATTTTCGCGGCACGCCGAAAAGGGGAGCGTTGTACATCTCCCTACTAATTTCTGCCGAAAAGGGGAGCGTTGAGCATCTCCCTACTAATCTCTGTCAGCATTATAGCGGCAAGAGGACAGCATACGGCGGCACACTGTTACACCAATATGCTGTCTTTTGCTTCCGCATTAAGATGCTAATTTGCGCCACAGTGCGTGGTTTGGCGAAATAAATGTGTGATGCCAAGACGGCAAGTTTGCAGCAAATATACACAACAATTACCGGCTGCAACAACGGTACTGATGCGTCAAGCTCCAGATTTGAAGTGATGTCATTTTTATATCGCGTTTCAGTCACAAATGCACCACGCTGTGACGCTCCGTTGCCGGTAAAAGCGAGGCAAGTTATCGCGGTATTGATACGGAAAGTTAGGAATACGTTATTCCAGCAAGGTTAGGGCACATTGGCGGCACGCTGTGACGTTACAATCGCACACACGAACCGGTACGTGTGTGCGATTGTATTCAATCAAATTATTTATTTTGCCCTCTTTTTATTCCCGCCTGCTCAGCTACCGGTAATGCAGAACTTCATTTAGCCGGTCATAACACCGCAATAGCAGGTCTCGTTTATGCCGGCGAAGGAGCGTTACGGCGTGTTCTAAATATGCCGGCAACGGAACGTCACAGCATGCCACCAATGTGCCCTCTCCTTGCCGAATAGCGTATTCCAAATTTCCCGTCTCAATGCCGCGATAACGTGCCTCGTTTCTACCGGCAATGGATTGTCACAGCGTACCTCCAATGTGCCCTCAACTTGCCGAAATAACGTATTCCAAATTTTCAGCCGCAATGCTGCAATAACCCAGAAATAAACGCGCTCCATATGTACCGCCTATATTCTGTACTTTCGTACTGCAATATTAACACCACCATTCATGCGAGGATGCGCTATGCTGTGCTGCTAGACCACAGCTTAATGCGGCGGCAAAGGATGCCATTTTTCCGTCACACCTTGCTCTCTCTTGGCGTGGTGTTGCCAATGTGTTGTCGCCAAATTTCTTACTGGGAAGGAGAGGACAAAGAATCAGAGCATCAAAAATTGACCAATTCAGAATTAGAAAAACCCACAAATGGTTCAGAGGATGCAATTTACGATAGCGATGTATCGGAACTTCCTTGGGATTATTCTTCCAACTCCGGGCATTCTGATGATGAAGAGCACACGTCACAACAGTGGTCAACGAGGATCGTCAACCACCCTGTCGAGGAATTTTCACGGCGTCGAGGGCCCCGGCATAATTTACCCGTAGATGCTCATGAACTCGATTATTTAGGCCTCTTCCTCAACGAAGGATTCTATGAAACGGTTGCACAGAAGACAAACAGGTATGCGGAATATTCGCAGCAAGTGAAAAACTCTCCAAATCCCAAATGGATTCCCGTCATAGCACCAGATATAAAGGCGTACATTGGGATTCTAATATATATGGGAATCATAAAAGCGCCGACTGTCGAGCATTATTTTTGGAGGATTTTATCTCGTGTCCTCTCGTCTCTAACTCAATGACCTTCAAACGCTTCCAACACATCGGCCGATACCTGCACTCAGTAGACGAGGAAAACCGAGATAAGTGTGACCTCTTGTCGGAGATCAGACCAGCGCTGGACGTGTCACAAAATTTCCGGAAGTATTTCCAGCCTGGTCGAGATATTTCAGTGGATGAGGTGATGATAGCCTTCAATGAAGGAATGATGATTAAACAGCATATGCCTGCCAAACCGACAAAGTGGGAAATAAAAGTGTGGACAATCGCAGAAGCAGAGACCGGTTACATGCTGGGAATGAAGATTTATTTGGGAAAAAAAGAGCCGACACAGAATAAAGATCTTCTTCTGGGTAAACAGGTGGTGCTGGACATGTCCGAGCCTTTTTCTGGGGAAAATCACCATATCTTCTATGATAACTTTTTCACTTCTGTTCGTCTTGTGACGTTGATAAAATCGCGTAAAATGTATACTTGCGGTACAATCCGAACGAACAGGAAAGACTGGCCAGTGGAACTTCGCAAACCTGCTGCACTCAAGCTTAAGCCGGGGGACTGCATCCAAAAGTAGAGAGATGACACAACTGCAACGGTTTGGCATGATAAGCAGGATGTGTCGATAATCTCCAACAACTGTGACCCACTGATACGTGTTGAGAAACGTCGGAATAACAAAGGTAAAGGTCAAGAGTCCATACAGTGTCCTCTTCCTATTGTTACGTACAATAACGGTATGGGTGGGGTCGATCTATGCGATCAAAAACTGTCGCACTACCCAATTGGTCGGAAAACTTTGAAGTGGTGGAAGTACGTGCTTTTCTTTGTTATCAACGTGTGCATCACCAATGCCTCCACTCTACGCGAAATTACGACAAAACCTCATCAACACAGTAAACCGCCTGACCAGCTCGCTTTTCGAGAAAATTTGGTCAGACAATTGATTGGAGGCTTCTCGTCGCGAAGACGGTCCATTTCGAGTGCATCCGTCCTGCACTGAGTGTGCCCGAGTGGAGAGGAAGACAAAAAATAACTTAGCAGTACGTACAACTTGGCAATGCTTGTGTTGCCAAATACCTTGGTGCAAAGACCCCTGCTTCTGACACGTCCACGGTTTCGATAAGATCAGAGAGAAATCGGAGTTGCAAACGGGATAATCAGTATCTAGTGACTATAAAATGTGATAATTTGTCATAAGAGAGGATTTCTTGTTATCGTTTTCATTCAGTTTATATAGAATAAGAAAACCTTTCAATAAAAAAAATGAAGCGACTATTCCCGTTCATTCCTTTTTAAATCGAATCGCCTAAAATATTTGAACAAGACCGAGACGCACGGGCCTGAGCGCGCCATCCCCACTCTCGCCGCTCAGCGCCTAGCTACTGAGTGGGGACTCTCGACGATCCGGCAATGGGTTAAAACAGAACAAAAAACAGAATTAATTATATCTTTTGATATTTGTCGATTATTGGAAGAATTTCGATAAGGCATTTTATCCGATCTCCTGTGGGGACGTGTTTTAATCCTTCTTCCACTGCGTTCAAGTATGGATCTTTTTGTTGCACGGTTGACGCCATTTCTCTGACAACTTTTCCCAACAACTCAGTTGCCGCATCGAGTCCTTTTTCGATATTGCTGTTCGATTTTCTTCGTTTTTTGGCGAAATGATCAAGTTCTGGAGGGATTACAGGTTTCTGGATCGTCCAAAATACTAGCGTTGATGATGAAGATGAGGAGTAACAGCTTGAGGCCGTTGTACTAGGCGTAAGCGGTATAATCGATGCTGCCCTTGTAGGATGATAATCTGAAAAAATAATTGTGACTGTGTGAAAAAAAAACTGTTTCTCATTTCAAATGTCAAGTTCTATTTTCAATTCCCAGTTGAATAACATTAGAACATTTATTTGTCAACATTGAGCTAGTATATCTTTTAAACGAGTTGATTTATAACAAAATATCAAGAGACATTTTTCAAAGGAGCCTAATATATATTCATTTTTACTAGAAAAATTTATCACCTAAAGATGGAAATATATGAAAAGTAATTACCTTTAGCAACATCGTAATCATGGTCCAAGTCAATTGAAGCATTACATATTTTTTCAGTGTATATGTGTTAGATATGTGTCCCCATGGAGTGTTTGGGTGACTGCACAGTCAATATATTTGCCTGCGGAGTGAGCTTTGCGAAAGGCTCTGCTCCTCTCAGTATATTTGACTGCGCTAGCAAAACAACTTCCTCTGCAAATCCTACACTCTTGCATTGTTGAATAGCTGACTCCGCAGTACAGTAGTTCGAGGAAGCTCCACCTTCAAAGAACTCTTCGCTTCGCTGCTGTCCTTGAGTGAGTGGGGGCCTGGGAATATTCCGCAGGCAAATATATTGACTGCACAGTCAATATATTTGCCTGCGGAGTGAGCTTTGCGAAAGGCTCTGCTCCTCTCAGTATATTTGACTGCGCTAGCAAAACAACTTCCTCTGCGAATCCTAGACTCATGCATTGTTGAATAGCTGACTCCGCAGTACAGTAGTTCGAGGAAGCTCCACCTTCAAAGAACTCTTCACTTCGCTGCTGTCCTTGAGTGAGTGGGGGCCTGGGAAAATTCGACTCTGATCTGTAAACATAAGTATGAAATGTAAAACATGAATTAATGATTCTAATTATTGCTAACTGAATATGAAAAATAACCAAACCTTCTGTGAGAAACGTGCGGAGTTAAGAAACTCATACTGTCGTACAAGTACCATTTTTTAACAGGTAGACAGCCAGATCCAGATGGCTGGAGTTTCATGTTCCATTGCGCCCTGCTGAACATGTCTCTCAAAGAGGATCATCTTTTTTTAATACTTTCAGCTCAAACAAGAGAATAAATACGGGGAAACATTTTTTCTTAAAAAAAAAACCGCGCTGGAACCATATGACTAACGCGAAAGTACATTCCCAGGTAGCAATTTAAAAATAGTTGTCTATTAGCAGAGATTAGTAGGGAGATGTACAACGCTCCCCTTTTCGGCGTGCCTCAGAAAGGGCGAAATGGGTAGGGCCACGAATGGGTAGCTCGGTGGGGGAAAAGTCTCTGCCCCTCGCTCACTCGTCAGGCGAACGGAGCGAGGCAGGCAGCCAGATCGCGCGTAAAAGTTACCCCCTCTCTAGTCACTTACGCGCCCATCGCACGATCATAGTAGCGCGTGTCCGTGAGCGAGCGAGGCTCGGACATCTTCGGAAAGAGCCGAGCACGGTCGAAGTGTCCCGACCGCGCCTTCGGCAGCTACACCAACACATGGACGCTGAGCACGTTCATGTGCGGCGAAGCCGAAACGAAGGCTTCGAGGGAAAAAGCAATCTGAGCACGACTCGCGCGTGACGTCACCCGATGGCACGCGCGAGGCTTTTAGATGATTTCAATGCTTATTTAGCTCTTGATTCTCTGCGTTATTAATGTATACAAAAAAATGTATCGCGCACTCTGATCGTTTATTTTTTTAGTTTATACGTTAATTTAAATATAATAATAAATCTAAATCACAACTTATTTATCTTATATAAAATTGTTTACGCTTAACCCACACCCGTCCTCATGCCAAATAAATTATAATTCATAAAAGTAAGCGGAAATACATTTATATTCGTATTATTATATTAATTCTCATACTTTCATCAAGCGATAAAGCATTATCCCCAAAAACAAACCAATCATCCATCCGGCCGCGAATCGTAAGTACCAGAAAGTGCAAATATTCTACAACGGTGAGATGGTCCCGTTGGTAGCGTTCCTAGCTTCGGTCCGCAGGGGCCCCTAGTGCAAATTTTTTGCCAAATTTTTCCTGATTTCTCATATTTTAGTTATATTTGAGATTTTCGGAGAAAAAATGATTTAAAACACATTTTTTATTGAAAATTCATAATTTCTCATTTTTTTCCCGGAAATTTCTCTTTTTCCTATGACCTGAGTGAACGGCTGCGGAGATATTCGGAGAAAAGTTATAGATGAAAAAAATGAGATTTTCGTAAAAAAAAAACATTACATTTTTTATGCCTCATAATTCTGAGAAATAATGAATTTCCGAAATTTTTGCAAACATTCTTTTCCTTAAGGGGTAAACCACTGTAACGGCCTGCCACGAAGCGTTTTAGACACATAATGCTTGGGGTAATTATTAAGCATATATTGAAGTATATTGCGAAAAAATTTATGGGAAAATATTACAAAATGGCGACACTGCACAAAATTCTTCCGAGGCATGTTGAACTTAAGGTGCTCTGCGGCACGTAGTATAACTTGTGCCAATTTTAACCTGGACAAAGTTTTTTTTTAAATTAAATCTAGATGAGTGTAGCTAGTGAATCACGTAGGGGATTTTAGAAATATTGATTTTTGAATAATTGCCGAGTATTTGACTAAAAATGTTCATTTAGACTTAATAAAGCAAAATTCTTTTTTTTAGATTAAAATTGGCACAGTTATACTGCGTGCCGCAGAGGTTCGACATGCTTCGGAAGAATTGCTGCAGTGTCGCCATTTTGTAATATTTTCGGATAAAAAGTTCTAGCAATATACTTAAATATATGATCAATAAATACCGCAAGTATTATTCGTTTATCACATTTTCTTCCGCAAAAAAAAAATTTCAAAAAATCCGCTTCTTGTAAGGTCGTTACAGTGGTGTTACCCCTTAAAGTCTTCATATAATTTCCGAGATTTTCCCGTGATCGTAATTAAAATTATGAAATATTTGGAGAAATTCGCAGAAACTCGGATGTTTGCGTAAACATAATTGTCCGCAAAACTCCGAATTCTTTATATTTGTTCCAATTCATGGAAAAATTCGGAAAAAATCTGCAAATTTTTTCGGAAAAAATCGGAGTTTTTCGGAAAATATTTGCACTAAGGGCGCGGGATCGTTCCCCGCGCTCGGTACTTTTTTAAAAATTATTATTACTATTAATTCTTATTTGATTAGTTATTTTTATTAGTTATTATTATTATTTTAATTAGTTATCTTTTAGTGTCGAAAAATTTATCGCGCACTCTGACCGCTTATTTTATTAATTTGTACGTTAATTTAAATACAATAATAAATCTAAATTACAACTTATTTATCTTCTAAAAAATTGTTTGCGCTTTACTCACACCCGTCCCTATGCCAAATAAATTGTAATTCATGAAAGTTAGCGGAAATATATTTATATTCGTATTATTATATTCATTCTCATATACTTTCATCAAGCGATAAAGCATTATCATAATGCTTTATCATAATGCATTACCATAATGCTTTATCGCTTGATGAAAGTAAATAAGAATGAGTATAATAATATGAATATAAATATATTTCCGCTAACTTTTATGAATTACAATTTATTTGGCATAGGGACGGGTTTGAGTAAAGCGCAAACAATTTTTTAGAAGATAAATAAGTTGTAATTTAAATTTATTATTGTATTTAAATTAACGTACAAAGTGATAAAATAAGCGGTCAGAGTGCGCGATAAATTTTTCGACACTAAAAGATAACTAATTAAAATAATAATGATTACTAATAAAAATAACCAATCAAATATGAATTAATAGTAATAATAATTGAAAAAAAAGCACTGAGCGCGGGGTACGATCCCGCGCCCCTAGTGCAAATTTTTTTCCGAAAAACTTCGATTTTTTCCGGAAAATTTTTCCGATTTTTTCTATGAATTGGAACAAATAAGAAGAATTCAGAGTTTGGCGGACAATTATTTTTACGCAAACAACCGAGTTTTTCCGATTTTTTTTCGAATTTTTCCGAATATTTCATCATTTTAATCACGATCACGGGAAAATCTTGGAAATTATATGAAGACTTTAAGGGGTAATACTACTGTAACGACCTTACAGGAAGCGTATTTTTTAATATTTTTTTGGCGGAAGAAAATGTGATAAACAAATAATACTTGCGGTATTTATTGACCATATATTTAAGTATATGGCTATAAATTTTTATCCGAAAATATTACAAAATGGCGACACTGCAGCAATTCTTCCGAAGCATGTCGAACCTCTACGGCGCGCAGTATAACTGTGCCAATTTTAATCTAAAAAGAAAAATTTTGTTTTATTAAGTCTACATGAGCGTAGCTACTGAACCCCGTAGGGGATTTTCGATAAGTTAATTTAAACAATATTTATTAAAAAATAACTATCTTAGAAAAATTGAACATTTTTAGTCAAATAGTCGGCAATTACTCAAAAATCAATATTTCTAAAATCCCCTACGTGGTTCACTAGCTACACACATCGAGATTTAATTTGAAAAAAATTATTTTGTCCAGAATAAAATTGACAGAAGTTATACTGCATGCCGTAGAGCACCTTAAGTTCAACATGCCTCGGAAGAATTTGCTGCAGTGTCGCCATTTTGTAATATTTTCCCAAAAAAATTTTTGCAATATACTTCAATATATGCTTAATAATTAGCCCAAGTATTATTTGTCTAAATCGCTTCGAGGCAGGCCGTTACAGTGGTGTTACCCCTTAAGGAAAATAATGTTTGCAAAAGTTTCGGAAATTCATTATTTCTCAGAATTGTGAGGGATAAAAAATGTAATAAGTTTTTTTTACGAAAATCTTTTTTTTTTTCATCTACAACTTTTCTCCGAATATCTCCGCAGCCGTTCACTCAATAGGAAAAAGAAAAAGTTCCGGAAAAAGAAATATCAAGTTTTTTTTTACGAAAATCTCATTTTTTTTTCATCTTTAAATTTTCTCTGTATATCTCCGCAACCGTTCACTCAGGTAATAGGAAAAGGGATATTTCCGGAAAAAAATAATAATAATAACAAGTTTTTTAACGAAAATCTCATTTCTTTTCATCTTTACCTTTTCTCCGAATATCTCCGCAGCCGTTCACTCAGGTCATAGGAAAAAGAGAAATTTCCGGGGAAAAAATGAGAAATCATGAATTTTGAGTAAAAAAAATGTGTTTTTGGGAAATAGACCAGTACTTGAATCTGTTTTAAATCGTTTTTTCTCGGAAAATCTCAGATATGACTAAAATATGAGAAATTATGAAAAATTTGGAGAAAAATTTGCACTACGGGCCCCTGCGGACCAAAGTCAGGAACGCCACCAACGGGACCATCTCATCGCTTGTCGAATATGTGCACTTTCTGTACTTACAATTCGCGGCCGGATGGCTTGTTTTTGGGGACAATGCTTTATCGCTTGATGAAAGTATGAGAATTAATATAATAATACGAATATAAATATATTTCCGCTTACTTTTATGAATTATAATTTATTTGGCATAAGGACGGGTGTGAGAAAAGCATAAACAATTTTATATAAGATAAATAAGTTGTAATTTAGATTTATTATTATATTCAAATTAACGTATAAAATAAAAAAATAAGCGATCAGACTGCGCGATACATTTTTTTGTATACATTAATAACGCAGAGAATCAATTGCTAAATAAGCATTGAAATCATGTAAAAGCCTCGCGCGTGCCGTCGGTGACGTCACGCACGAGTCGTGCTCGGATTGCTTATTCCCTCGAAGCCTTCGTTTCGGCTTGGCCGCGCATGAACGTGCTCAGCGTCCATGCCTTGGTGTAGCAGCCGAAGGCGCGGTCGTGACACTTCGACCGTGCTCGGCTCTTTCCGAAGGTGTGTCAGAGCGTCGCTCGCTTTCGGACACGCGCGACTATGATTGTGTGATGGGCGCGAAAGAGACTAGAGAGGGGGCAACTTTTACGCGCGATCTGGCTGCACTGGTCAGCGAGGTTTTCCGTCGATCGAGCTCGACATATGTGTGGCCGTACTGCGGATTGGAATATGCATTAAATGAATTTCAAAGAGAAAAACATGTATCGAGAAAATTGTTTTCTCTCGGTTGGCCGTTTATGCCGAGAATGCGGGTTAAAAAAATCAACGACAAACCGCATGGAAAAATAAAACGCCGAAACGACCGTGGAAGGTTCAAAAAGAAATCTTGAGCCTTTGCCGCGGTCGCTACGGCGTTTTTTTCAACAGTAAACATTATGAATAAGGGTGTATCATAAATGTTTTTCTATCCTCAATGAGCGTCGTAGCTGAGTTGGCAGCGTGACGGATTGACGATGCGGTCCGGGTTCGATCCCTGGTTACTCGACTTTTTTAAATCTATTTTCTTTTCTTCATTTTATATTCAAAAAATTTCGAACTTACTCTCGCTTTAACTATTCTCGCCTGTCCAGGCATTATTTATGATATTTAATTCATATATGTTTAATTTAAAAAAAGACATTGGCTACCGGGGATTGAACCCGCGTCGTCTGCACTCAGAGCCCGCACGCTGATATATCAACCGCGAGGCTCTTGTGACTGCAAACCTGCCTTACGTATACACACTTATCCAACCTTAAAAAAAAAATTCGCTGCATACCAATTGCATATTGTTTTTATGACCCCAAAGTATTATTGAAGACAATTGAAAACGATTTTTTCGAAGCCTTAAAGTCTTTAAGAGGGGATATACATTTACAACGATCAAAAAATCAATTTCTTTTCTTTAAGGGATAATCCCACTCTAGGAATTTGGAAAAATCCTTTTCATTTGTTTTCAATAATACTTTGGGGTCATAAAAACAATATGCAAATGGTATGCAGCAAACTTTTTTTAAGGTTGGATAAGTGTGTATGCGTAAGGCAGGTTTGCAGTCACAAGAGCCTCGCGGTTGATATATCAGCCTGCGGGCTCTGAGTGCAGAAGATGCGGGTTCGATCCCCGGTAGCCAATGTCTTTTTTAAATTTAAACATATATGAATTAAATATCATAAATAATGTCTGGACATGCGAGAGCAAGTTCGCATGTCCAGTCATTACTCTCTTACTCTCTTACTTACTCTCTTACGAACTTACTCTTTACTCTTACGAACTAATTACGAACTTACTCTCGCTTTCGCGAGAGTAAGTTCAAAATTTTTTGAATATAAAATGAAGAAAAAAAATAGATTAAAAAAGTCGATTAACCAGGGATCGAACCTGGACCGCAAGCATCGTCAATCCGTCACGCTATCAACTGAGCCACGACGCTCATTGAGGATAGAAAAACATTTATGATATACGCTTATTCATAATGTTTACTGTTGAAAAAAAAACGCCGTAACGACCGCGGCAAAGGCTTAAGATTTCTTTTTGAACCTTCCACGGTCGTTTCGGCGTTTTATTTTTCAACGCGGTTCGTCGTTAATTTTTTTAACCCGCATTCTCGGCATAAATGGCCAACCGAGAGAAAACAATTTTCTCGATACATGTTTTTCTCTTTGAAATTCATTTAATGCATATTCCAATCCGCAGTACGGCCACACATATGTCGAGCTCGATCGGACGGAAAACCTCGCTCCGTTCGCCTGTCGAGTGAGCGAGGGGTAGAGACTTTTCCCCCACCGAGCTACCCATTCGTGTGCACGCTGGCTGCGATATCGACTTGAGCGGTGCTCACGACTCGCGCGGCTACAAGGGAATCTGCAACCTCGACAGAGGCGATGCACACAAAATCATATTCCCGTACTCGCCGCCGCGATTTAGCGCCCTTTCTGAGGCACGCCGAAAAGGGGAGCGTTGTACATCTCCCTACTAATCTCTGCTATTAGTTGTCCAAATGGGTACCAAATGTCCGCTTGGAAGTTACCTATAAGTTATCATGTGTCCAACAGTGATCTTTTTGGATGGTTGCTGACTTTAAGATAACTTCCGGCCGGACATTTGGTACCCTTTTAGCCGACTTTTGGACAACTTTTTGAAAATTGCTACCTGGGTTGCCGCTCACGGATTTTAGTTATTTGCTGATAACTTCAAATACACGTGCACTTTTCCCACATTTTTGTAATCCGGATGTGTTTTATTATGAAGACAATAATTTTTACGAACAGAAGTAATTACTAATTCACTCGGATCCATATTCGGAAACTTTTCACGCGAAAAAACGGCCAGACCATAGAGGTTAGAGTGCGAGGAGTCCGATGTATGCATATCAAAGCCGAGATTAGTAGGGAGATGTACAACCATGGAGGCTAGAGTGGGAGGAGGCCGACCTGTGCATTTCAAAGTGGCTACAAAAATGTGGTCAGACCGGGATGGCGCCACTATCTCTAAAACCTCGAGCACGAAGCTGAGTATCGATGTCGTGTAAGAGAGATGGAAGAGGATCGAATACGCATCCCAGCAAGCAGTGCAGCGAGATCGCGCGCAAAAGTTACCCCCTCGCCGGTCTCTTACGCGCCCATTACACAATCATAGTAGCGCGTGTCCGTGAGCGAGCGACGCTCGGACATCTTCGGAAAGAGCCGAGCGCGCCGAAGTTTCCCGACCGCTCCTTCGGCAGCTACACCAACACATGGACGCCGAGCTCGTTCATGTGCGGCCAAGCCGAAACGAAGGCTTCAAGGGAAAAAGCAATGTGAGCACGACTCGCGCGTGACGTCACTCGACGGAACGCGCGAGGCTTTTAGATGATTTCAATGCTTATTTAGCTCTTGATTCTCTGCGTTATCAATGTATACAAAAAAATGCATCGCGCACCCTGATTGCTTATTTTTTTAGTTTATACGTTAATTTAAATATAATTATGAATCCAAATTACAACTTATTTATCTTCTAAAAAATTGTTTACGCTTTACTCACACCCGCCCTTATGCCAAATAAATTATAATTAATAAAAGTAAGCGGAAATATATTTATATTCGTATTATTATATTAATTCTCATAATTTCATCAAACGATAAAGCATTATCCCCAAAAGCAAGCCAATCAACCATCCGGCCGCGAATCGTCAGTACCAGAAAGTGTATATTCTACAAGCGATGGGATGGTCCCGTTGGTAGCGTTCCTGGCTTCGGTCCGCAGAAGCGTAGGATCGTTCCTCGCGCTCAGTGCTTTTTTTGGAATTATTATCACTATTAATTCTTGTTTGATTAGTTATTTTTATTGAGTTATCATTATTATTTTTATTAGTTATCTTTTAGTGCCGAAAAATTTATCGCACACTCCGACCGCTTATTTGATTAGTTTGTACGGTAATTTGAATGTAATAATAAATCTACATTACAACTTATGTATCTTTTAAAACATTGTTTGCGCTTTACTCACACCCGTCTCTATGCCAAATAAATTGTAATTCATAAAAGTAAGCGCCCTGTCATTTTGGTCAACCGGTTGTACAAGACAGTTGAGTCAACGTAAAAGTTCAACGGTTGAATTTGGACAGCTTCACAACTGTTCATCTTTGAAAGTCGACCATCCTGCGTTTTCTGTGGATGGTTGACTCGATGGTTAACTCGGCGGTTGATTGGATGGTTGACTCGACGCAATATATTTAATGATTAATCAAATTATACTGTCTTAATAATTAAATTGATGATTTGCGGAGAATTGAGTCATCAAACACTGGGGGGGGGGGGGGGGGGGAATATCCGCAGCAGATTGTGCGACGGAGTGAGACAACCATCCAGCGAAAACAAAATGGCCGCGGTTAAACAACCGTTAAATCAACCATTAGGATTTTTTTTACGGTCGACTTTATAGTTGTAAAGCTGTCCAAATTCAACCGTTGATTATTTCGGTTGACTTTGCAGTTGCCAAAATTGCTAGCGCGGAAATATATTTATAGTCGTATTATTATATTCATTTTCGTAAGTTACGATTCGCGGCCGGATGGATGTGGCTTGTTTTTGGGGATAATGCTTTATCGCTTGATGATAGTATATGAGAATGAATATAATAATGCGAATATAAATATATTTTCGCTTAGTTTTTATGAATTACAATTTATTTCGCATAGGGACGGGTGTGAGTAAAGCGCTAACAATTCTTTAGACGATAAATAAGTTGTAATTTAGATTTATTATTAAATTAAAATTAACGTACAAACTAATCAAATAAGCGGTCGGAGTGCGCGATAAATTTTTCGACACTAAAAGATAACTAATTAAAATAATAATGATAACTAATAAAAATAACTAATCAAATAAGAATTAATGGTAATCAGAATTTAAAAAAAAGCACTGAGCGCGAAGAACGATCCCGCGCCCCTGCGGACCGAAGCCAGGAACGCTACCAACGGGACCATCTCATCGCTTGTAGAATATGCACTTTCTGGTACTGACGATTCGCTGCCAGATGAATGATTCACTTGTTTTTGGGGATAATGCTTTATCGCTTGATGAAAGTATGAGAATTAATATAATAATACGAATATAAATATATTTCCGCTTACTTTTATGAATTATAATTTATTTGGCATAAGGATGGGTCTGAGTAGAATGTAAACAATTTTTTAGAAGACAAATAAGTTGTAATTTGGATTTATTGTTATATTTAAATTAACGTATAAACTAAAAAAAAAGCGATCAGGGTGCCCGATACATTTTTTTGTATACATTGATAACGCAGAGAATCAAGAGGTAAATAAGCATTGAAATCGTCTAAAAGCCTCCCGCGTTCCGTCGAGTGACGTCACGCGCGAGTCGTGCTCAGATTGCTTTTTCCCTCGAAGCCTTCGTTTCGGCTTGGCCGCACATGAACGAGCTCGGCGTCCATGTGTTGGTGTAGCTGCCGAAGGCGCGGTCGGGAAACTTCGGCGCGCTCGGCCCTTTCCGAAGATGTCCGAGCGTCGCTCGCTCACGAACACGCGCTACTATGATTGTGTGATGGGCGCGTAAGAGGCTAGAGAGGGGGTAACGTTTGCGCGCGATCTGGCTATTTATCATTTTGCATCTCTCTCGCACGCAGCCTACTTCTCAAGTATCATGCTGCCTTATGCACAGTTCACTTCTCATTATTTACTTGTTCCGTCTCTGTCACACGCAGCTCACTTCTCGACGTCTTAGCAATAGTGGCGCCATCCTGGTATGACCACATTTTTGTAGCCACTTTTTTCAAGTCTCTCCATAAAGGTACGGCCTCATGCAGTCGCTCGTCGCTCGTTTGCAGCGACAAATCTGCTCACGTAACCCTATTTTGAATTTCCCGCGACTCAAAAAAGTAGCGACAAGTCGCCGCGTCGAATAGCAGCGTCAACATGGCTGCTTGCAGGATTGATCTCGAAAGCTGCTTTCCTAACCTCCTTTAGTGGCAGTTGTTTAGTGATACAAGTGAAATAAATCGGAGTAAATAAAAATAAAAATATAATAGTGCTTTTTCGGAAATTGACGAGATGTTTGTTTACAAGTATCAAAAGTGGGTTGATCAGTGTCAACAGATTGCTCACAGAGCACGGATTCAGAAAATTCGGAGACAAAGAGTATTAGTAGCTCTTGTAGTGAACGAAATTTTGTTGCGCAAAAACAAAAAGGAACGTGCTCAAAAACGTTTTTGGGTTCACCCATTATATAAATTACGAATGGAACATGGCTTTTTTGAAGCAGTTTTTCCTACACTCTCCTCGTACGCCGATAAGTTTGAAAATTATTTGCGGATGTCAACGAGTCAATTCGAAGAGCTGCTATGTTTAGTTGGACCTCTCATAACAAAACAGAACGCAGTGAGGGAGCCCATTTCTGCTGCTGCACGACTTCTAATAACTCTACGGTAAGATTGTAGATTTTTTTCCTGCTTAACGATTGACTACAGACATTAAACTAAATACAATTTTTCAACAGATATTTAGCTACCGGTGACTGTTTCACATGCATATCCTACCAGTATCTGGTAGGGGAAACAACAACAGCGAACATAATTGCAGAAACGTGCAGAGCACTTTGGAGTTGTCTCAAAAAGGAAGTTCTACCATACCCTTTGGACACGTCTGATTGGCTGAGAATTGCTCATGAGTTCGAAGAGCAATGGCAATTTCAGCATTGTATAGGCGCCATCGACGGGAAGCATATACAAATTCGGGTACACGAGTAACATATATTTGATAAAAGTATAATTTGACAATTTCATGTTTTTAATTTTCATCCTTGTTGCAGTGTCCTGATAATGCTGGCTCATCGTATTTCAACTATAAAAATTACCACAGCATCGTATTGCTTGCTATATGCGATGCTAACTACTCGTTCACGTTCGTTGACATTGGTGCTTACGGTCGACGCAGTGATGGTGGCATTTTTCGTGATTCAGAGATGGGCCAAAAGTTCGAGAAGAGACAAATGAGTGTACCCGATCCAGAAAAGCTAACAGTTGATGGAATGGCTTTACCATATGTGCTAGTTGGTGACGAGGCCTTTCAATTAACAGATTATTTACTTCGCCCGTACCCGGGTAGAATCGGTTTAAATCAAGAAAAAAATATTTTTAATTATCGTTTAAGCCGTGCTCGACGAACGATCGAAAATACTTTTGGCATAATGGTTAGTCAGTGGAGGATATTGAAGAAGCCTATGGAAGGCACAGTTGAAAATATTTTAAGTACGGTTCAAGCAATTATATGTCTCCATAATTGGCTTCGTAAACAAGATAAAGACAACAGTTACATTCCGGCGAACATTAATAATCCAGATGTATCTAATGGTATAAGCTCGGAAGTAAAAAATAACTCAGCTCTTAGAGATGGTAAACATAGAGGAATAAACAATAGCAGTCGCTCTGCTATTACTGTTCGAGATGAATTTTGCGATTTTTTTAATGTCGAAGGAGCAGTGCCATGGCAATACAATCGTATTTGAAATCAGTGCGCCAATCCATGCACATCCCAATCAATTGTGGCCCACGCATGTGCCTTGAGAAATTAGTGAAAATCGACAACTGATTTAAAAAATTCTTCAAAAATCGAACAATCATCCGATCCTCATGTCCCAAGTTGCTCTTTAAAGAGCAACGAAATAAGAAAAGAATGAGCGCAGGTATAGATCGTTATCTCTTCAGAAATTGTTTGGTATTTTTTTCTTTATTTATTTTTCTTATATTTTCTTATTATTTTTTTACTTTTATTTAATTTGCTGGTATTGTATTAAAAACATACATTAACCTTCATGTAGTATTTTGTAAAATAATGAATTAAATATTATAATTGAGTTGTCTGGAATTGTCCTATAAAAATAAAATGTTGTATCATTGTTATAATTTGCGAACTTGAATACAATTCGGATACAGTTCCGAAAGGCTTATACGGCTGATTTATTTAAACTGTTGTATTTCTAGGAGTTTGAAAGGAACCCAGATCCCAAGAAGTCCCCAAACACAAACCCAAACCGGAACGAACCCAATAGTACCAGAAAACTCTAAATATCCTATATCGCACGCACACGCACGCACACACACGCGCGCGCGCACACACACATGGAAAAAAATGGATACAAAATAATTGATTAAAATATACTATACTTATTTTAAACTAAGAACGACAGGGATGAATGGTGCCAAAAATATCGACAACGATAATTTTTTTTATTTCAGTATAAAACTGTTTCATTTATTGATTTAACAATCTTATATTATGAAACTAGTCAACATAAATAATTTTTTTTACTTCAGTTCTTTTAATTATCACAATCTTAAAAAATAGTACTTTTTCGTAATAATAAAGGAACAAGAATTTATATAAATAATTCGATAAACGAAACAAGAAGATCCGGTTAACGAATTAAGTGTTTGACGCAAATCTCTGACATTTTTGGTGCACCAAATTCAAAATCTCGATGACGGTTTCCATCCGTTCCGACAGTGGTAATCGTCGCAAGTGAGCACCCACCCCAACTAGGAATCCATCGACATCATCCATTTGTGGTGGTGGAGGTTGTGCAGGCACTGGTTCTTCTCTGGACATTGCATCGGCAATACGGTTTAGAAGGACCATTGACTCATCCGCTCCTTTATCTCTGACGGAACGTCTTCTTATCCTTTTACTTGATTGGATACCTGATTTTTTTTAAACGGATTTACAATGATAATTAATTCATATTGACAATCGAAATGTCGATAAAATTTAGGAAATCTGTAAGGATCGAGTTGGAATTGAGTTGAATTGGTTACCTTCCTCATTAACGTGTTCGTCAATACTTTCGTTTAGATCTACGGCCGCATCTAATTCGTCCCGATCCTCTTCCTCATTGTTAAGCCGGCTGACATTACTGCTTGTTCTACATGGAATGAAAATGATCGAATTTCAATAATTAATTCGATTCCATTTATTCAAAAGATACGTGAAATAAAGTCATTAAAATATGTTCAAATATTATTTGAAATGTAAAAAATATTATATAAAAATTAAACTAAATAAAAAAGGTAGTTTACGGTCGTATGAGACAGGTATCCCGTAAAAATTCCATTTGGCTGTAAAATTTCCACTTCTCTTTTGGCGTTGCACGCCCAGAACCGCTCGGGAACTGCTCCGCGTGAATGATGCGCCTGTACACATCCCTTAAGCATTTGAATTTTTTTTTTGGCATCATCTGCACTTAATTTTCCTGTTGAATTAAAAGAAAATAAAATATTATGATACACGCAAAAATAAATGCACATTTAGCTCTTTAACATGACTCAAGGAGGCAATGACCGAGATAGGATAGATAGGAGTCAGGGGAATAGTGAAAGAGGAATAGAGAAATGCGGAAATGTAGGCGAGGTGGTGAAGAAGGGATACACAGACAGAAGAAGCGGAGTGCTAGAAAAGGAGCCGGTGCTGGAACGCTGCAAATATAGAAGAACATTTGAGAAAACGACCAAAGGAAACAAATTAAAACTGAGGGTGATAGGAAAGCACGGAATGGAGGAGATACAAGGTGATGGGACCAAAAAAATACAAGAGAAAGGGGGTAGTTTTAGAAGGGTAAAGGATAAGCCACATTATATTGAGAGTAGTGTACAAGAGGAAATGTAAAGAAAAGATGAAGTAATGTATATAGGTGAATATTTAGCCCTAGATTCCCACACTGGGGTAATTAATTACCCCAGTTTTTTTTAGTAAAAACGTAAATTTTTATATTTTTTCAGAACTTTTTATCGTTTTCCAGGATTTTTTCTATTACATCTTCCCCGAAAGCTATTTTATCATATATCATTCTCTTTGGTATCGAAAAATAAAGGAAATCGTGTAAATTAAATTCCATCATCGCATGTGAGGAACATTTTATGCTCAAAAAACGGTTGGGGCAATTAGTTACCCCACTGTGGTCCCTACGTCCCAAAACAATAATTGTGGGAGTCGAGTTAAGACCAAAGAAGCCATGCGATGGAAATAAAACTACTAGTATTTTTTGGCATAAATAGTAATTAGCCATACGTTTAGAAAAGCTAATTCGCCGTATTCTGATCCTCACATATAAATGTAAAAGGGGCTAACATTAAAAATCTTAATTTTCCTTACCATTAAGTGCAATTGAGACTTCCTCCCACAACTTGGACGTCGTTTCTCTACTCCTTTCTTCTATCGGAATAGAGAAGTTCCATAACGGAATTCTTTTCTCTACCACGAGAATGAGAAGTTCAATTTCCAAGTCCGTCAGCTTCCCATTGCGGTTAGTAGGCAATGGTTGTTTCAGAACCTGCGATGGCACTTGGCTCTTTGATTTTTTTGAAGATTCTGCAAATAATAATAATAATAGGCGTAATAATAATTACGCGATTTATTTAAAATGTTGTATTTTAAATAAATACAATATACACTCCCGCTCAAAAGGTTGGATACACTCATCGATATTTCTTGCCGCACTTGAAGTTGGATAACTCTACCAAAAAAAAAGATATCCAAATTCCCAAGGCGGCGTTTGAAAAAGGGTGTATCAGGCTACAGTTTGTCGACTTTAAAAAATTTTTACGATTTTTTTTCGACCCAGTACGCCCTTTGGTACTTGACCGTTTTTAGGCCTTTTTTCGACCATCGCGAATCGGGCGCACGTTTTAAGGAAATTTTTTGTATTTTTTTTACCGTGAAAAACTCTAAAGGGATGATAAAAACTCCATCTTCCTCTATTTAAAAAATTTTTGCGATTTTTTTTCGAAATGTCATTTCATTTTTTGCTAAAAAAGATAGATTTTGAAAAATTCAGAATAACTCGAGAACAATAGGGTTTAAAAAAAAACAACAGGGATGCAAAAAGTTGCATATTTTTATACTGGATCGCCTGGAATTTTTTCAGAATTTTTCGCCGAAATTTTTTTTTGGAGTATTTTTATTGAGTGAGAATACTCAAAAAAAAAATTTCGGGGAAAAATTCTGAAAAAATTCCAGGCGATCCAGTATAAAAATACGCAACTTTTTGCATCCCTGATGTTTTTTTTAAACCCTATTGTTCTCGAGTTATTCTGAATTTTTCAAAATCTATCTTTTTTAGCAAAAAATGGAATGACATTTCGAAAAAAAATCGAAAAAGTTTTTTAAATAGAGGAAGATGGAGTTTTTATCATCCCTTTTGAGTTTTTCATGGTAAAAAAAAATATAAAAAATTTCCTTAAAATGTGCGCCCGATTCGCGATGGTCGAAAAAAGGCCTAAAAACGATCAAGTACCAAAGGGCGTACTAGGTCGAAAAAAAATCTTGAAATTTTTTTTAAATCGACAAACTGTAGCCTGATACACCCTTTTTCAAACGCCGCCTTGGGAATTTGAATATCTTTTTTTTTGGCAGAGTTATCCAACTTCAAGTGCGGCAAGAAATATCGATAAGTATATCCAAACTTTTGAGCGGGAGTGTACATACAATAATAAATACATACAATAAATACAACGAAGTTATAATAATAATAATAATAATAATAATAATAACAATAATAATAACAATAATTAATTATGTTATTATTATTGTTATACCCCACGCCATAACAATAATAATTATGGCGTGGGGAAGCTGGCGTGCCCATCGCCCGGGGGGGAGCACAACTCCCCCGCAATAGCCACCGACGTGCCAGGCCAACCACCTGGCACGCCGAAAACTAGGTTCGAACACCACCTAGTCAAGCCCCCCACAACCGGTCCCTCTCGGATGGGGACCAAGGATCAGTTGGGAGGGGCACCCGGATAGGATCCACGGCAACGACCACGGCTCGAAATCGGCGCCTCGAGTGGACGGAGGAACTCAAGGAGGACCTCATCCGCTGCTGGAGGGATAGCGTGCCGTCGCGGCGGTGCTACATGGCGAGGTTGCAGGCCCTGTGGAGCCAAGTGCACCCAGAGCTTGCACACCTCTCGCAACAACATCTGCGAGACCAAGCTGCCCGCTTGCGACGGCAAGGCTACGATCTCTTGTTATTACCACCTGAGCTGTCCGGCAGGCGCTCTTCCGCGCGTTCCGTGCGGAGCTCTACCGGACGGCCTCAAGATCGAACCCCCCGGCAGTCGGAACCCCCCCGTTGGCGCGTCGATTTGACAGAGGACTGGGGAACAAGGAGGGAGAGAATCACTGGGAAATTTTCTCTTCAGCCTGGTTGCCTAGAAGCGGCAAATGAGTCCCTCGCGGCAGCAATCCCTGAGACCGCTGATCTCCTCAGCTTGAACTGGGCTGTGTATCACGCGGCTGTTGAGTCGAAGCCTCAGACACGCAATGATAAGGCGGCGTTCGTGGCTAAGACTCGGCGGCGCGTTGCACAGCTCCAGAATAAGATCAATGAAGCGCGGCGGCAGGCATCCCGTGTTCAGTGTGTGTTAGACTTCATTACGGCGGGGAGGGCGTTTACCCCTAAAATCCGAAAAATCAGCTCGGAACTGAAATGCCGTCACCACACATTGAACAAAGCTATCCTCCTTATTGTGAAGGAACGCTACGTGGAGAAGGTGCGGAACCTGGGGGTTGCGAAGCAATCCCTAGAGAGGCGGCTGGGTCGGGCGTTAGACAACGCCCTCTTCCGTTCTGACCCAGGCCGCTGGTTCCAACCACCTACGCCTGCCCCCGACACAGCGCCAACAGCTGTTCAGGTGGAGCGGTTTTGGGGAGAGCTGTATAGCGAGGCGGGTCATTTTGATGAAGGCACTCCAACTCTGGGACGGTTCGACACGTTTTGTCGGCAACAGCCGAGTCAGCGTGGCGACTGTTTTCCAGTCACGCGGGGTGAGGTGGAGAAGGCGGTGAGTAGCATGAGGAACCACGCCGCTCCCGGACCGGATGGGATTAACATCTTCTGGTGGAAGAAATTCAAGTGCACCCATACCCATCTGGCCCGCATCTTCTCGTCGTTCATCGATGGGACGGTGCCCATCCCTGCGTGGCTGACAGAGGGAAGGACGGTGCTACTCCCCAAAAAAGGGGATTTGTCTCGTCCGGAGAACTACCGCCCGATAACGTGTCTGAATGCGCTCTGTAAGATCTTCACAAAGATTCTTTATGAGCGTGTTCTGCGCGAGATCGAGCCTGCATGGCGGGAGATACACGAACAAAGGGGATCTAAGAGGGGGCTGGGAGGTTGTAAGGAGAACCTGCTGGTGGACCGCTGCATCACGCAGGACGCGGTCCAACACAAGCGTAACCTCTCAGTCGCTTGGATAGACTACCGTAAGGCGTTCGACACTGTCAGTCACAAACTGATTATACACCTACTCGAACGCCTTTCGGTGAGTCCTTACATAGTGAGATGCATTAGGCAGCTCATGCCGCTCTGGAAGACACGCTTCACAGTTAAGACTAGTGAAGGCAACGTGTCGACCGAAGTGGTGGGGTATAGGAGGGGGATTATCCAGGGAGATTCTCTTAGCCCCCTCCTGTTTTGCATCTCACTATTACCCTTATCAATCGCCTTGCGGGCTGCACGCGGGTACGAAGCGGGGGCCCCCGGGGTGCGTGGGCGAGGGATCACCCATTTATTTTATATGGATGACCTCAAGCTATACGCTCCCGGGGAGGGGGGGCTTAAGCTCCTCTTGAACATCGTAGCGACGTACACGCGGGCGGCGGGAATGGAATTCGGATTGGACAAGTGCGCTGTCCTTCATCTCAGGAGAGGGAGAGCAGAGGGTGTCGCGGCTGATGTCCGGCTGGTGGACGGGAGCGTCTTCAAACACCTGGACGCCGGAGGGTCTTATCGGTACCTTGGCATCGATCAGCGCTCTGTACAGGACGCTGAGGGTGTCAAGGAGGCCCTCCGCAGCGAGTATAGGCGGCGTCTCAGACGGATCTGGAAATCAGATCTGTCTGGGAAAAATAAGATCACTGCCACCAATATGCTCGCTGTCCCGGTCCTGCTCTACTCCTTTGGCGTCGTCAAATGGCGTAGAGACGAGCTTAAACAGCTGGACATCGGCACACGCAAGATAATGAACATCCAGCGGAGTCTGCACCCTCGATCTTCCACCCCGCGCCTTTATATGCTGCGTCAGAGCGGCGGGCGCGGGCTCTTGGGATTGGAGTGTCTTCATGACCGCATGGTCCTCGGAATAGCAAGCGATGTAATAACGAGCTCGGACCCGCTCCTGGAGATTGTGCACCAGCATGAGCTTCATGGGGCGGGTGCTTTTCTCTATAAGGCGGCAGATCGTGCGGCAGAGACCCTCGGCTTGGAGTTCCGCCGGCGCCGGCGTGGCGCCTTGCCAGTAGACTCCGTCGCTCGGTTGCCCAAGTCCCGACGTCGGCGGGCAATCAGGGCTGCCGAGCAGACTGTCCTGACTCGGCAGCACGTGGACAGACCCATGCACGGTGTGTTTTTTTCACCACATCGAGGAACAGGGGCTGCCCACCCAGCTGACCTTTTCCTTCTTGCGGTCAGCTGGACTGATGTCCGAGACCGAAGGGTTTATCTGCGCCTGCCAAGACGGAGTCATCAACACCCTGGTCTATCGCAGTCGCGTTTTGGGTCAGCCTCTGCCGACCACTTTGTGTCGTGCATGCAAACAATCGCCGGAGACACTAATGCATCTACTGTCGGCCTGCCCAGTATATGCAGTCTCCGGCTATATCTATCGCCATAACGCGGCCCTAAGAGTGTTGTACTACCATCTACGGCACTCTTATGGGATAGACCGGGAGCCCGTGCCGCCTTATTTACCAGGAGATATTGAGTCCGTTGTCGTGGGTGAGAGGTGCAAGATTTATTGGAACTTCTCATTCGCGACCATTGGGCCGCTTCAAGCGACTAAGCCTGATGTTGTCCTCTTCGATTTCGACGACAAGACGATATACGTCATTGAGTTCTCGGCTCCGGCCGAAGTGAACGTGTCGCGAAAGGAAGAGGAGAAACGGCTCAAGTATCAGCCTCTCCTGGCCGAGCTACGTCGTTTGCACCGAGGATTCAGGGTAACTCTCGTTGTCCTCATCATCGGCGCGCTAGGGGGGATGAAAGAGTCTTTTGTATCGGGCCTCGCTGGCATACCGGTTTGCAAACCCGGTGTCCGGTTGCTAGCGGGTCGGATGCAGAAGGCAGTCATACTTGGGTCCCTCCGTTTACTCAGGCAACACGATTGTGGACTGCGATAGCCGCTAACCCTCTGGATTGAGGGAGCGGCTATCGCAGAGCGATATAATGGAATTCTCGCGCGACTTTTTGACTGGACGGCAGCCGAGGTGATGTCGGAACCCTCGAGTGCCGCCCAGCGTTATTGTTCCGGTCTAGGTTAAGACCGAGCCTAACCCCCGGGGGTAGGTGAATGTTTCCCAGTGCAAACTGAGGAAGTGCGTTGCACGGAGCAATAAAGTCTATTATAAAAAAAAAATAATTTAATTATTAATTAATTTAATTTAATTCATTAATAATAATTCATAAAAAAAAAAAAATTAATTATTAATTAATTTAATTTAATTCATTAATAATAATTTAATTATTATTCTTATTATGACAATTAATTATAATTATAATACTATAGAAATGATTAATTATTATAAATTATTAATAAATTATAATATAATTATCAATTAATAAATAATATTAATTATTCATGATGTACTAACGTCTGTTAGGGCAGACATTTTCTCTCCCTTTTCCTGAGGGTACTTCGTCCTCGACCACAGCTTCGATACCATCTGCGAGTCGGCTTTGACGTATCACAGTGCCATCATCTTAGAAAATTATCATGAAAAAAATTACATGATTACACATATTCCATCTCTGTCAAGAATAATTATAGGCACAATAATGTTCCTTACCTGTCATCGGATAGAAATAATGTTTGTTATTCATGAAAATTCGACCATATGCCTGGATACATGGGTGATTCGCCCAGTCCTCGAGAATCCTCTCACATATTCCACACGTATACACAACCTTTAACTGTATAAAAAACAAAACATTAATATCTGTCATCTAATTGTAAACTGTTTACAAAAAAAAGTGTGGTTAGAAAGTTACATACACTTTAATCTCGATAAAACTGTACAATGAAGAAACAAAATTATCGTTTTAACGTATATTTCCATACTTCCCTGATGGAAATCCGCTTATTGGAATTCGACAAATAATGTTGAAATCTGTTAAAAAATGTCAGAAACTGTGAAAATGAATAGATTCTAACATAATTTGATGGAATCGTACATATTTTGATAGATTCTGTCGGAAATAATCTATGGAAGTCGGACAGAACCTCACATATTATGTTAACTTTACGGAATGTCATAAAATCACAGAATTCGATACTTTCTGTCATCTTTTTGTCAGAAAATGTCATCTTTTAACAAAAAATTATAAAATTAATTTTCCATTTTTTGACATATTGTTGCATCGAAAAGAATGACAGAAAATGACAAAAAATGATAGAAAACGATAATTTTTACCATAATTTGTTGTCACATTTTTGTTGAATTCTGACAGATTTCAACTGTCATTAAATCACAGAGTTTGATACTTTCTGTCATCTTTATGTCGGAAAATGTCATCTTTTAACAAAAAATGATAAATAAGTTTTCCATTTTTTGACATATTGTTGCATCGAAAAAATGACAGAAAATGTCAAAAAATGATAGAAAACGATAATTTTCAACAGTTGCCAAATATGTGTCACCAAATAAAAGTATTATTGAATATAAAGTCCCAAATTTCTTTCTTTCAGCATTTGCATTAAAATTTAGAAAATTATATGTAAATTCCATCAAATATGGACGAATTCTGACAGTTTATTATCAGAATCGATAATTAAATATCAAAATTCATCAGAATATATCATATATTTATAATGCAAAATGTCAAAAGTTAACAAGTTCGGTCATTATATGACAAAAAATAAAAAAGAATGATATAATTTGACAGATTTGGTTATAATATTTCATGAATGTTAAAGAATTCCATTTCATTCCATTAAATAATGACATTTAATTACGAAAATCTCACAAAAAATAAGAACGAATGATATAATTTGACATATTCGGTCATAATATTTTATAAATGTTGAAGAATTCCATTATATTTCATAAAAAAATGACATTTAATGACGAAAATCTCACAAAAAATAAGAAAGAATGATATAATTCGACAGATTCGGTCATAATATTTCATGAATGTTGAAAAATTCCATTTTATTCCATCAAAAAATGACATTAAATGACGAAAATCTCACATAAAATGGAAAACTCTTACGACATTATATGACATATTATGTAAGATTCTGACAGAAATTACTGAATTATAACATTACTTTTCTGATAAAATATGACAGATTCTGTAAAGCATGTTCCAATTTCCGGTCAGAAATCATGAACTTCTCACAGAAAATGTCAAATCTCGAAATATTATGACAGATTCTGTCGTATAAATGACATATTCTGACATTATTTCTCATTGAAAGTTGACGGAATATTATCAAATCTGACATTTTTTGTTAAAATCTGACGAATTCCAATAAGCGGATTTGCATCAGGGTTTACTAATTAATTAAATCTTTTAAAATATTTACCTCGCCTGAATTCATTGTTTATACCAATTAATCAAATAAGTTGCAGCACCACAGATATTACGATTTGTATCGCTCACTCTCCTCTCCCCACTCTTCTCTCCACACTCTCCTTTCCCAGCGATAAAGCTCAACATTTTCAGCTTTGTTGCTACATATCACGTGACCAGATTTGTCGCTGCAAACGAGCGACGAGCGACTGCATGAGGCCGTACCTTAAGAGATCGGACTCCTCCCACTCTAGCCTCCCTGTGTACAACGCTCCCCTTTTCGGCAGAGATTAGTGGGGAGATGCACAACGCGGCCCTTTTCGGCGTGCATCGTAAATGGCGCTAAATCGCGGCGGCGAGTTCGGGAGTATGAATTCGTGATCATCGCCTCTGTCGAGGTTGCAGATTCCCTTGGAGCCGCCCGAGTCGTGATCACCGCTCAAGTCGGTATCGCAGTCAGCGTGAATACGAATGGGTAGCTGGGTGGGGGAAAAGTCTCCGCCCCTCGCCAATCGTGCTCACTCGACGGGCGAACGGAGCGAGGTTTTCCGTCCGATCGAGCTCGACATATATTTGTGGCCGTACTGCGGATTGGAATATACATTAAATGAATGGGTTACTTCCGAAAAGCGGAAACCGAACTTCGACCTGAAGTTTGGCATACACCTTTCTTTCAATATTACAAGATATCCCCTAAAGGGATTTTTTGGGACTCGCCATAGTGTTCGAGATATCGATTTTTCAAAGTTATTTTTTTCATCGCGTGCCTACCATATCTATAGCTGACGGGCTAAGCTACGGCTATACCTATATATCTTATCGCGCCTTCCGCTTTGTGCGGATCTTCGTCGAGTTTGTTTGGCCAAACCCCCTCTTCAACGATACGTTGTAATGGTGCCAGCGCTTGGGACTTTAACTTTCGCTTTATTATACGGATGATACGAATTGAAAATTATAAAATAACAAAAAAAAAAAACAATCAGAGAAAAAACTTTGTGAAAAATCGAAAAAAAGAAAGAAAAAATCACAAAATAAAAGAACAAAATTAAATAAACTTTTTTTAAACGAAAAAAAATCGAATAGAAAAACCAAAAACAATAAACGAAAGGTAAAGAAAAAAATGGAAGAGGTGTTCTGCGGCCACCGCAGTGTTCTACGCACCCACGATTCCACACACCCATCCGAGGCAGTGCAGCCAGATCGCGCGCAAAAGTTACCCCCTCTCTCGTCGTTTGCGCGCCCATCGCCCAATCATAGTAGCGCGTGTCCGTGAGCGAGCGACGCTCGGACATCTTCGGAATGAGCCGAGCGCCGTCGAAGTTTCCCGACCGCGCCGTCGGCAGCTACACCAATGCATGGACGCTGAGCACGTTCATGTGCGGTGAAGCCAAAACGAAGGCTTCGAAGGAAAAAGCAATCTGAGCACAACTCGCGCGTGACGTCACCCGACAGCACGCGCGAGGCTTTTAGATGATTTCAATGCTTATTTAGCTCTTGATTCTCTGCGTTATTGATGTATACAAAAAAATGTAACGCGCACTCTGATCGCTTATATTTTTAGTTTATACGTTATTTTAAATATAATAATAAATCTAAATTACAACTTATTTATCTTCTAAAAAATTGTTTACGCTTTACTCACACCCGTCCTTATGCCAAATAAATTATAATTCATAAAAGTAAGCGGAAATATATTCTCGTAAGTTACGATTCGCAGCCGGATGGGTGATTGGCTTGTTTATGGGGATAATGCTCTATCGCTTGATGAAAGTATATGAGAATGAATATAATAATACGAATATAAATATATTTCCGCTTACTTTTATGAATTACAATTTATTTGGCATAGGGACGGGTGTGAGTAAAGCGCAAACAATTTTTTAGATCTAAATCTAAATCTAAATTATTACATCTAAATTATTAAATGTAATAATTTAGATTTATTATTACATTTAAAATAACGTACAACCTAATCAACTAAGCGGTCGGAGTGCGCGATAAATTTTTCGACACTAAAAGATAACTAATTGAAATAATAATGATAACTAACAAAAATAACTAATCAAACAAGAATTAATAGTAATAATAATTTTAAAAAAAGCACTAAGCGCGGGGAACGATCCTGCGCCCCTGCGGAACGAAGCCAGGAACGCTACCAACGGGACCATCCCATCGCTTGTAGAATATGCACTTTCTGGTACTGGCGATTCGCGGCCGGATGGTTGATTGGCTTGTTTTTGGGGATAATGCTTTATCGCTTGATGAAAGTATGAGAATTAATATAATAATACGAATATAAATATATTTCCGCTTACTTTTATGAATTATAATTTATTTGGCGTAAGGACGGGTGTGAGTATAGCGTAAACAATTTTTTAGAAGATAAATAAGTTGTAATTTGGATTCATAATTATGTTTAAATTAACGTATAAACTAAAAAAAATAAGCGATCAGGGTGCGCGATACATTTTTTGTATACATTGATAACGCAGAGAATCAAGAGCTAAATAAGCATTGAAATCATCTAAAAGCCTCGTGCGTTCCGTCGGGTGACGTCAAGCGCGAGTCGTGCTCAGATTGCTTTTTCCCTCGAAACCTTCGTTTTGGCTTGGCCGCACATGAACGTGCTCAGCGTCCATGCATTGGTGTAGCTGCCGAAGGCGCAGTCGGGAAACTTTGACGGCGCTCAGCTCTTTCCGAAGATGTCCGAGCGTCGCTCGCTCACGGACACGCGCTACTATGATTGTGTGACGGGCGCGCAAGAGACTAGAGAGGGGGTAACTTTTGCGCGCGATCTGGCTGCACTGATCCGAGGTACCCTGCGCCGAGGTCTTACATACAGGCCTTGAAACTCTGGTGGTGGGGGTATGTCCTCGGATTGAAGCACCGGCCGTTTCGCCTAATGACCACGAGTGTCGCTACGATAGAGTGATGCAGGCTGTGCGAGAGAGATGGAAATCGATTGTTGACTCATAGGAACCTAACCTAGCTGTACAATTGGCTGGTGTAGGCAAATGAAGATATTCAATGTAAAAAATGCATGATGGACCTAAATCCAATTAAAAGTAACTTTATCGTAAACCTGAAAAAAGCCAAAAGACTATAGTTATCCAAGTGGGTACAATGAATATGAATGTTTTTTATATAGGTGCCAATGTGAGCTCGTGTTGGTCGAGGGGTTCGGTGCAAGCTTCGTAATGCTGTTTTCAGGGGTTCGATTCCTGTGCGCTCGGTTTTTTTAAAACATGTTTTAGCTTTTATAAAAAAAAGGCTTTACGCGTTGTTTTAATTGACCGGAAAATAAGTGGCAACTATTCCAGACCGAAGTGGAATCCAGACCGAAACACTTGCAGGATGTATTTCTTGAAAATGAAACAAATACTTAAGAAACAGTGCTTCTTTTGCAATTCTTCATTTCCTCTTCGAAAAATTTTAATGCATGTCCCAAGAAACATTTTCAATAATCTCTACTTTGCAGTTTCCGACACGGTTTTCGTTGGGAAATTAAAAAAAAAACACCTCTTTTCCGACCTTTAAGCGAAGGACACTCGAGTAGGATAAATGAAAATAATTCATTAACTTTGTTTTTTGTTTTCCAGTTTGGAAAGTATTTATTGTAATGATCACAATAATTTTTCATTTTTTTCAGGTTCCCGGCTCCAACGTCTGTTTCGCCCATTCTCGATAAATATATTTCGGTTCGAAATGATTTTCGCACAGAACGTGTCTCGGCTCTAATTTCCCAACTCCCGATATCGCGGCCTCCCATTTTTTTAATTGCGCCAAGTCTCTCGGCACCCGAAACACTGAGCGTTTCGATTTTTCACTCCGAGAGCCTGTTTTACACGTTGGCACAATACACCACTTAGTCATTTTTCAATATCACCGTTTTTACAAGTTTACAAGTAGAGCACGTCGGGTGTGGTCGCGTGAATCAGCGGTTATGTTTGGGTTTTGTTTACTTTCAAAATCTATTTCCGTCTCACAGCCTGCATCACTCTATAGCAGCGATCCTCGTGGTCACGAGTTGAAACAGTCGGTGCTTCAACAAGAGGCCATCCCCCACCACTGAAATTTTGAGCGCGTTTCAAGACCTGTATGTAAGACCGTGCCCTGCGGCCACCCAAGTGTTCCCCATTTCTGAGGCACGCCGAAAAGAGGAGCGTTGTACATCTCCCTACTAAACTTTGTTCAAAATGGCAACAAAAATGTGTTCAAACAGGGATGGCGCCAACATCTCTAAGACCTCGAGAAGTAAGCGGAGTATCGATCTCGTGTAAGAGAGATGGAAGAGGATCGAATACCCACCCTAGCTTCCATAGCAAATGCACTAGACTCCACTTATCCGAGGTAATGTGGGGAGAGGGTACCTCGGATTAATGGAATCTCGGATAATACGGAAAACAGTAGCAATATAGGACTATTCCACGCATAGGCATAGCAGATTCTTCCGTTTTATCTGAGATTCTGCGTATTATCCGAGGATACACTTCGGATAATGCGGAGGACTCGGATGAGTTAGGTGACTTGGATAATGCGGAATGTCGGTTAATCGAAGGTCGGATAAACGAGATTCTACTGTACCAGCAAATATGATAATATCAAAGAACACATATTACATGGAACACCACGGTCCGTGTTAATGATTGGCAGAAAAAATGTAGTTTCTATTTCTGCCGGTAGACTGCGCGGCGATGTATCGGTGTGCCATACACAATGATAAAGATTCAAGACACGCCTCTCGCGGTTGTCTCTCTCTCTCTCTCGCGTATGCCTATCGGGCTATAGTGCTGTCCCGCTTGTATTAATAGCCGACTGACCGACTAAGCCATGGAGCAGGGCGGCGAGAGTGGGAGGAGTCCGATTTATTATGGAGAGACTTGAAAAAAGTGGCTACAAAAATGTGGTCAAACAGGGATGGCGCCACTATTACTAAGACCTCGAGAAGTGAGCTATGTGTGACAGAGACGGAACAAGTAAATAATGAGAAGTGAGCTGTGCATAAGGCAGCATGATACTTGAGAAGTAGGCTGCGTGCGAGAGAGATGCAAAAGGATATATAGCCAGATCGCGCGCTAAAGTTACCCCCACTCTAGCCTCTTATGCGCCCATCACACAATCATAGTAGCGCGTGTCCGTGAGCGAGCGACGCTCGGCCATCTTCGGAAAAAGCCGAGCGGGCCGAAGTTTCCCGACCGTGCCTTCTGCAGCTACACCAATACATGGACGCCGAGCTCGTTCATGTGCGGCCAAGCCGAAGCGAAGGCTTCGAGGGAAAAAGCAATCTGAGCACGACTCGCGCGTGACGTCACCCGACGGAACGCGCGAGGCTTTTAGATGATTTCAATGCTTATTTAGCTCTTGATTCTCTGCGTTATCAATGTATACAAAAAAATGCATCGCGCACCCTGATTGCTTATTTTTTTAGTTTATACGTTAATTTAAATATAATTATGAATCCAAATTACAACTTATTTATCTTCTAAAAAATTGTTTACGCTTTACTTACACCCGTCCTTATGCCAAATAAATTATAATTCATAAAAGTAAGCCGAAATATATTTATATTCGTATTATTATATTGATTCTCATACTTTCATCAAGCAATAAAGCATTATCCCCAAAAACAAGCCAATCATCCATCCGGCCGCGAATCGTCAGTACCAGAAAGTGCATATTCTACAGGGTGCGCCAGAGAAACTTACTTATTTGAAAAAATTCCCGCGCGGTGAGTTGGGCGAGTAGAGGGGCGAGAGGGGGCGCATCTGGAGGGGGAAGTTCCCAAGTTTATTTCTCCCTCCAGTTAGTTGCCATCATGCTCTGGTCTAGAGAGCAGCGGGCCTTCGCAGTCGAGAGCTTCTTTTCTAACGGTCGCTCACTTGTTGCTACGCAACGTGCCTTCAGTGACGAGGCTCACTTCCACATTTCCGGCTGCGTCAACAAGCAAAACATGCGTTATTGGTGTGGTGTAAATCCACGTGAGCTTCACCAGAAGCCACTCAATTGTGAGCGAGTTACTGTCTGGTGTGCGATGTCGGTAATGGGAATAATTGGTCCTTATTTTTTTGAAGAAAACGAACGCGCAGTTACCGTTGTGACAGGGACTTTATTAAAGCCCTGTCAATTATTCGATCTCCCTCGAAGTTAACACGCCGGCATCCTCCTCGACAGCAAGCGTAGAATACGTTGAAATAATCGAACGCGCCCAATCGATGCTTCGATTGATTATTATTCGGGGAGAGGGGATGATCGGAGCGAGGAGGTCGATCAGCTCGATACTCCGAAAAGGAGGAACACTCTTGCCCCGGATCTCGAGCGTATTGTAAAGGCCGTGGGCAGGGTCTGCCGTCGAGGAGTGCGTTACGTTTATCACTGTTTAATCATTTATTGTCTTGGAGTGTGTTAAAAGGATCCAGCAAATAAAGGGATTCACCGTATTCGTGAGTACGTTTTTGTTGGCCCCTACTTCCTGCTCTGGAGTATACCCGTCTGATGGTGCTCCTTGTGGATTGTGAGTTTAGCCATATTGGAATAAAGAAGAAAAGGGTCGTTCAGTCACACCCACGTATCGCCACTACTAGCCGCGTGCGTAAACCATAATCATAACATAGTTTACTTGTTCTCCCAAAACGAGTTGGCGCTCAACATTGATAGAAGCGAAAATCAAGAGCCCTGGCAGCCAATGACCCGGGCCGCGCCAGGTGATGGCTTTCTGTTATGCAGCAAAAGCTGAAGGTAGAATCAAATAAGAAAAACTTATAAAAGAAGGTCGGTCTCACCGTGAATGGAGCTCGTTACAGGAACATGATCGAGGAATTTTTTCTTCCAAGACTCGAAGAAATGAACGTTAGGAACGTGTGGTTTCAGCAAGATGGAGCCACAGCACACACAGCACGAGAATCAATGAATTTGTTGCGACAACATTTCCCCGACCGCCTCATCTCTCTCAGAGGCGATCTCCAATGGCCGGCACGCTCTCCAGATTTGACTCCATGCGATTTCTTTTTATGGGGTTATTTGAAATCTCTGGTTTATGTCGATCGACCACGGACCATAGCACACCTCAAGAACAACATTCGCGACGCCATTGCCAACATACCGATTGATATGCTGCAAAAAGTGGATACGAATTTCAAAAATCGACTTCATCAGTGTATGCGCAATGGGGGTCGCCATTTATCCGATGTCATTTTCAAGAATGCATGAAAAAAAATTGGGATATTGTATTCTCAATTAAAAAAAAATTTTAAACAATAATTGAAGTACTTTTGTTTTTATTGACCTTTCAAATAAGTAAGTTTCTCTGGCGCACCCTGTACAAGCGATGAGATGGTGCCGTTGGTAGCGTTCCTGGCTTCGGTCCGCAGGGGCGCGGGATCGTTCCCCGCGCTCGGTGCTTTTTTTAAAATTATTATCACCATTAATTCTTATTTGATTAGTTATTTTTATTAGTTATCATTATTATTTTAATTAATTATCTTTTAGTGTCGAAAAATTTATTGCACATTCCTACTGCTTATGTGATTAGTTTGTACGTTAATTTAAATGTAATAATAAATCTAAATTACAACTTATTTATCTTCTAAAAAATTGTTTGCGCTTAACTCACCCCCGTCCCTATTCCAAATAAATTGTAATTTATAAAAGTAAGCGGAAATATATTTATATTCGCATTATTATATTCATTCTCATATACTATCATCAAGCGATAAAGAATTATCCCCAAAAACATGCCAATCATCCATCCGGCCGCGAATCGTAACTTACGAGAATGAATATAATAATACGACTATAAATATATTTCCGCTTACTTTTATGAATTACAATTTATTTGGCATAGGGACGGGTGTGAGTAAAGCGCAAACAATTTTTTAGAAGATAAATAAGTTGTAATTTAGATTTATTATTACATTTAAAATAACGTACAACCTAATCAACTAAGCGGTCGGAGTGCGCGATAAATTTTTCGACACTAAAAGATAACTAATTGAAATAATAATGATAACTAACAAAAATAACTAATCACACAAGAATTAATAGTAACAATAATTTTAAAAAAGCACTAAGCGCGGGGAACGATCCTGCGCCGCTGCGGACCGAAGCCAGGAGCGCTACGAACGGGACCATCCCATCGCTTGTAGAATATGCACTTTCTGGTACTGACGATTCGCGGCCGGATGGTTGATTGGCTTGTTTTTGGGGATAATGCTTTATCGCTTGATGAAAGTATGAGAATTAATATAATAATATGAATATAAATATATTTCCGCTTACTTTTATTTATTATAATTTATTTGGCATAAGGACGGGTGTGAGCAAAGCGTTAACAATTTTTTAGAAGATAAATAAGTTGTAATTTGGATTCATAATTATGTTTAAATTAACGTATAAACTAAAAAAAATAAGCGATCAGGGTGCGCGATACATTTTTTGTATACATTGATAACGCACAGAATCAAGAGCTAAATAAGCATTGAAATCATCTAAAAGCCTCGCGCGTTCCGTCGGGTGACGTCACGCGCGAGTCGTGCTCAGATTGCTTTTTCCCTCGAAGCCTTCGTTTCGGCTTGGCCGCACATGGTGTAGCTGCCGAAGGCGCGGTCGGGAAACTTCGGCGCGCTCTGCTCTTTCCGAATATGTCCGAGCGTCGCTCGTTCACGGACACGCGCTACTATGATTGTGTGATGGGCGCGTAAGAGACTAGAGAGGGGGTAACTTTTGCGCGCGATCTCGCTGCACTGCTTGCTGGGATGCGTATTCGATCTTCTTCCATCCCTCTTACACGACATCGATACTCAGTTTACTTCTCGAGGTCTTAGAGATAGTGGCGCCATCCCCGTTTGACCACATTTTTGTAGCCTTTTGTAGCCTTTTGTAGATCATGAAATGCACAGATCGGCCTCCTCCCACTCTAGCCTCCATGCCATGGAAACTAGAGTAACGGAGTTCGAACGCATATGGCGGAATGGGTGAAAAAGTGACATGTAAAAGTGATGATATTTCCTAGTTTGAAATTCAGCCATGGTAGCGCTTTTGTCCCAAAGATACCGCTGTGAAGTTTCGCGTTGGTCATACAACGAAGTGAGCTCTGAGTTTTATTAGTATAGTTTTTATTAGTATAGTATGAAGCGTGTATTGTAACGGGTCTTATTTCGTTACATTTAAATTTATTGGTTCGGGACTCGAACAGGGAAGAATTAAGTTGAGACTCAGGTGTTGTGGTATCTTGCAATAAACGAAATTTATTCAATGGTGTTTGGCTCGATATAAATTTAAAAAAATAACGCTGTGTACAAGTATAGTGTGCCGTTTTCGTATTCCTCGCAATGCCCTTCTCGGTCGGTAACGTTGTTGTCTCGCGTAGTAAGTGTACTTAGTGTCTACGCTTATCGTCGATTGATATAGGTTGCCCCTCTCTTCGTTGCTTCTCCCTATGCTCAGAACGTATTGAGTTCTTCGGTGCTCTCGCTTGCGGCGCTGTCCCTCTCTCTTTCTATACGGCGCGTTAAGTTATGACGCGCTCCCGCTCGTGGCGCTGTCCTTCTCCCTATCTATACGGCGCGTTGAGTTATGACGCACTCCCGCTCGTGGCGCTGCCCTTCTCCCTATACGGGAGACTCCTAGGGTGTATAGCGTTACGACGCGCTCCCGCTCGTGGCGCAGTGGGTCGCGACGCCGGATCGCGGTCCTCGCCGTCAGCATGCCCTATCGCCCTATGACGCTTCCACTTCCCCTTCCTTACTCGCCGTATCGTCGCTATCGGTGCGCTCTCGCGATCGATCTACTGGAACGGGATCGATTATCACGCGTTGATAATTGCTCGCTTATCTATCGCGCCAGGAGATGTCGCCACGCACCGGTCTACGGTGTCGAGACTCGTCGAGTCTCGGCGACCCCTTTTTTTTGTTTACAGGATTTCGCGAGCTATCTCCTCGTCCTTTCTATGTTCCTAATACAAATTTCGATTTTGCTCTTGATAGTGGTGTCTGTGTGTGCGTGTCAGTGTGGCTGAATAAATTTGCTTACCCAGTTACCTCATAGCTTCTTCTTATCGCCTAATGAGATTTTTGTGTTTCATTTTCGATAACTGCCATTCTTTTGTTTATAACCTCAATTTATTCTTATGCCTATGCTTTGTTCTTACTCTTAAGTATCTTTTCTTTGATACTTTGTTTTTCGTTAATCTTTTAACACTTTCTCAATTTCTTTCACCTTGACCCTCCATCCACCTCGCGTTCCTTTTCTTGCGGTCAGTATTAACGTCGGCTGAGTACCGGCCAGGTTTTTCAGAAGATTGAGAGTACTTTATAACTCTGGTGGCTCCACCTTTTAGCTGCTTTACTGCCACTTTGCTTTAAATTTATCTTTTAACCCTTCTCAATTTCTTTCACCTTGACCCTCCATCCACCACGCGTTCCTTCCCTTGCGGTCAGTATTAACGTCGGCTGAGTACCGGCCAAGGTTTTTAGATAATTGATAGTACTCTTTTACTCTAGTGCCTCCACCTTCTAGCTGTCTTGCTTCAAGTTAATCTTTCAACCCTTCTCAATTTCTTTCACCTTGACCCTCCATCCACCACGCGTTCCTTCCCTTGCGGTCAGTATTAACGTCGACTCAGTACCGGCCAAGGTTTTTAGATAATTGAGAGTACCCTATGACTCTAGTGACTCTACCTTTTAGCTGCTCTGTCGATTTTCCGTCTTCCACACTTTCCTTCCCCTAGGGTCAGTATTAATGTGCTTGGTACCGATGGACTTCTCAGCCAAAGAAGGAGTGACTTTCCCCAAAAATTCCCGTCCTTTTATATGCATATTTTACCGCCTTTTTGTTTCCCCTTCTCTTCTACCTCCCTTAATTCGATAAGTCGGTTTGTCCGGTGTTTACCGGTTTCTCTTTCCCCTTCTCTTCCATCTTCCCTTAATTTGATTAGTGGGTTTCTCCGGGTTTTACCGGTCTCTCTGTCGGTGTGAGCTATTTGACCTTGTTTTTGTCACGATCGGTACGCTTCCCCCCCCCCCTCTCCGAAACTCGGTTGCCCTTTTGACTTTATGCTAGGGTTGATGAGACGGTCCTGTACGTCTCAGTATAAAGTGAAAAAAGTGCTCCTGCAAAATATTGTAACTCGTTACCTCGTAAAAGATAACGTACTGGTAAGGAGAAGGCATTTCTTTTTACATATTTAATGACATTTGGGGTAATATTTTGTTATTATAATTTGCCGGTTAAATAAATTGAGGTTATGGCGCCATAAGTGACGTTTTTTTCCACGCTCGAAGCCGGCGTAATTTCTATTACAGTGAGGGATTAGTGTGCATATTTCGAGTTGAAATATGAACAAAATTAATAAACAATACATATTTTCAATTTCAACCATTATACTAGCTTGCAGCGTGGAAATTAGACGCCAGTTCAATTTATTCAACCTGCGTATTACAATAACAAAATATTACCCTGTAAGACATCTAATATTTACAATAATTAATTTCTTTATTTTTGCAGATTGCTTCATCGAGGTCGAGATGGGTAAACCGTGCGTAAATGTACAATCTAATCGGGAAGATGTACACATTTTTTAATTCCACAACATTCCTGCCACCTTAGTATCTGTTTTTTGAGCATTGTGAACATTTGATGGGCGTGTAAGAAACAAATAAAATATCGGTGGTCCCGCAATTAACGTTTATTATTCATTCATCGTCAGTATTTTTGTTTTGCGAGTGTTTTCGTCTATAATTAGCAGACCATAATTTCCGTTCAGTTTTTTTTTAAATTACTTACATTCAGGAGCAAAATAAAACTGATTTTTTCATTTCGACACTTAGTTTACGAGCAATATTTATTGCGAAAAAAAACTTTCCCGACGAGGGTGCGATCCCGGGCTCTGGCGCACGTTACTCCAGCGTGCTAATCATTGAGGTATCACTTGCATCACTAGAATAAGTAGTTTTTTAATATTAAAGCAGTTCCCCCCGGATGGAGTTTAGATTCGGTTTGGATTGTTGGTTGGTTTGAGTTTTAATGTAAATTCTATATTGTTTTATTTTTGTTTGTCGTGACTGAAAAAAATATTTCTCTTTTGAAATCGAATAAGCGATTAGGATTTGGTTGGGTTGCATTAGGGGTTAGGTTGCGTTATGGTTATTTAATCGTTCATGTCAACGAATAAAAATAAAACATTTGCAGTATCGATCGGCTCCAAGTCAACAAATGACTGATATATTGACATTTCATAACTATGAACAAAAGCATATCAATATAACTCATCAATTTTATAAAAAAAATGTACGACAAACTATTTCGAATCACCGCGTTTCCCCGCGTTTCCCGACGTTTCCGGTATCGCCGCAGTAGAGGCGCCGCTACGCGGTAGGTGGTGTAAGTCATTGCCGTCATCGCTTTTTTAGACCATTACTCTAACACTGCGTTCGGGCTCGTTCACCTCTAGTCTCCATGGAGGTGGAGCTGGGTGAAGCCGAGCGCGCCTGTGGCTGTGTCCGTGCACAGCGATACCGGCAGCGCTCTAGGTGGTTGGGGGAGTAACTACGAAACTCCCCCAAGAAATCTTGCCAAATCGCCCCATAAGACCTGTTGTTCCTTGTAATATATGTTCTTTGATAATATACACACGATATTCGAACAATTTGAGAATGGTTAAAATCGAATTTTCGAGACAAACCAGCCTTGATGTTAACAAGAGGACACAGATATTTATCTTTAATACATTGAAGCATGTTTTTATTTTGAAAACATTGAAGCAAGCAATATCGCTTCGACTTTATATTGTTATTACGATGTTTTTCTCAAATCGAAAAATAACTACTGAACTATTTTTTTAATTTCTTGCCTCAATGAGTAATTGCAATTTCTTTTCCGTGATTTTCTTTTTATTTTCATTCAAATATGTTATTGTCAGGATAATCGCGTTACCGATTCGCTGATTGCGAGTTTTTATACAAACAGATCGCAAAGCATTGTTCTTTGACTCGGAATAACATACCATCATATTGACCTGAGTAAAAAATGTATTCAAGAATTAACAACATATATTATTTAAGATGTTTTCCACCGTTCGTTGTACAAGAAAACAATACAGGACATTTTTTTTCAAATTCCTTACGGCACTCATTAGTTGAAATTTCTTGTGTATGATTATCTTTTAATTTTTATTTAACCCTAAAACTCATGACTGGGGTCCAGTCGCACCCCAATTTCTATGCAAAAATGAGGTTTTTGCCGATTTTTGCCATTTTTCAGTATTTAAATGGATTGTTTACTAATGGAATGTCAATTAAATCAGATGGCTCGCACACTATTTACTTTCTTATGAAAATACGAAGAAATTGAGGTATGATAAAGTTCATTTATTCCCGTGGGGTCGGGTTAATGACAAAGAAAAGCACGTGGTGCATATACACCCCAGTCATGCGTTCGACGGTAAAAAAAAATAAGTCATTAGTTGTTGAGTTAAATGTCGTTATCGTAAGAATTATCGCGTCACCGTTTGCTGTTTGCGAGTTTTGACATAAACAGATCGCAAGGCATTGTTCTTTGACAGTAAGGATTAATTCACCGTCGTATTTACCTAAGAAAATAAACATTGATTCAAGAAAAAAGCATCAGTATTATTTAAGACATTTCCTACCGTTCGTTGTACAATTAAACACTGTTATACTAAAAATATTTTTCTATCACTACGTATTGCAGTATGATTATTTTCGACCTTTTTCACCGTTAATTATGCAACTAATGCAGATTGTTTATTGGCATTGCTACATTAAAAATATTCTTCTATCTTTCCGCATTTACGGAGATCTCTCTGCTATATATCATTACATCTCTCTCGCACGCAGCCCACTGCTCAAGTATCATTCTGCCTCATACACAGCTCACTTCTCATTATTTATTTGTTTCGACCCTGGCACACGCAGTTCACTTCTCGAGGACTTAGCAATAGTGGCGCCATCCCTGTTCGACCACATTTTTGTAGCCACTTTTTTCAAGTCTCTCCATAAGACATGGAGGCTAGAGTGGGAGGAGGCCGATCTGTGCATTTCAAAGTGGCTACAAAAATGTGGTCAAACAGGGATGGCGCTACTATCTCTAAGACCTCGGGAAGTAAGCTGAGTATCGATGTCGTGTAAGAGGGATAGAAGAGGATCGAATACGCATCCCAGCAAGCAGTGCAGCGAGATCGCGCGCAAAAGTTACCCCCTCTCTAGTCTCTTACGCGCCCATCACACAATCATAGTAGCGCGTGTCCGTGAGCGAGCAACGCTCGGACATCTTCGGAAAGAGCCGAGCGCGCCGAAGTTTCCCGACCGCGCCTTCGGCAGCTACACCAATACATGGACGCTGTGCACGTTCATGTTCGACTAAGCCGAAACGAAGGCTTCGAGGGAAAAAGCAATCTGAGCATGACTCGCGCGTGACGTCACCCGACGGAACGCGCGAGGCTTTTAGATGATTTCAATGCTTATTTAGCTCTTGATTCTGTGCGTTATCAATGAATACAAAGAATATATCGCGCACCCTGATCGCTTATTTTTTTACTTTATACGTTAATTTAAATATAATTATGAATCCAAATTACAACTTATTTATCTTCTAAAAAATTGTTTACGCTTAACTCACACCCGTCCTTATGCCAAATAAATTATAATTAATAAAAGTAAGCTGAAATATATTTATATTCGTATTATTATATTAATTCTCATACTTTTATCAAGCGATAAAGCATTATCCCCAAAAACAAGCCAATCAACCATCCGGCCGCGAATCGTTAGTACCAGAAAGTGCATATTCTACAAGCGATGGGATGGTCCCGTTGGTAGCATTCCTGGCTTCGGTCCGCAGGGGCGCGGGATCGTTCCCCGCGCTCAGTGCTTTTTTAAAAATTATTATTACCATTAATTCTTATGTGATTAGTTATTTTCATTAGTTATCATTATTATTATTATTATTATTATTATTATTAGTAGTAGTAGTGGTTTTTATTTGTATGACCTTTATGGCCTTTTACAAAAATAGTAACAATATCTCTCTCTCTCTCTCTCTTTTACAATCTATTTTGTTCGCTATCACATAAATCTTTGGTTCGCACTCGCCTTGTAATTAGTTCTTCTGTTCGCTATTCTCAACTTATATCTAATGCTATTCTTTTCTATTATTAACTTACATCTATTTCCTTTTTTACTCTATAATTAACTTAAACCTAATTCGGAACTCCCGCTCTCCGTTATAATCTCTTCTCCTTTTTATACATTTTTTCTATTTCCCTGAAAAATTGACACCATTCTACATCAATTTCTTCTCTTATTGTCCTTATCAATTTCTTCCTTATTTCTCTTCCATCTTGTTCCTCATTTGCCCACATATATATATTGTGACGGGTGATATTTTCTCTACGCGAAAACGAGAGCTCCAATTGGGATCTGGTGCGGGAAACCGTCACCTTCGGCCGTTCCTCCCGTGCGCGTGCATCCGCAATACCCGGGGCGCCAGAGAATTTTATTTCGCCGGATTTCTCAACCGGACTAAACTGGGGTCGGGGTGATCGAACCCAACCCGCCAGGCGGAGGCTGGAGCCCTCCTAGATTTTTGGTTCCCCCGGAATCTGAACCGGGTTCGGAGACTGGAGCTCTCCTCGGTTTTTTTGTCGCCGGAACCGTCTAACCGGACTAATCTGGATGCGCTTGCGCGGGGGAGGACGGTTGCGGTACTGCACGGCCGCTCAGGCTGTGGAATGTGGTAGAGGGGTCGGGATTCACCGGGGAGTAGTCTCAATCTTACGGGATCGGTCGTTTCCGCGATGACGGAAACGTCACTAATAAAACACAATTAGGTTTTTTGTTGTGGTGCGGGAGCCGGTGGATTAACCACCCGGGATCTGGTTACGTCAACGCACTCAACGCGAACACGAAAGCGGAGGAAAACGTCGTACGCGCGGGAGCGAGAGGGCACGACGACGTGTCTCTCGAACGGGAACTACGGCGTGACGTCACGGGCGCGAGAGAGACACTCCTCGTCTCTCGATCGCGAAGCTCGTGGCTCGCCGTCCCATCGACAACTGTCACGAGAACGTCAAAATCGGAATCGGGCGTACTTCGGGAGACCCTACTGTCTCACCTGAAAATTCGTAATTTTCTCTACCTCGCGCGACCAAGACCGGCGCACAGTAGGAGAAAAGCCCAAAAACCTGGCCAAAACCTCAAATGACCTTTGACGGGAATGAAAATTGGCTTACAGGGGTTTTCAAGGTCGCTGATTACGAATCTGAAAGCCAAATTATCGTAAACAAAATGGCCGATCCAATATGGCTGACATGAATGTTAAAAAGTTGCCAGATGTCGACAAAAATTGGTATTTACGGGTTTTCAAGGTCGCTGATTACGAATCCGCAAGCCAAATTATCGTAAAAAAAATGGCCGATCCAATATGGCCGACATGAACGTTAAAAAGTTACCAGATGTTGACAAAAATTGGTATATACGGGTTTTCAAGGTCGCTGATTACCAATCCGATATCTATTGTTTATAACTTGCAACAAAGAGCTTACAGCAAATTGTTATAAACAAAATGGCCGAGTATCCTGCTAAATAGATAAATTAATATATTTAAAAAAATCATCATAATAAAATAAACGTGAACAGTGTATTCTACGCAATTATTATTTTTATTTCCAAAATACAAACGGAACGTTTCAAAAATAGAAAATTTTATTCTTAATCAAAATCGTAATCGGAGTCGGAGTCGGAGTCAGAATCATTATCCGAGTTTGTATCTATTACAACTCCCGGCACGGCTTCAATCTCGGCGCAAAATTCGTCTGCTGCAGCAGTCACTTTAGGCGCGATCAACATCGCTACAGCTTCCGGCGACAAACTCTTCAGCTTCTTCTGTGGTAGTCTTCTGACACTTGAAATGTACGGATCAGAAGTAACTAAGAGCCGATGAAAAACATCTTCCATAGTTTTAACCCTGGAACTTTTTCGCGCAAAATCTTCTCGATATCGTTTGATGTCTTTGTTTCGAGCTTCCTGAGCATCTTCGGATAATTGGCCGATTGGTAATAGAGCATGAGTTATTATCACTGGACCATGAATTAATAGTTTGTGCACCGAAGTAGGCATGGAGTACCAAGGGTATAATGCAACGGTCTTTCTTGCCGTTTCAATAGCATACTGTTCAAATCTTTCACAGTTTATCTCGTGGCCACACGATATAACTTGTAGGATTACGTACAAGCGTTTAATAACTTCTTCGTTGACCCCCGTCATCGCAGCGGAAACCGTCCAATTTTCAAAGAATCGCCGAGCTGTGTTGCCATCATTGCTGCTGCCGTATCCAGGCTTTGGGCGATCGATATTTAGACCCCATTGCTTCTTGAATCCTTCTTGAATGGCCCTCTTGCGTTCCTGGGTAATTTTTTTTTCTTCGGCACTTCGAGCTTGCCATTTTTTAATGCCGAGTTTGTAAGACACGTGTAAGCAATACTCGAAGCACCGTATCCACGCATGCAGCGTCGACAATCCGAACTTCAAATTTGTTTCATTGATTTCTCTTTGCAATACAGTGTCGATGGCATTAAAATCTTTGCTGGTTGCTCCACACAAATAGCACCGTTGAGCAGATTTCGTCAATGATACAGCGTTGCAAACTTTACCATCTATCATGGTGAACAACAACTTGTACATTACGGAGATTTCTTTTCCATCTATTACACTTTCGAATGGACGAAGTGACTTTATTTGTTCTTCAACAATTTGGACTTCATTAAGTGTTGACTCTGTGTCTTCGCGTAGAAACAGTAGTCTAAGCGGTCTACAAAATCGTGGAGACGAGGGTCTGGGGTTCTTCCAAACAACTATTTCTTCCTTCGATTGTTGATCATAACACACGAGTTGTAATGGCACGACTGAAGTAAAGAATACATGCGCATCAGATTTGCTGTCATCACTGAACGTCTGCTTATATTCACTTTGCCCAGAACTTCCATCGCAACCCCACTTGCAAATCAAGTCCATTTTACGAACATTATCTGGAGTCAATCTTTGAATGAGTACATTTTGGACGAGTAAAATACGTTCAACTGTATGATCTAATAGTGCCTGTAGTTGGACTTCTGCACTACTCTCTGTAATCCTGATTGCATCACGTGGTGGATAACAACGCTTTTTTGCTTTCATCACTTTTTCGTAAGACGGATATAGCTTACAGTTATTTTCCTTCCCTAATCTTCTCATTCCCTGGTAAGTACTCTTGGAGAATTTATATTCAATCATAGCGGAAAGTGCAGCCTCTTCGGATAAAGTAATTTCATCCGTTGCTGAGTAAGCTTTACGATACTTGGAAGCTCTTAAAGGACTCGTCATTGTTACGTCCTTAATAACTTTTGCGGCGTCGGATTGTCCTGAAGAGCGAAGGCTCATCTGAGTAGCGTATGCTAACTCGACCGAGTTGAACGATGTACGAATATCTTGGGTCTTCCTTCGTTTAGATCTTTCACTGGACATTGTAAACTCAAGGGACGGGCGGCCGCCCGTATTACCCGGGCTACAGTGTCTGTAGGTGCGGCAAAACATACCTGCTTGCTAAGCCATTCACCGTTATTCTTGAAAAATACACAGGATTTTCTGTGAGCTTGTTGCCACCTCGTTCTCATTTGATTGAAGAGTATCGAAAAAGTCCGTTTCGAGTCCTCAGGCACTACAACTGTACGTCCGGTGTCCTTGGAAATTTTTTCTACCATAAATTCGATCAAGGAAGCGAATTTATCGGATAAATGCTCGCTGATTATCAGAAATACTTCTTTCCTTGTCAGCACCAATTCTTTGTAACCGGATCCTGTAATAAAGACATAAAATTGTAGAAAATTGGTGTTAAAGGAAAAGATAACATTTTCAATTAATACAAAAACTTGAACAATGTACATTATTTTACCAAATAAATAACCGCAATAATTGAAATAATTTTAAGAAAATTAGACAGAAAATATTGACATGGATTTGGTTAAAAGAAAGCTTTGCTTACTATATAATATATATATATTCAAATATTTTATTTGAATGTTATAACATTTCATTCATATTTAAGAAATTTTTATGTGGTTGATTTTAATATGTATATATATATATATGCATACGTATATATCATAATTAAATCACAGAAAATTTATATATATATATATACACATACATATATATTAAAATAATTTATTTCAAGCGTATAACAGCCGTCTTGTCCGTTATGATGCTACTTCACCCATTCTCAGGTAGAGGCGCAGAGGCTGCTCAATAGTGCCGCGTGCACGCTCGGCTACCGCACGATGCGAAAAAAATCATAACGGACAAGACGCACGTTTTCCGCAGGTAACTCTTGTAAATTTCGAAAGCTTATACATTAAACTAAAGGCCGAGACTAGGAGCTTTGCAAAATGTGACAAAATATATAACTTTTCGGACCGTTGAAAATATAAGTTTTCAAAATTATTCAATTTTATTTATGCCGAAGGCTATACTACATTTCAATCATTTATACATAAACTTTAGATTCAACCGATGTAAAAACATGTTCTACATACCTCCAGAAGTCGTATCCATGTTGCAGAATTGAAATTAAACCCGTCACTTTAAAGTTATGGGTTTTTGAAGTCAGCGTTATTTTCGTCTGTTCAGCGCGTGACACGTACACTCTTCACGAACACTAACTGCCAACTGACGCTGCGGCGCAGGTATACACTTAAAGGGCTTTCCCTTCCACAATAGAATGCAGTTACTAGTCCTCTACCTGAATGACTACTCAACTGACCCTATTTCGAAAATTTATTTTTTGGGGTTTTGGCCAGGTTTTTGGGCTTTTCTCCTACTGTGCGACCGAGGGAAGCCGCCAACGAGACCGCTCTGGGGAATCGGCGCACGCCCGGCTGAGATGCCGGCGCCCCACGGTGTGGTGCATCGTGTTGGAGAGCGGGCCGTTTGCGTTACGGGCGGAAGCTGGAGCTTTTCGCGCCGCACTTCTGAAAAGAAGCATTACCCGCTCTCACACGATGGCCCGGGGATGCGATCCCAGAGAGTCTCACCGCTACCGTTGGAGAGAGTCACCCGGTATGTTCCCGATCCGATCTCGAGGTAACTCGGGCAGAGATGATGGCTACCGAATTAAAATATTATTTCAATAATATTTCAGCTCCCGATTCTAGCGTAAGAGATAAGTTTCGCTCGAACCAGCGATTTCGCACGGTTGGATCCCGCGAGCGTGTTGACAGTTTTTCTGTTAACGCGCTCTGTCTCGCTCTCGAATTATCCCTCGCGCGCCGCACAGTAGGAGAAAAGCCCAAAAACCTGGCCAAAACCCCAAAAAATAAATTTTCGAAATAGGGTCAGTTGAGTAGTCATTCAGGTAGAGGACTAGTAACTGCATTCTATTGTGGAAGGGAAAGCCCTTTAAGTGTATACCTGCGCCGCAGCGTCAGTTGGCAGTTAGTGTTCGTGAAGAGTGTACGTGTCACGCGCTGAACAGACGAAAATAACGCTGACTTCAAAAACCCATAACTTTAAAGTGACGGGTTTAATTTCAATTCTGCAACATGGATACGACTTCTGGAGGTATGTAGAACATGTTTTTACATCGGTTGAATCTAAAGTTTATGTATAAATGATTGAAATGTAGTATAGCCTTCGGCATAAATAAAATTGAATAATTTTGAAAACTTATATTTTCAACGGTCCGAAAAGTTATATATTTTGTCACATTTTGCAAAGCTCCTAGTCTCGGCCTTTAGTTTAATGTATAAGCTTTCGAAATTTACAAGAGTTACCTGCGGAAAACGTGCGTCTTGTCCGTTATGATTTTTTTCGCATCGTGCGGTAGCCGAGCGTGCACGCGGCACTATTGAGCAGCCTCTGCGCCTCTACCTGAGAATGGGTGAAGTAGCATCATAACGGACAAGACGGCTGTTATACGCTTGAAATAAATTATTTTAATATATATGTATGTGTATATATATATATATAAATTTTCTGTGATTTAATTATGATATATACGTATGCATATATATATATATACATATTAAAATCAACCACATAAAAATTTCTTAAATATGAATGAAATGTTATAACATTCAAATAAAATATTTGAATATATATATATTATATAGTAAGCAAAGCTTTCTTTTAACCAAATCCATGTCAATATTTTCTGTCTAATTTTCTTAAAATTATTTCAATTATTGCGGTTATTTATTTGGTAAAATAATGTACATTGTTCAAGTTTTTGTATTAATTGAAAATGTTATCTTTTCCTTTAACACCAATTTTCTACAATTTTATGTCTTTATTACAGGATCCGGTCACAAAGAATTGGTGCTGACAAGGAAAGAAGTATTTCTGATAATCAGCGAGCATTTATCCGATAAATTCGCTTCCTTGATCGAATTTATGGTAGAAAAAATTTCCAAGGACACCGGACGTACAGTTGTAGTGCCTGAGGACTCGAAACGGACTTTTTCGATACTCTTCAATCAAATGAGAACGAGGTGGCAACAAGCTCACAGAAAATCCTGTGTATTTTTCAAGAATAACGGTGAATGGCTTAGCAAGCAGGTATGTTTTGCCGCACCTACAGACACTGTAGCCCGGGTAATACGGGCGGCCGCCCGTCCCTTGAGTTTACAATGTCCAGTGAAAGATCTAAACGAAGGAAGACCCAAGATATTCGTACATCGTTCAACTCGGTCGAGTTAGCATACGCTACTCAGATGAGCCTTCGCTCTTCAGGACAATCCGACGCCGCAAAAGTTATTAAGGACGTAACAATGACGAGTCCTTTAAGAGCTTCCAAGTATCGTAAAGCTTACTCAGCAACGGATGAAATTACTTTATCCGAAGAGGCTGCACTTTCCGCTATGATTGAATATAAATTCTCCAAGAGTACTTACCAGGGAATGAGAAGATTAGGGAAGGAAAATAACTGTAAGCTATATCCGTCTTACGAAAAAGTGATGAAAGCAAAAAAGCGTTGTTATCCACCACGTGATGCAATCAGGATTACAGAGAGTAGTGCAGAAGTCCAACTACAGGCACTATTAGATCATACAGTTGAACGTATTTTACTCGTCCAAAATGTACTCATTCAAAGATTGACTCCAGATAATGTTCGTAAAATGGACTTGATTTGCAAGTGGGGTTGCGATGGAAGTTCTGGGCAAAGTGAATATAAGCAGACGTTCAGTGATGACAGCAAATCTGATGCGCATGTATTCTTTACTTCAGTCGTGCCATTACAACTCGTGTGTTATGATCAACAATCGAAGGAAGAAATAGTTGTTTGGAAGAACCCCAGACCCTCGTCTCCACGATTTTGTAGACCGCTTAGACTACTGTTTCTACGCGAAGACACAGAGTCAACACTTAATGAAGTCCAAATTGTTGAAGAACAAATAAAGTCACTTCGTCCATTCGAAAGTGTAATAGATGGAAAAGAAATCTCCGTAATGTACAAGTTGTTGTTCACCATGATAGATGGTAAAGTTTGCAACGCTGTATCATTGACGAAATCTGCTCAACGGTGCTATTTGTGTGGAGCAACCAGCAAAGATTTTAATGCCATCGACACTGTATTGCAAAGAGAAATCAATGAAACAAATTTGAAGTTCGGATTGTCGACGCTGCATGCGTGGATACGGTGCTTCGAGTATTGCTTACACGTGTCTTACAAACTCGGCATTAAAAAATGGCAAGCTCGAAGTGCCGAAGAAAAAAAAATTACCCAGGAACGCAAGAGGGCCATTCAAGAAGGATTCAAGAAGCAATGGGGTCTAAATATCGATCGCCCAAAGCCTGGATACGGCAGCAGCAATGATGGCAACACAGCTCGGCGATTCTTTGAAAATTGGACGGTTTCCGCTGCGATGACGGGGGTCAACGAAGAAGTTATTAAACGCTTGTACGTAATCCTACAAGTTATATCGTGTGGCCACGAGATAAACTGTGAAAGATTTGAACAGTATGCTATTGAAACGGCAAGAAAGACCGTTGCATTATACCCTTGGTACTCCATGCCTACTTCGGTGCACAAACTATTAATTCATGGTCCAGTGATAATAACTCATGCTCTATTACCAATCGGCCAATTATCCGAAGATGCTCAGGAAGCTCGAAACAAAGACATCAAACGATATCGAGAAGATTTTGCGCGAAAAAGTTCCAGGGTTAAAACTATGGAAGATGTTTTTCATCGGCTCTTAGTTACTTCTGATCCGTACATTTCAAGTGTCAGAAGACTACCACAGAAGAAGCTGAAGAGTTTGTCGCCGGAAGCTGTAGCGATGTTGATCGCGCCTAAAGTGACTGCTGCAGCAGACGAATTTTGCGCCGAGATTGAAGCCGTGCCGGGAGTTGTAATAGATACAAACTCGGATAATGATTCTGACTCCGACTCCGACTCCGATTACGATTTTGATTAAGAATAAAATTTTCTATTTTTGAAACGTTCCGTTTGTATTTTGGAAATAAAAATAATAATTGCGTAGAATACACTGTTCACGTTTATTTTATTATGATGATTTTTTTAAATATATTAATTTATCTATTTAGCAGGATACTCGGCCATTTTGTTTATAACAATTTGCTGTAAGCTCTTTGTTGCAAGTTATAAACAATAGATATCGGATTGGTAATCAGCGACCTTGAAAACCCGTATATACCAATTTTTGTCAACATCTGGTAACTTTTTAACGTTCATGTCGGCCATATTGGATCGGCCATTTTTTTTACGATAATTTGGCTTGCGGATTCGTAATCAGCGACCTTGAAAACCCGTAAATACCAATTTTTGTCGACATCTGGCAACTTTTTAACATTCATGTCAGCCATATTGGATCGGCCATTTTGTTTACGATAATTTGGCTTTCAGATTCGTAATCAGCGACCTTGAAAACCCTTGTAAGTCAATTTTCATTCCCGTCAAAGGTCATTTGAGGTTTTGGCCAGGTTTTTGGGCTTTTCTCCTACTGTGGGTCGGGATTGCTCGATACATTGAGCGCCACGCCACTCGACCGAGTTCCGCCTGCCAACTCAACGGAAACGGGATCGACAACAATGACAACAAAAAAAACGGAGCACAAGGGGAGAAAGGCCCTTAACACGCGTCACGGTAGCGACTCGGGCACCTGCACGCAAACCACGTGATCGGTAGCTGCTCTTGTGACGCGGTTCCAAAGAAATCACGTCACAACTCCCCACCCCTTAAGGGTGGTTACGATTAGGGAACTACGTGATCTCTGCCAAGCAAAAGCCGTAGCTGAAATACACACGGTAGCAATACCTGTCCTTCCCTGTTGCAGTCGGTAGCTTGAACGGTGGGAAGGACCGGGACCTACTGCGGGAACCGAGCACCCGCAGCGCGAGAAATATAACCAGAACACCAACCAATTGATCGTATTCGATAGTAAAACTTTATCTCTCCCGTTACAGTCGGTAGCCTTAGGGTGGGAGAGATCGAGATCTACCGCGGGCGACCAATCGCCTCACAGCACGAGAAACAAAAAAAAATCGCACAACCAAAAAAAAAACAAAAAAAACAAACAAGAGGCTGTTGGCATAAACGGTAACACGGTTGTCTCTCTCCGTGGCCCTTCGGTAGCTAATATATGGGGAGGAGACCGAGACCTGCCGGGGCGGATAACCGCCCTGCGACGCGAGAAATATAGTGCAGTGAGCAAATCGAGATCACACTTACCACCACCAGGGACGGACAAAACCAATCGGAACGGGCTTACCATTCGGCCGTAGCGTCCTCGTCTGGGTGGTGGCTCCGGAATCTTGCGAGAACCGCTCCAACTTGACCTCACCTCTTCCGGTGAAGATGGTGCCGGGAACCCGAGTCAATCCGTGGCGACTCGCGGGAACGGTGAGGCGTCGCAGCCACTGCGAACGCCACGGCTGGGGGGGGGGGGGTCGGGCTAGCACGACGACGGTCCATCGTTATGCTGCCCCTTTCCCCCGCGAACTATGGGCCAGAGGCCCCCCCTCACGGGAACTGTGAGGCTTTATCGCTTCACGCGGGGCTCTGGGCCAGAGGCCCAGATTGCGGGAGTTGTACGGCGCGGTTGCCTCATGCAAGAGTTATGGGCCAGAGGCCCATATTGCGGGAGCTGTGAAGGTGTTGCCACCTTACGCGAGAACTATGGGCCAGAGGCCCATTTTGCGGGAGCCGTGAAGGTGTTGCCACCTCACGCGAGAACTATGGGCCAGAGGCCCATTTTGCGGGAGCCGTGAAGGTGTTGCCACCTCACGCGAGAACTATGGGCCAGAGGCCCATTTTGCGGGAGCCGTGAAGGTGTTGCCACCTCACGCGAGAACTATGGGCCAGAGGCCCATTTTGCGGGAGCCGTGAAGGTGTTGCCACCTCACGCGAGAACTATGGGCCAGAGGCCCATTTTGCGGGAGCCGTGAAGGTGTTGTCACCTCACGCGAGAACTATGGGCCAGAGGCCCATTTTGCGGGACCCGTGAAGGTGTTGCCACCTCACGCGAGAAGTATGGGCCAGAGGCCCATTTTGCGGGAGCCGTGAAGGTGTTGCCACCTCACGCGAGAACTATGGGCCAGAGGCCCATTCAAAGAAATCACGTCACAATATATACGCCTTCGCCCCATCGGATAATAGCTGTCTTCCTTTTTCGCAAGCGATTAGGTGCTCCAGTGTTTCTCTTTCGTGTTTGCAAATCCTGCATGTCCATTCTTCCTCTCCTTTCTTTCCATCCCTCCCTATGTTTCCGCATCTTAATCTCGCCCATGTTTCCTTGTCTTTTTCCGAGATGTCCTTTGCCGCCCAATATTTCCATGGGGTTTCGATATCTTCTATTATTTCTTTATATGCACTATTGTACGTCGAATTTTGGATCTGTTATTTTTCTTTTTCTATGGTCTTCCTTATTAAGTTTTTAAGCCGGTTTTCAATTAGGTTCTCTATAGTTTTTATTTCTTTTTCCTCACTTATCATATCTACCATTTCCTCTATTTCTAATTCCTTTGTTGTTTTTAGAAAGTCTTTTCCCCACTTCGACGGCTTTCTGTTTGCTATACCTCTCATCTCCTCCCTTAAACATATGTTTGGCCATCTGTTTCTTTCCATTTTTAATATTGTTACCACGTATCGCAGCGCCCTTTCCCTGATTTTGAATTCAAATGTTGGGGTTCCCAGCTCGGTCCTTCATACATATCTAGGCGTTCTTTTGCCTATACCCAACGCCATTTTACAATTCCTGTTTTGTATCATCTCAAACTGCCCAATTTTGTCGAAACCCCAAATTTGTACTCCGTAGAACGCCCCAGATTTCACAATCGTATCGAGTAGATATAGTCTTTCTTCCATGATCTCCCTGCCTGCTCTTTTCCACACCCCCCATACTGCATTAGCCGCTTTTTGAGCCCTTCCTACCATTTTCCTTCCGTGTTCTTTTACTACATTCTTTGTTGTAAACCAGTTTCCTAAGTACCGAAACTGGTTCACAATTTCTATTTTTTCTCCGTTTATTTTCCATTCCTTTTCCTTTTTCAACCGTCCTCCATTTCTAAATACCATAATTTTGGTTTTTTTCGCATTCACCTCCATATAATTTTCTCTTCCCCATTTGTCTAGCTCTTTTAACATGCTTGCTAGTGCCCGATCGTCTTCCGCCACTATTGCCACGTCGTCTGCGTATTTTATTGCGTATATTTTTTCTTTTCCGATAACCGTTCCCCCTTCCTTCTTCCTCTCCTATCTGTCTTCCATGTAATCAATATACAGATCGAAAAGTAGCGCACTCAACGCACACCCTTGCCTCACTCCTTGTTTTGATTCGAACCTCTCTGTTATTTTCCCATTAACTAGTATCTCCGCTATCGTTTTCTTGTAGATTACTTTTATCACTTCGTACATTCTTCCACTAATTCCTATTTTATGCAGCTTCTTTAGTAGTTTTCTTCTGTTCACTTTGTCGAAGGCTGCCCGAAAATCGATGAACGCGACGTACAGCTTTCTTCGTCTATGTTTAAGTCTATTATTAATAATCGCATTTAGCACAAAAATTCGATCCCTTGTCCCTTCCTTTTCTCTAAATCCCGCTTGACTTTCCCGTATTTTTAAGTTCTTTTCTGCCCCTTTACCCAATCTAGTTGCCATCATCTTTGTAAGCAGCTTATAACCTACATTTAGCAAGGCCACCCCCCTGTAATTAGAAGCCTTCTCCTTATCCCCACTTTTGAAAATTGGGACTATTCTTGCAATTTCCCATCCTGCAGGTAAAACCCCCGCCCTCCATATCTTGTTAATCGCCCTTCTCGTTCCTTCCCGTTGTCTTTCCTTCGCAGCTTTGAGAAATTCTATCGTTAACCCATCTTCCCCCGGCGCCTTTCCGTTCGCCATTTTTTTCAGCGCGTCTTCCATTTCTTTTTTACTAAATTCGTCATCAAATTCTCTTGTTATTCTTCCTACTTCCTCCCTCCTTTCCTCCATCACTGTCTGTTCTCCTGCCTTTCTTTTCCCATCGTTTAGCAGTTTTTTAAAGTGCTCAATCCATTGTTTTCCCGAAATGATCTCCCCTATTTTTCCTCTATATTTTCCCCTGTATTTGTTTATGGCCACCCACCAGCTTGCCATATCCCTGGCCTTATTCACTCCTTCCCATATTTTGAGTCGCCATTCTTCCTTTGCTTCCTTATAACATCCTTTCAGTTTTCTTCTTTCCTCACCGAGGATTTTTTTATGTGGTCTGTCTCTTTTTTTAACAAAAGTTCTCAAGGCTCGCCACATTTCTCTCCTTTGTTTTTTACATTTTTCGTTGATCCATCTAGGGTGTTTTCCTGCTTGCTTCTTCGCTTTTCCCTTCTTTTTCATACCCGCTCTACCTGCTGCTTAGCTAATTTCCCATCTGCACTCCTCCCAATCTTTCTCGCCTCCACTTGATGTATCTAATTTATCCCACTCTTCCCTAAAAACCTCCGCTTTCTCTTCTGACCACCCGATCCTCTCATCCTCTTGCTCAAAAAGTTATTTTTCCTGCTCCTTCTCAACTTCCTCACTCTCCCTTCCTATAGCGAATGTGACAGGCAAGTGGTCCGACTCCACGCATGTTTTTACCTTTAGCCATTTAATTTCTTTGTCCATCCCTCTGTCCAAGCACATTACCAAATCTAACACTGATCCGCAGCATTCCTCCTTTCCGCCTATGAATGTTATGTTTCCGTCTTCGTCTCCTTTTGTCCTACCATTCATCACCTTCAACCCCAATTCTTCACAAAATCTTAATAGTCTTCGTCCATCAGGAGAAAATCGCAAGACAAAAAGATTACTTTTTGTCTTGCGATTTTCTCCATCTCTTTTCCTCCCCCACTTCGCCTTCGTTCATTGCTTGTTCTTCCCCGATTCGAGCGCTCATATCGCCTACTACTAATTTCATTTCTTCCCGCCTCCTCCTCTATCTTTTCCTTTAGAACTCTCTCGGCTTTTATCATACCTATATTGTTGTATGCCGTGATTATCGCTGGTGTTTTTTCTTTTTCGCTCTTACGTAAACACACGCCGAATGCCCACTCTTCCAAATCCCATTTTTCACTCAGGTTTTTTCGAATTCCAATAGCTTGGCCTCCCTTTGCTCTTCCCTTTTTTGCTCTTTCTCCTCTTCTTGCCGCTTTAAAAAACCAACAATAATCGCTGCATATATGTTCCCGCGCTTTATCCTCATGTTTCCCTTCTAGCCATGTTTCTTGTAGTATTATAATATCGAAGCCTCTTAAAAACTCCCATGTCTCTCTTATCGTATATATGCCTGCCACGTTCCACAAGACTACCTGAGTTTCCCACTCATCTCCCTTATTACCTTTATGTTTATTTTTATTTTTATTTCTATCTCTTTCGCTCTTCTTTTTGCTCGTGTGTTCCACCTCTTCTTCTCTCTTCTTTTCTTCGTCCCTCCAACTCTCCTCCTTATTGACGAAAGGGCTCATTGGCTTGAAAAAACACGGCGTTCCCTCTTTCCTCGCACCATTTCATCCAGCGTTGGCCAATCCTCAATCACATGTATCGTCCCTCCACACTCCAGCCACAGCTTCTCTCCAATTCCGCGATACTTCCCAGCCATCGTTGGATTTCCCTCTGTCTCGTTGTTAGGCTATCCTCTAGCCGAATGTCCGTCCCTCTCAACGCTCCTTTTCGTCTCATTACCTCCTTCTTAGCTGCTAGGCTACGGAATTTTATGAATATTCTTCCGTTGCTTTCATTCATGTCCTCCGTGTTGCCTCGTATGTTCATATTGCATCTGCTTTGAACAATATCTGCTATTTCCCACATTGATTTCTTTTTTGCTTCTCCCGCTTTTACTACACATATTTGACTGCTCCTTTCCGCCCTTTTGTTCAACTCTTCCCTAAGCCTTCCCTCGCTGAAAGGTTTCGGCGACCTCGCCATGATTTGTTTTCTTCTCTCTACTTCGCTGTAATCTCCTGTTTCGGTGACACTCCTTTCTCCTCTGCTGCGCGTCGCACCTCCATTTATTCTCGCTCTTTGGACCCCTTCGCCGTTCCTCAGTTCCCCCTCTTTTCTTCTCCCTCTTCCGTCTCTACTGCGAACTTCTCTCCATTCCTGCTCTCTTGTGCTTTCTCCCACGTACTCTTCTTCTACCATTTTTTTTGTCATTTCCGGCGGTTTTGCCCGTGTTTCCATTCCTGGCTTTTAACCTTTCACGTTGTTGTTCCTATCACCTTTCTCGACTAGCTCTGTCTCCATGCTTTCTGAGCTCTGCCGTTTCTGTCCCCCTTCTTCTCCTCTGGATATTTCTAGAGCTCTGCTTTCACATTTGTTTTTCCAGAATTCCAGTTCGCGTGCCATCTCTTGTTTTTCCTCTCCCCATAGCTCTTTCTCTCTGTAGCACTTGTAGCGCCACTGTTCTGCTTCTCCGACTAGCTCCCTGATGATTCTATTCATGTCCTCGCACCTACATGGAATCGGTGTTACCTCCCCCTTTATCTCCTCCTTGGCCTCTTGCAGGTATTCCATCAGGCTTCCCTTGATTCTTTCCTCCATGTCCCTTATTGCCGGCTCCCACTTATTATTAATCACCGCTTCCATCAACTCCCCAGCCTTTTCACCTTTTTCCCCATTACGTTGTTGAGCGTGCGCGCCCACGTCAAGCCCACCCCCACCTCTATTTTCGCACTCTTCTTTTTCGTAGCTTCTAACATCGTCCACCTCATCCGAGTCTTCGTCCTCCTCTTCCTCGATCCTCCTTCCCTTGAATCCTTCATATTTTCTTTTCATTGGTGGCGGCGGCGACGGTGGTGTCGGCGGTAAATGTATCACCTTCGCCCTCCCTGTCCCCCACGTGACTTCGAAAAAGTCTCTCACGTCTCTGTTCCCGTCGTCTCTTTTTTTCTGCGGTGCCCTAGCAGATCGGGTGCCTATCAATTGACTATAAGAATGTCCAAGGCACTTTGGTAGGCATATTAGTTCAAAAAGTGTCGGTAAATGCCGATGAATGACGAACGTTAAATTTTATGAGTGCACAGAGAATGCCTTTCGAGTGCCTGTTGAAATGTCTATGAAAATATTGATGCGAATGCCGGTCAGAATGCCTATGGAAATACTGGTGCGAGTGCCTGTCAAGTCCCGGCGGGAATGCCTACGTTAATGCCTACCGAAATACTCGCTACAATGCCGGTATGTAACGATGTGTTTGCCGTCCCGATGGAGAATCATTATGAGGAGAGGTGGTAACCGTGAAAAGAAATCCCAAATCCAAACGATGCGACAATTTGCTGTCGCCTGCGCTGGGAAACGGGTAACGGTACACGGTACCGCAAATTTGTTTTTTTTTCTATTTATACATTTCTTTTTCAGTTCCCTAACAATGAAGAGGAAAACTCGAAATATATATAACATTGACAATTTTGTGCCCGTCATTTTTCAGTACATGTTTGCAGACTATGGTGTTACAAAACGAGAAAAAAAACGAAAGAGGTCAAGTTTGTAACCGGTAATGAAAGTTTAAAACGTTTAATTGCAGGCAAAACAAACTATAAGAAAAGGAAGAGCCCATTAAAGGCAAAAAAAGTATTCAAAAAGTAACGGTCCATTAAAGGTAAAAAGAATTGTAAAAGAAGTAGCGCCACATTGAGTACACGAGCTATCGTCGTAAGCGACTTCTTGAAAAAATGTTGTGACAATTTGTTGCGGACCCAACTTATGTCGACCACTTTTTCGCGTCACCGTCCGCACTTTCGTTTTTTAAATGGAGGCCATTTCTTCCATCACCGAGCTCAAACCATTTTCATCATCTGAAAGAAGAAAGATCGTACGTTATAGATACAATATTGAAATCGATTGATTATTAAGGATGTTTTGCACTTACATTCCCAACCAAAATTTATTTCGTGACGAAGAACTTAGAGTTGTAACTGGAACTCAATGTTGGTTGGGATGGGACGAGCATACATCTTGGATACTACAACCATTATATTACCATATGAAGTGCTCTCTCTCAGTTGGCTCTTTAATTCTCCAAGTGCCCATACATTGGGTCTCGCCGGTAGCATGTCCAACTCAATGGAAAGCATTTTTTTCCTCGTTGAAAGCTGCGAATTAAAATTAATTACATATTGATCTACTGTACCACTACCGTATGTACTACTCAGTGGCGGACTAAGCCCGTCGGAGGCCCGGGGCGGCATATTAATGATGCCCCTGGTCTGCGAAGAAAATGGATGTATTATTGATGATATGTAATTTTACTATACGCCCCACTTATGATATGAGGAAAAAAGTTTGAATACGGATCAGCATTCTGCACAGCACCTAGCAAGTAGAGTGCAAAGAAATAATGAAGACTATAATAAGAAAGTAACTTTCATTGTACTTATATGTTTAAAAACAAAGGTTTTGCTTTGTAACTATTTTACATGTTTTCGTGCTTTCATTTGACTGAACTTCTCAATAACGTCGTTGAAATATATTTCCCTTGAATCTTTCCTTTAAATTGATAGAATGGACAGATCGCTAGGCGTTCTTGGTTCACCGTAGATCGGCTATAATTTTTTTTTTAATTTCAGTTTAGAAAAACTTCTCTCGCATGATGCGACCGAGACACAAATGGTCAAGAAGTATTGGATTATAAGTGATAAACAGGGGAAAGATTCACTGAAACCCCATTTAATAATAAAACAGGTTTGATACAGGTTTGGAAACGAGCACGATATGTTAGGCGCGCTGAGCCGATCTACTTTTCTTTACATTTTTCGCCACTACGTGGCATTGCTGTTGATGGGTACGTGTGTGACATGGACAGAATATCTTCTGTCTGTCTCTCCCACTCTCCAGATCGAGGCGCATGCGCCGTCGACCTTCACCCCGAATATTTAATGAGGATACGAATAAAAAACCAAATGAACAAATAATACGCTTACTGAAGACTAAGTAAACTGATTGATAGACCCATCCTCTGAAAAGTCGCAGCTACGAAAATTCGTCGGCTAGGCACATTTTTCTAAGTTTAATCCTGAATATTTTCTCTAAACATTCGGTAACCGGCTGTTTTTATTGTCGTTGCGAAATCTTTCCAATATTTTACTCGTGTGAGCAGTTTATATCTGGCATCTAGAGTTATTTAGTGTTTAAATTATTACATAGGAATGTGGCCAGCGCGTTATCTCCATAAAGCGCCGCATAAATGAGACCTTTTTAATCGTAATTTTTCGTTAATAGTTCGGTAAATTGGGTTGCAATTTTACCAGTATACGGGGATGTATTTTTTCTTTATTATAGACGAAAATCAATGAAGTGTTAAATATTCGAGTTCGTGAAAGAAATGCCTTAAGAGCATGAGATGACACACGCACCGAGATTATCATTCACATGACAACACGAAAATTATAAGTGGGGGCGTAGGGCGAGATCACAGAAGACCGTGGGTGGGGGGATATCCTCCGATAGGAGCGACGCATGTGGCGGCAAGCGGAATAAAAAGTGAATCTTGTAACGGTGCCTCACGGCATCATTGAAATGTGACTTCGTTTCCAGACCTGTATGTAAGACCGTGGGTCAGGTAAGTCCCGCAGCGGCTAACAGCGTTGCCAACTTAGTGGATTGTCCACGTAAACTGGTGGTTTAGACATCCCTTTTAGTGGATAAAATTTGTTTTTAGTGGCTGGTGATTTTTGTTAGTGGTAAGCAAAATATTCAACCACTAACGTGTAAACAAATGTATAATACATTATATTGTGCTATGGCAAGGCCGTTTGACACAAAGTGTATCAACTTTTATGGTGTAGGCAACACAAGTACGTTTAGGCTATAAGTAGGTAGAGTTTTATGCTATATTGACAATTGCTATCATGACCTGATAACAAGTTAATTAGTACCTACCTACCTATGTTTATATTTTGCATACGTACGGGGCTTCCAACCCCAAACTGCCGCTTTACTGAACATATTTCGGCCTCGGTTGGAATATGACTAAAAATGACTTCTCGAGACTTGGAGGCCCCCCAGGACCAGAGGCCCGGGGCGGACCGCCCCCTCCACCCCCCCCTTAATCCGCCTCTGGTACTACTATATTACTGTAATTATCTGTAGCTGAATTTTTGTTTTGCTTACCTGTACAGTGGCTCGTTGTCTTTTGTAATTGCGAAGAGAATATGGTAGAGTTCCTTCGGCATAATTTATGTCGGTCGAGGCAGAAAAAATACTGTTATAATATATTACTTTTAAAATAAAAAATTAAAAAATTAAACTAAAGTAAACAAAAATAAAAAAAATATTAAAAAACGATTTATAATGATTCTTTCGGTAAGATGAAACTTTATTTGTTTATTCATTTCAATTATCATTAACCGTTATAAAATTATTATATTAATAACAATTAAAATTAAAATTATTATATTAAAAATAATTTTATAACCGTTAATGATAATTGAAATGAATAAACAAATAAAGTTTCATCTTACCGAAAGAATCATTATAAATCGTTTTTTTATTTTTTTATATTTTTTTTTACTTTTGTTTAGTTTAGTTTAGTTTTTTTATTTTTTTATTTTAAAAGTAATATATTATAACAGTATTTTTTCTGTTATAATATATTGCTTTTAAAATAAGTAATAAAACGTAATTTAAAATGACGTAATAAAAAGTAATTTAGAATAAAATAGTAATAAAATAGAAAATAATTCTCTGAATAGCACCCTAATCAGGGCCGAAACGTCAAACATGACTCATTTTTTCTGCCTCGACCGACATAAATTATGCCGAAGGAACTCTACCATATTCTCTTTTCAATTATTCATTTCAATTATCAACAATTATCAATTTCAATTATAAACAAATAAAGTTTCATCTTACCGAAAGAATCATTATACATCGTTTTTTAAAGTTATTGAGAAATCTATTTTCTGTGCTAGATTTAATAATAATACAAAAGAAAATAGACTTCTCAATAGCCTTCAAAAACGATTTGTAATAATTCTTTCGGTAAGATAAAGCTTTATTATTTCATCAATTTCAATTATCATTAACTCAGAAATATTAATAAAAAAAATACTATTATCATAATATATTATTTTAAGAAAATGTAACAAAACTTCTCTGAACAGAACCCTGGTCAAGGCCGAATCGTCAAACATGACTTTTTTCAACCTCGACCGATTTCTGTCGAAACAACTTCAAACAAAAACTTGGAAGGTTTGAATTAGTTGCGACGGTTTTCTATACTTACATCGTTGCTGGCGTCGATTATTGACTGTTCGGCAACATTGTCATTCATCTGTACCGGTACACTTATCCTTGTCGTATCGGCACTATCACCTATATTTTGCTGCTGCATTGGAAAAAAAAATGTCATATAATTGTTGTTGTGTTTCTGAACACAAATAACGATACTCAAAACATGTTTAAACTCCACCAAATAAGATTTGAAAAGTTTGAATTAATATGGTTTCTTATACTTACATCGTTGCTGGTGTTGATTATTGACTGTTCGGCAACATCCTCAATCATCTGTACCGGTACACTCATTCTTATCGTATCGGCACTGTCACCTACATTTTGCTGCTACATCGAAAGAAAAAAAACAAATTTCATATAATTGTTGTTGTTTCCAAACACAAATAACGCCACTCAAAACATAATTTAACTTACGTTATCGATTTCCATTCCTACGCCATGATTGCCTTGCGTGTTCTTTTTTCACTTTCTCGCGCAATACCTTTCCGTCTGCCTGAAAATATACCATGTTATTTATGTACTTATTTTACAATTCAATTCAAAATAATTCTTCATTATTACTTTGTTTTTACAACTTTAAAAATGAAACGAAAACCCGATGCACTAAAACGTACTATACTAGCCACGGTTCACACCAAACAATTTATCTCAGTTACGGCGGCGCGCGTTATGGGGACCTTCCAACAAAAGCACAGATGGACACATAACTACGTGATTGGTTATTTCTTTTAGACACAGCCAATCTCATCGCTGTGTGTCCGTTTTGTGTCGGTTTGCGTATTTTTTTGGAAAAACTCCCTTATCCTCCGTGTGCTGCAGCTGTAGGACGCTTTGCGATTACATGTCTATCACACGGATCTTTGTTTCTCGGTTTTTTATTTTTTTAAAGTAATTACGCCGCGAGTTTTGTGAAATATTATTAATGTATCATTACTACTGTGTTGAATATTATTATTGTGAAATATTATTACTGCATCATTATATTGCCGAAAAGTAAATGAACACAAACGATCGTCATCTCTCAATTAGCCACCAAGCAATTTTGAGGTTATGTTGCTATGCGTATCAAGTTTTGGTATGTAATTTTTTTTCTATTCACGCATTCTCGGGCGCACATGTGCAACATTTTTTGTCGTAAATAGTAGTGTGGACCACAAGCCTATGGGCTCATATTATCTTCACACGTGTTGAATTTTTGTTTTGTTCTACATATCGTTTTTAATCTGCTGTAGGTGCCCGTACCGTGTACACGGTTTTCCTTCATATTCCGCTGGTTATTTAATCGTACTTTCGGCTTTGGGTATACCGCAGCTGTCAGAAGAAATTGTGTAAGCTGTGGCTCCGCTACAAATGAATGGAGCCATGTACCGCTCGCGGGTGAGCACGAATCGCTGTAAACAAGCAACGGCTCTTCGTCGTCTTGTGTCAAGACGACGAAAAAGGCACCCTTCAACGAAAAAGGGCCGAAGGGTCTTTTCGTCGAGTGCTTGAAAGATATAGGTAGCAGTTTTGGAGCACAGCACATTAGACGAATCGTACGAACATCACACAGAGCATTCATTGATATTTGCGATCTGCAAGTACCGGTAATAATAATCACCTTCAAACGGAATAATTATGACAGAGTACGACTCGCAAATGTTTGGGAGACAGATTAAAACCTTAAAAATTGATTTCCACGTAATATTGAGGATATCAGGGCTCGAAATACGTACTTGTGTAAGTGTGCGCTGCTCAAACACAGATAGCTGGATGCACACAAGCTGAGCAAGTTGAACCAAAGTTTCCAGGTTCTCAGCTTTCATTTTTGCCACCCAATACTTTCGTGCTGTTTGAAATGGTTTCAAATCTATGTATTTAAATGTATATTTACTTTATTCAATCTATATCTATATAATGAATCTGTACATTTATTATGTATTGTACAGATGTCATGTATTGTTTGTTATGTATAAATATTTAAAAATTGAAATAATCCTGCCACTATCCTCGTTCATCTTCTACCGTCGCTAATTTGTCCCTAATCCGGGCAAAACTGAAAACGCCAGGAAACAATAGAATGCCGATGAATGCCCTAAAAAGTAGAATGCCGGTGAATACCCAAAAATACCGGTGACTGCCGTAAAGAGAAGAGCGCCGGCGAATACCAAAAAATGCCGATACGTGCCTAAAAAAGTCTAATGCCGGTGAATATCGAAAAATTCCGGTGAATGCTTACAAAAATGTAATGCCGGTGAGGGCCTAACAAAGCCGGTGAATGACCAAAAAAATGCCGTCAAATGCCGGTACTTCGGATACAAAATTCTGGTTTGGTCACTCTTCAGCACTTACCGTCACTATTTGAACCAGAATGCCTGCCAAAGTAACTATAAATGCCTCTAATGGGCACGGCATTCAGCCGGTCACTTCAATAGGCATATCAAACGGCTTTCATTGGCATTTATCAAGGCACCCAATCTGCTAGGGTGGGCGCCCTCTCTTTCTTTTCTCCGTCTCTGCACCCGTATCTACCGTACCAACCGTTCCAGCCGTTTCTACCGGGTTCTGCATCTCCCCGCAGCGCCGATGTTCCTCCACGTATCCGCCTGACGCCTCTCTCTCTCCCTCTTCACACATAACCTCCTCGCGATGTTTCTTCCGTTCTTCTCCGCTTTTCGCATTTTCCTCATTAGACATCTTTCCTCTAATAATCTCACTGTGTTTCCTGCACTTCACTTTATCCTCCCTCCACCTTTTGCTCCGCTCCTCGCCTCTCTGTCTGTTTTAACTACGATATTCACTAGAGCGATTTTACACGCGTGCACACACATTTGTCTCCAGACTGGAAGTCAAGTTATCATTATTATTTTAATTAGTTATCTTTTAGTGTCGAACAATTTATCGCGCACTCCGACCGCTTATTTTATTAGTTTGTACGTTAGTTTTAATGTAATAATAAATCTAAATTACAACTTATTTATCTTCTAAAAAATTGTTTGCGTTTTACTCACACCCATTCCTATGCCAAATAAATTGTAATTCATAAAAGTAGGCGGAAATATATTTATAGTCGTATTATTATATTCATTCTCATAAGTTACGATTCGCGGCCGGATGGATGATTGGCTTGTTTTTGGGGATAATGCTTTATCGCTTGATGATAGTATATGAGAATGAATATAATAATGCGAATATAAATATATTTCCGCTGACTTTTATGAATTACAATTTATTTGGCATAGGGACGGGTGTGAGTAAAGCGCAAACAATTTTTTAGAAGATAAATAAGTTGTAATTTAGATTTATTATTACATTTAAGGAAGAAAACCACTGTGACCCCCTGTTTTTTTGCCATTTTTCAAGAATTTTTTTTTGTGGGAAAAAAAGAGATATTCGATTTTTTTTGTTTTGTTCGTTGTTTATTGAAGATACATAAAAAAAAATTTCAAATTTTTCACGAACCATGGTGACGTTGGGGAAGCTCCCGCGTCAGGTACTGTTGCCTCTGCAGTGGTTCGCGGCACGCAGCAAAACTCTCTTCAAGGTCGATCTGAAAAAAAATACCGAGTGCTTTCGTTAATAATATGATATTTTGAAGAGAAGTACACAGGGATTTGAAAAAATATTGATTTTTAAAAAATAGGCACGCTTTTGAAATTAAAGGACGATTTTCGAGCAAAATTTCTCGTCGAAAATAGGCTATAACTTTTTTATTATTGAGATATCGAAAAAATCCTATGTACTTCTTTAGATAATCTAGTTTTATTGATGCAGTCCAAATTTGAAGTCGATCGGATAGAAATTGCTCGAGTTCTGCTGCGTGCCGCACTCAAAAAAGTGGTTTTGAGAAAAACGCGTTCAAAGTTTTAGGTTTGTTAATTTATGCGATAAATTGGAAAAAAAAAATTTTACCTGTAATCAGCGATGCCGGCACCATATAGCTGGCCTTCAAGAAGCAAATCATTGTCCCTAGCATCTTTTCTCGAACTTGTAGAGGCTCTTCTTGCCTCTTTTGCAGCGTCTGTGAGCGAGCGCTCCGCCAGCTCGATCCGCACTGCGTCGGTTTCAACGCAAAAATTGAAACAATTTGGGCCGATAGTTATCCCCAACGTTTCCAAAACATTCATAAGGCTTCTCAGGCCATCATTGAATAATAATACCGCGATATCAGCTGCAATATCGACGATTTTTTTGCTCCCGGACTGACGCTTGGGGGCTATTGCCCAAACTGATTTGTTGCAGCTTTCGTTGTTGTTTCGCGTGAAGCCGCCCAAACAACGCTGCAGCAAATCGTCTCTGCTCAAATTTTCGAAGACTGGCGTAATTGCCTCCAATACTTCCTCAGGAAGAGGCGGCTTATGGCGATATTCAGAAATATTACCGCTTGCGACCGCTCGCTGCCACGAACACCACGACTCGGCTCCCTCTGGGCAATCGTCATGTTGTGGCTCATTATCTGTGGATATTTTATGTTTGATAGTTGCCCAAATTGCCTTCCTCATTTGTTCAACATCATCGCTGTTCCTCCGAATAGCCAAGCCGTATTATGTGCTCAACTCGTCAATCAATTTTCCGGTGAGCTTTCCTCTGCCAGACAATCCTTTTTGTTTTTTTACGATTTCGCGGAGGCATGTACCCATACGTTTTCGGACATGAACGATGCACTCTTTTTTTTATCTCGAAGCCGTCGTATGGATCGCTATTCGATATGCCCAGAAACGTTTTAGAATCGCCGTCACCAATTTAATATTTATATTTTATGCCATAGAGCTCTTCAGACCGTTGAAACATTTCGACAGCTGAGTCGACTTCCATTTTTCCGGAGGAGCCGCTATGGTTCGCCTGGCACTCATCGTCGTGGGGACTTTTCCATTCCCAGTACTCCGCGGTGCTTCCTTTTTTTCCCAATGCTCGCAAGCTTTGTAATATTTCGATTTCACCATAACGTCGATCACTTTTTTAGTGTACCAGCCGATTAGCGATGGTATGCCGAAAAGCGAGCTGAAACCGCGCTTACGCCACGATCCGTCGCCTGAAACGATAATTCCGTCCTCCACCCCATTTTCCAACGAAATTGTCTCCTCCTCAAGTGCAGCCTTTTGTTTGCTCACTCTGCTCACAGCTTTAGTGGCAATCGAAATCGAATTTAAGATTCGATCGTAGAAAGACTGAAATATGGGGCGCGGTAGGTCCATAAATGCACAAAACTTCATCAGGCCATTCAAACCGACACCAAGAAGATGCATACTGAATACGATCCGACGATTTATTTCGTATGCATTGTCAATCATAGGACACGAAATGATTTGCACTTTTTCACAATGGCCGCAATCGACCTCGATTTTGAATCCGAGTCCGCGCAAACTTTTTTCAGTAAACTTTATATCGCGATCACACACTTTGCACTTCACTAACGTCGATATAATGTTCAACACATTGACGAGGTGTACTATACGATAACCGAAATCGTTAGTAACACCGACCTCTAAATCGTCCGACGATTTTAACTTTTTCGCCGACGTGCTCACATACTCTGCAGAACTATTTTCGGAGCTATAACGATTCAGAGGTTTTCGATTCGAAATTTTCGTTCGACTCCTCGTCACATAGCTCCGTTTTGTTCCCTTTTTCCCCCCGTACACTTTCGGATTATCCATTTCGATGTGCAAAGAATAATTCTGAGCGTTCGATATTTATAACCGAAACGATTCGGAGCGTTTAGAAACGAGTAGCGTCGCTTCTATTCCCAAACTGACGCTATGACGCTATCCCTATACCTGCCTTGAACATTTTTCAATTATCGCCACCTATGGCTTTTTTCGAAACTATATTTATAACAATAGCCGGTTTTTGTGAAGGGAGACAAAAGAATACCTGGGAAAGACCCGCAGGACCTGGGAAAGGCCCGGTATACCTGCCGACCCTGAGGCGCGCAGCTGCGCGGAACCCCGAGCATCACGGAGCGCTGCACCGCTCCACAAAATATTCAATATCTCCGAAAATAATTATTTTTTCGACCTGGGTCCAACGGCATCTTAATCTTAAATGTATTTTAGATTTTTCTAGATGGTTTTCAAACAATGGATTTTTTGAAGCCGTCACAGTGGTGTTGTCCCTCAAATTAACGTACAAACTAATAAAATAAGCGGTCGGAGTGCGCGATACATTTTTCGACACTAAGAGATAACTAATTAAAATAATATTTATAACTAATAAAAATAACTAATCGAATAAGAATTAATGGTAATAATAATTTAAAAAAACACTGAGCGCGGGGAACGATCCCGCGCCCCTGCAGACCGAAGCCAAGAACGCTACCAACGGGACCATCTCATCGCTTGTCGAATATGCACTTTCTGGTACTGACAATTCGCGGCCGGATGGATGATTGGCTAGTTTTTGGGGATAATGCTTTATCGCTTGATGAAAGTATGAGAATTAATATAATAATACGAATATAAATATATTTCCGCTTACTTTTATTAATTATAATTTATTTGGCGTAAGGACGGGTGTAAGTAAAGCGTAAACAAGTTTTTAGAAGATAAATAAGTTGTAATATGGATGTATTATTATATTTAAATCAACGTATAAACTAAAAAATAAGCGATCAGGGTGCGCGATACATTTTTTTGTATACATTGATAACGCAGAGAATCAAGAGCTAAATAAGCATTGAAGTCATCTAAAAGCCTCGCGCGTTCCGTCGGGTGACGTCACGCGCGAGTCGTGCTCAGATTGCTTTTTCCCTCTAAGTCTTCATTTCGGCTTGGTCGCACATGAACGTGCTCAGCGTCCATGTATTGGTGTAGGTGTCGAAGGTGCGGTCAGGAAACTTCGGCGCGCTCGGCTCTTTCCGAAGATGTCCGAGCGTCGCTCGCTCACGGACACGCGCTACTATGATTGTGTGATGGGCGCGTAAGAGGCTAGAAAGGGGATACTTTTGCGCGCGATCTGGCTATATATCATTTTGCATCTCTCTCCCACGCAGCCTATTCTCAAGTATCATGCTGCCTTATGCACAGCTCACTTCTCATTATTTACTTGTTCCGTCTCTGTCACACGCAGCTCACTTCTCGAGGTCTTAGCAATAGTGGCGCCATCTCTGTTTGACCACATTCTTGTAGCAACTTTTTTCAAGTCTCTCCATAAGAGATCGGACTCCTCCCACTCTAGCCTCCCTGCCATAAGAGTTCGGACCGCGATCTTACATACAGGTCTTGAAACTCGCTCAAAATTTCAGTGGATGGCCTCTTATTGAAGCACCGACTGTTTCCACTCGTGACCACGAGGATCGCTGCTATAGAGTGATGCAGGCTGTGTGAGAGAGACGGAAATAGATTTCAAAAGTAAACAAAACCCAAACATAACCGCTGATTCACGCGACCACACGCGACGTGCGCTACTTGTAAACTTGTAAAAACGGTCATATTGAAAAATGACTAAGTGGTGTATTGTACCAACGTGTAAAACAGGCTCTCGGAGTGAAAAATCGAAACGCTCAGTGTTTCGGGTGCCGAGAGCCTTGGCGCAATTAAAAAAATGGGAGGCCGCGATGCCGGGAGTTGGGAAATTAGAGCCGAGACACGTTGTGTGCGAAAATCATTTCGAACCGAAATATATTATCGAGAATGGGCGAAACAGGCGTTGGAGCCAGGAACCTGAAAAAAAAAATCAAAAATTATTGGGATCATTACAATAAATACTTTCCAGGCTGGAAAACATAAAACAAAGTTCGTGAATTACTTTCATTTATTCTACTCGAGAGTCCTTCGCTTAAAGGTCGGAAAAGAGGTGTTTTTTTTTAATTTACCAACGCAAACCGTTTGGGAAACTGCAAAGTAGAGATTATTGAAAATGTTTCTTGGGACATGCATTAAAATTTTTCGAAGAGGAAATAAAGAATTGCAAAAGAAGCACTATTTCTTAAGTATTTGTTTCATTTTCAAGAAATACATCCTGCAAGTGTTTCGGTCTGGATTCCACTTCGATTTGGAATAGTTCCCACTTATTTTCCGGTCAATTACATCAACGCGTAAAGCCTATTTTTTTTGAAAGCTAAAATATGTTTTTCAAAAACCGAGCACACAGGGATCGAACACCTGAAAGCAGCAGTACGATGCTTGCACCGAACCCCACTTGGATAACTGTAGTCTTTTGGTTTTTTTCAGGTTTACGATAAAGTTACTTTTAATTGTATTTAGGTCCATCATGCATTTTCGACATTGAATATTCTTATGAGTCAACAATCGACTTCCATCTCTCTCGCACAGCCTGCATCACTCTATCGCAGCGACACTCGTGGCCACTAGGCGAAACGGCCGGTGCTTCAATCCGAGGACATACCCCCACCACCAGAGTTTCAAGACCTGTATGTAAGACCGTGCTCGAAGCCTTCGTTTCGGCTTGGCCACGCATGAATGTGCTCAGCGTCCATGCATTGGTGTAGCAGCCGAAGGCGCGGTCGTGACACTTCGACCGTGCTCGGCTCTTTCCGAAGGTGTGTCAGAGCCAGGGGGCTAACATTGGTAGATAAATGCTGTTCGCAAAATGTCCTTACCTTACCTTAATAAAAGTCCTTACCGCAATAAAAGTCTAGTGTAGATAACTTTACGAAAACCATTATTCGCGTGTATGATGGATCCTGTTATCGCTGTAACAGTACGTGCTGTTATCGCCATAACGATAACAGCACGTAACGAAAGTATCGAATCGTTCAGCTGATCGGAGTATTTAGGGCCGAAGCCTGTCACGCAACAGCCAACGCTAGGTAGTGGCGCTTCCGAGAACTAAGAAGCCCGGACAAAACGCGTTTTCGTTTATCGTATAGGAATAGTAGGCCAGTGTCAGGGGCACGGTCTTACATACAGGTCTTGAAACTCTGGTGGTGGGGGTATGTCACCGGATTGAAGCACCGGCCGTTTCGCCTAGTGACCACGAGTGTCGCTGCGATAGAGTGATGCAGGCTGTGCGAGAGAGATGGAAATCGATTGTTGACTCATAAGAACCTAACCTAGCTGTACAATTGGCTGACGTAGGCAAATTATGATATTCAATGTCAAAAATGGATGATGGACCTAAATACAATTAAAAGTAACTTTATCGTAAGCCTGAGAAAAACCAAAGACTATAGTTATCCAAGTGGGTAGAATGAATATGAATGTTTTTCATATAGGTGTCAATGTGAGCTCGTGTTGGTCGAGGGGTTCAGTGCAAGCTTCGTAATGCTGCTTTCAGGGGTTCGATCTCGTGCGCTCGGTTTTTAAAAACATGTTTTGTCTTTTTTTTTAATAGGCTTTACGCGTTGTTTTAATTGACCGGACAATAAGTGGCAACTATTCCAGACCGAAGTGGAATCCAGACCGAAACACTTGCAGGATGTATTTCTTGAAAATTAAACAAATACTTAAGAAACAGTGCTTCTTTTGCAATTCTTAATTTCCCCTTCAAAAAATTTTAATGCATGTCCCAAGAAACATTTTCAATCATCTCTACTTTGCAATTTCCGAAACGGTTTGCGTTGGTACATTTAAAAAAAAACCTCTTTTCCGACCTTTAAGCGTCTCTCGAGTAGGATAAATGAAAATAATTCACTGACTTTGTTTTATGTCTTCTAGCCTGGAAAGTATTTATTGTAATGATCCCAATAATTTTTCTTTTTTTCTCAGGTTCCCGGCTACAACGCCTGTTTCGCGCATTCTCGATGAATATATTTCGGTTCGAAATGATTTTCGCACACGTGTCTCGGCTCTAATTTCCCAACTCCCGCTATCGCGGCCTCCCATTTTTTTAATTGCGCCAAGTCTCTCGGCACCCGAAACACTGAGTATTTCGATTTTTCACTCCGAGAGCCTGTTTCACACGTTGGCACAATACACCACTTAGTCATTTTTCAATATCACCGTTTTTACAAATTTACAAGTAGAGCACGTCGCGTGTGGTCGCGTGAATCAGCGGTTATGTTTGGGTTTTGTTTACTTTTGAAATCTATTTCCGTCTCTCTCACACCGCCTGCATCACTCTACAGCAGCGATCCTCGTGGTCACGAGTTAAAACAGTCGGTGCTTCAATAAGAGGCCATCCCCCACCACTGAAATTTTGAGCGAGTTTCATGACCTGTATGTAAGACCGCGTTCAGGGGGCTGGTCAGAGCGTCGCTCGCTTTCGGACACGCGCGACTACGATTTTGTGATGGGCGCGTAAGAGACTAGTGAGGGGGCAACTTTTACGCGCGATCTGGCTGCACTGGAGCGAGGTTTTCCGTCCGATCGAGCTCGACATATGTGTGTCAAATGAATTTCAAAGAGAAAAACATGTATCGAGAAAATTGTTTTCTCTCGGTTGGCCGTTTATGCCGAGAATGCGGGTTAAAAAAATCAACGACCAACCGCGTGGAAAAATAAAACGCCGAATCGACCGTGGAAGGTTCAAAAAGAAATCTTGAGCCTTTGCCGCGGTCGCTACGGCTTTTTTTTCAACAGTAAACATTATGAATAAGGGTGTATCATAAATGTTTTTCTATCCTCAATAAGCGTCGTAGCTGAGTTGGCAGCGTGACGGATTGACGATGCTTGCGGTCCGGGTTCGATCCCTGGTTAATCGACTTTTTTAAATCTATTTTCTTTTCTTCATTTTATATTCAAAAAATTTCGAACTTACTCTCGCTTTAACTATTCTCGCCTGTCCAGGCATTATTTATGATATTTAATTCATATATGTTTAATTTAAAAAAAGACAATGGCTACCGGGGATTGAACCCGCGTCGTCTGCACTCACAGCCCGCACGCTGATATATCAACCGCGAGGCTCTTGTGACGGCAAACCTGCCTTACGTATACACACTTATCCAACCTTAAAAAAAAATCGCTGCATACCAATTGCATATTGTTTTTATGACCCCAAAGTATTATTGAAGACAATTGAAAACGATTTTTCCAAATTCCTAGAGTGGTATTATCCCTCAAAGAAAAGAAATTGATTTTTTGATCGTTGTAAATGTATATCCCCTCTTAAAGACTTCGAGGCGTCTGGCCACCTTGGCCGATCGAAAAATGGGTATATTTAAAAAAAAATAAGAAACTCGAAAGTATGGGCCGAAATATTTTCATTTTTTTACACAACGTCAGAAAGGGCTTTAAGAATAACGTTAATAAATTTCCGTTCAAAATATTAAAAAATGACGCCGTTATGCACATTGCCGCGGAGGCCCTCCGCACGATACGCGGGGTCGTTGTCCCAGCTGTTACCCGGTCATGACACATCTGCAAAAAAAATCAGCTCATTCGTGAGTAGTGTCGCTATAATGTAGCGTAGCGGTTTTTTTCTCGACAATTAAAAAAATTATGGTGAGCCGAGGAAAAAAATTTGTATTTTTCACCAAAATTATGGGTCACCATAATTTTTTTAATGGTCGAAAAAAAAAACCGCTACGCTACATTCTAGCAACACTACTCACGAATGAGCTGATTGTTTTTTTTCAGATGTGACATGACCGCGTAACAGCTGGAACAACGACCGCGCGTATCGTGCGGAGGGCCTCCGCGGCAATGTGCATAACAGCGTCATTTTTTAATATTTTGAACGGAAATGTATTAACGTTATTCTTGAAGCCCTTTCTGACGTTGTGTAAAAAAAAAAAATATTCCGGCCCATACTTTCGAGTTTTTTTTTTTAATATACCCATTTTTCGATCGGCCAAGGTGGCCAGACGCCTCGAAGTCTTTAAGAGGGGATATACATCTACAACGATCAAAAAATCAATTTCTTTTCTTTAAGGTATAATCCCACTCTAGGAATTTGGAAAAATCGTTTTCATTTGTCTTCAATAATACTTTGGGGTCATAAAAACAATATGCAAATGGTATGCAGCGAATTTTTTTTAAGGTTGGATAAGTGTGTATGCGTAAGGCAGGTTTGCTGTCACAAGAGCCTCGCGGTTGATATATCAGCCTGCGGGCTCTGAGTGCAGAAGATGCGGGTTCGATCCGGGTAGCCAATGTCTTTTTAAAAATTAAACATATATGAATTAAATATCATAAATAATGCCTGGACATGCGAGAGTAAGTTTGCATGTCCAGGCATTACTCTCTTACTCTCTTACGAACTTACTCTTTACTCTTACGAACTAATTACTTTTAATATTTTCGATTTTTTGAATATAAAATGAAGAAAAAAAATAGATTAAAAAAGTCGATCAACCAGGGATCGAACTTGGACCGCAAGCATCGTCAATCCGTCACGCTGCCAACTGAGCCACGACGCTCATTGGGGATAGAAAAACATTCATGATACACGCTTATTCATATGTTTACTGTTGAAAAAAAGGCCGTAACGACCGCGGCAAAGGCTCAAGATTTCTTTTTGAACCTTCCACGGTCGTTTCGGCGTTTTATTTTTCAACGCGGTTCGTCGTTAATTTTTTTAACCCGCATTCTCGGCATAAACGGCCAACCGAGAGAAAACAATTTTCTCGATACATGTTTTTCTCTTTGAAATTCATTTAATGCATATTCCAATCCGCAGTACGGCCACACATATGTCGAGCTCGATCGGACGGAAAACCTTGCTCCGTTCGCCTGTCGAGTGAGCGAGGGGCAGAGACTTTTCCCCCACCGAGCTACCCATTCGTGTGCACGCTGACTGCTATATCGACTTGAGCGGTGCTCACGACTCGCGCGGCTACACGGGAATCTGCAACCTCGGCAGAGGCGATGCACACAAAATCATATTCCCGAACTCGCCGCCGCGATTAAGCGCCCTTTCTGAGGCACGCCGAAAAGGGGAGCGTTGTACATCTCTCTACTAAGCACTGCCAAGCGTGCATTTGTCAGCATTTTTAACCTGTGTTGTCTGTAGAAGTTTGATAGGTACCACAGTTAACTACATATTATTACAACGTGTAAGGAGCACATATGTCGGGTCCTATGATTTTGTGTCAATTGTGGATGGGCGGTGTAAGTATAGCAAATTTCATATTCGAACACCTATGTCCATATTTAATCTTTATTTCAATTTGCTCACAATTATTAACCACATTGGAGGTAAGTAAATACTTTTTATCCTAGATGCTTCTGTTATTTATTCATTATAATGTGTATGAGTGTCAACTACAGTAGCAACTCCCAAATTTCTGGCTTCTGCTGATAGAACTCTTGGCACTGAAACAATTTCATTGTTAACAGTTTCATAGATTTTCACTGCAGCCATACAATACTGTATTGAAAGAACTATATATAGTCTTGAAGCCTATGTATCACACATTCTGCTTGCTAAACAAACTTTAAACTAGTCCTTCTAATTGCAGAACTATAATAAAAAAAACGAGAAAAAGGATTTTCTGGGAACTTTTGAACATTTGGATGAAAGGATAAATGGAAATGTACAATGATATCGACATTGCTGTAACGAAAGATAAACTACGAGTGATATGACATACTCACAAGAGAAGTAGGTTGAAAATCCGTTAAATTTTGTCCTATTCGACAATTGATATTCTCATCTATAAGAACGCAAGGAGAAATGTATTAGTCGTTTACCATAAATGAAAAATATCTTGAAATATACAAAGTCATATGGTTTTTACTGAATGAACGTGTTCTATATGTTTTCGAGACTACTTTTGTTGCTTTTTCAAGCAACTGTTTTCTTTTGCTTTACCGAATATGCCAAGTTCTTTGAAGCTATATGGGAATGTAGTTAGTTTGTTTTAAAAGTTCTTATTTGATTGCAGAGATGGTTCATGCTTACATTTGCTTCGAATGAACAGTTTATTACTACGTGTGCTACTGATGAATTATGTATAAGGGACAGTGTTATTTTTTATTTTCTTGCGTTCCAGAGTATACCCTTGCAGGTTTTTACATATTACCCTTCCTAAATGAACCCTGTCCTATCACTTCCTACCCACACTTAGCTAATCTAACCTAACTACTGTTGCCCCCACAGCCGTTCTAAGTTATACTATACCACATTTGTAGAGGGTACAGGGAAACTGTGGAAAACCTGTACCGGTATAGATGTTCCCATATTCGTCCGATTCTCAGGTGCATAGACTTTTACTCAAGTATCTATACCCAAGGTCTCAGAAGTATTGGCATTTGGCTGACTGGTTGATACACCACCTTCTTACGGCTGAACAGCTACCACTCTGAGTATTGGTCATGCACTCCATTGCTTAACCCAATGTACCTCCAGAGCCGAACCCCATCTTCCAGTGTTGGTTGAGAGGCAGTAGTATGTGATATTTTTTTTTGCCGATTACCTTCTTACTACTTACGAGGGGATGTTCTGGGAGATGCATCGAGTTACGGGTCCCAACTTCCCAAGGTCATAGTGTGGGCAGGTACTAATCAAACCCAACAAGCCTTAGGTGCCAACACGGCCCTATTTCTAAGAAATCATGGCTTGCAGTTTACCAGACCCTTTATGATTCGTAAGATGCAAGCGGTGAAGGAACAGAGCGAGTAGCCGAGCAGCCAGTGATCGAGACTCTCACCCGGGTGGCTAAGGTTCATATATCGTCCCTTTTTTTTTTTTTCTAAATTCCTTGTATTTCTTTCATTATTATCGAATATGTGAACCATGCTTTGACGATTGATTTTTTTTTAAATGGAGTGTCTTGCAGGAAGTGTTTCAATCAAGTACCAGGGAATATAGAAAGTAAATACAATAAATTGCTTTGTTATTTGGAAAAATGTCCAAGCAATGTTTGTTGTTTTCATGGTTCATGCGTACACTCCTTTGGATTACACCAGGTGGGGTGACAAAGAATAGTAGAACACCAGCGGTCACGGGCCATCCACGAATTTTGGCGAATCAATGCCCCATAGGACCGACAGGTATAAAATTGTTATGACCCTGCCGAGAAACTACTATGGAATGGAACACAAGGTTTACCTGACCTACTTACGCGGGATATTCATCGGGTATTGGAATTTTCAAATAATAAAGCAGGTTGTATTTACTTTCTATATTCCCTGGTGCTTCATTGAAACACTTCCTGCACGTCACTCCATTCAGAGAAAAACCAAAATCAATCGTCAAATTGTGGCTCACGCATTCGATAATAAAGAAAAAATTACAAGAAATTTGAAGAAAAAAAAAATGGACGAGATTTGTATGCGAGCCACCCGGACGAGAGTCTCGATTTTCCTGGCTGCTCGGCTACTTGCTCTGTTGCTCCACCACTTGCGCCTTACGAATAATAAAGAGTCTGGTAAACTTCAACCCGCGTTTTCTCGGGAACGGGGCCGTGTTGGCACCTAATGCTTATGGGGTTTGATTAGTACCTGTTCACGCTATAACCACGCGGGGTCGGTACCCGTAACTTGATGCACCTCCCGGACCATCCCCTCGTTAGTTGTATTTATAATATATTTTCTTTACCATATACTTTTTCACAGTGTATAACTGAATTATGATATTCAAGGCAACATGAAAGTTCACCGTGTTATACAGAGTGAAGCAATAACTATAAGCAGCAGAAATATTCTTCAACCTTTCTGACTTCGGTGAAAACTATTATTACAAAAGTTGCATAGTTCAAAAGGGGTCTGCAAGTGGTGGCTATGGGGTTCATTCAGGTGGAGGCACCTCAGACATTTCAAGGTGACCACCATTTTTTAAAAATACACCGATATTTTTTTTTCCAGAATTTTATCAAGGAACTAAAAGTCCGTTGACAGTCCAAATCCCAAGATGATAAATTGAGATTTAGTATAGGAAATCGATAAAGCAGGAATTTGCGAAAAAGATCCCATTTAAATGTCCGTTGCTTAAATAAGAACCAATAATTTTATCGCCAATCATACTGCACCATACATTCAACAACTACTGTCCCTGGTATTCAACCTGCCGTAGGCAATAAGGATTTTCTGTCGATTGGAAATGCATATTGTGCAAGATTACATGCCCAAGGTTTGTGAATGTAGCCTCGTCTGCAAATAGTATGTTAATAAGAACATGAGCCATAATTCTAAACTTGACATAAGGCCTATTCACAAAGGTGTACACGATTTTTGAAATCCATCTAATGTAATCCTTGATGCAAGCTAACATAATAAGCATGGAACTTATGTTGATTCAAGATGCAAAGTATACTTCGTCGACTCACACCAGACTTTCGTTCAATTTCTCGTATAGCAACACAAGGGTTTTGAGCAAACATTACCAGGACCTCGGTCTCTGCCACTTTATAAGTTACTGGTCTTAAAACCACTCGACTATGGCGCTTCGAACTAGCGGTTTTCCTAAGTTTATTGTACACATTCGTAAATGTGTAACACAAAGGCGGTTGATGATTTGGATAACACTCACCATACACAATTGCCGCTTACCTTGCATTTTTGTGACATTCTCTGTAAATTGAGTTCATATCAACTTGCTCTCATCAAGAAAGAATTTGCGGAAAGAATAATTCTGTACTGATAGAAGGAAATTCCGTCGTCGTACTTTTCATTGAAAAAAAAACATCTTTATTTTGGAAATCACAAACTCCACACTGCTTTCCAAAACAAATTGATAAGATTCTTAGTTGAGGAAGACGTTAACAAAGCCCTACGACTTACCTGGACTTAGCTTAGTACTCAACTATTGAAACCTCAATTAGAGCCTCTTTGTTAATACGGACTGACGTGATTAACGAACAGGCTCTAAATGAGGTTTCAATAGTTTAAAACTAAGCAAAATCAAACCGGTGTAATGGTCTAGTGGTTAGCGTGCTTTCCTCTGAACCAGAACATCGGGAAGTCGTGGGCTCGAATCCCAGTCTCGTAGTCTCGCAGAAAAATAAATACGGGCGAGATGTAGCTCCAGTTCTACACGGATGCCACGCATGCGGACCGGTACGTGTGCGTGTGTCGTGTGTGTATTCCTGTAGCCCAGAATTTATTTCGCGACGAAACGCGACGAACTCCGAAACTGAGAAGCGAACCTTAGACCGGCTGTATTGGTATAGGTTTTCCGCAGTTCCCCTATGCCTATGGTTAATATGGCATGGTGAATGCGATACAGAGGGAAAAGTCGGCTGCGGCCGCAAGGTGGGCCAAAACGGAAATGGCATAAGGTGGACGCGTAAAAGGGGAATTACCCTTTTTACGCGCGAATTCGTACGGCTTTGCTTACATTGTTCGCAACTAAGTTTGTTATTAACCTGTTTTGGAAAGCAGGGTGAAGTTTGTGATTTCCAAAATAAATGTGTTCTCATCAATGAAAAGTACTACGACAGAATTTCCTTCTATCATTATAATCTGTAATGATGGTACAGAATTAATTTTCCGCAAAATGTTTCCTCATCAAGAGCAAGTCGGTATGATCTCAATTTACGGAGAATCGGTGTCAAAAGTGGTACAAATACTTTGTCCTATAAAAGTTTTTCAAAGTGGTGCCCATTACTTTGAAAACTTTTTATAGAAGTAAGCGTTTGTACCACTTTTTAAATCGATTCTAGGCTAAGAGCATTAAAATTTATGTTTAGTTCCTTGATAAAATTATGGAAAAAAATAGTGGTCCCGTTTTAATAAATGGCGGCGACCTGAAAATTTCCGAAGCGCTCTTCCTGGATGAACCTCGTAGACACCACTCGATAACTTTCTTGGAACTATGCAACTATGTAGGAAAAGTTTTTTCCCTAAGTTTGATAGGTTAGAAAATATTCTTACTGCTAATACACTAAGCACAGCAATTAGAGGATCAGAAAAGATCTCGATGTTTTTAGGTGATTTTCAGAAGGCTATACCGCGGCAAAAATGGTGGTAGAGCAATAAAAAAAGCAAATTGAAGCCGGCAGTCTCTAGTTTCGAGATCTGTAGGTCAAATATTTTTATTCATGAACGTTTCCGAGTTAACTCAAAGAGATCGCAAATTTTTTTTTTAATTTTGCCCATTTTTGTAGAGGTGCACGGGCTTGGGTAAATTTTTTTCAGCAATGTAACTATGATGCTCATTTAGTTGGATTCTTCCGATTTAATTTGAGAGGTTTCTGAGCTTTGTATGATGATTTTTTGCTGAGTTATCGTCGTTCGAAGCGAAAAATAATTTTTTGGCTTTGATAATTTATTACTCGGGAACTAATGATCGTACAAAAAATATACGGAGGGTTTTGAATACTTCAAAGTATCCTCTAAAAGGTGTGATTAGTGTTTTTAAATAAACATTTTTTATTTTCAATATGGAAACCTGAATTGAAAAACAGGTAAAAAATCGGGTTTCCACGGAGTTTCACTAAACTTGAGATAACTCAAGAAATAACGAATAGAATGAGGATAGATTTGGTTTTTTTCTAACCTCAAAGTATGCCAAAGAAGCCCGCAAGTATTCAAACCGCTGCGATTTTTCTTTTACTCCATCTAAACGATTGAAATTTTCACTTTTGCGAAAAACGAATTAAAGGATACATTTTTCACATTTTACTCATTTCTTTAAATCGAAGATTTTTTTTTCGCAAGAATTAATATTCTTTTCATAAAAAAATATGTGACATGGAAAAAAACGAAAAATAATATTTTAAAAATGTTCTTTGATAACCAAATTGTTAAATTTCATCTGTACAATATTGACAAAGTACAGTCATTTAAAAAATCGTTCGTTTTATTAAGATGCTGTCATTTTTCTTACCACCGACACTAGCATAATCTAAAGCGTACCACGTGGAGGTTGTGCGGATGGATCTGCGCTTCTTTGCGTGTGTGTGTGTCATTTTTTAAAGAGAACACGCCCGCGCACATACACACACACGCACACACACACACACACACACACACACACACACACACACACACACAACACACGCGCGCACGCACACACATACACACAAAGAAGCGTAAATCCATCCGCACAATCTCCACGTGGTACGCTTTGAATAATGCTGATGTCGGTGGTAAAAAAAAAAATAGCATCTTAAAAAAACGAACGATTTTTTCAATGACTGTGTACTCTGTCATTATTGAACAGATCAAATTTAACAATTTGGTTATGAAAGTACATTTTTAAAAAATTATTCAAAACCCTCCGTATATTTTTTGTACGATCATTAGTTCCCGAGTAATGAATGATCGAAGTCGAAAAGTTTTTTTTCGCTTCGAACGACGATAACTCAGCGAAAAATCATCGTACAAAGCTCAGATACATCTCAAATTAAAGCGGAAGAATCCAACTAAACGAGCATCATAGTTACATTGCTGAAAAAAATTTCCCCGAGCCCGTGCACCTCTTAGAAATGGGCTAAATTTTTTAAATTTTTTCTTGCGCCATCTCTTTGAGTTAACTCAGAAACGTTCATGGATAGAATATTTCACCTACAGATCTCGAAACTAGAGACTACTAGCTTCAATTTGCTTTTTTTATTGCTCTACTGCCATTTTTTGCCGAGTTATAGCCTTCTGAAAATCACCTAAAAACATCGAGATTTTTTTCTCACCCTCTCATTGCTGGGCCTAGTGTAGTTAGTGTCTCACCTGGTATATAATTCCGCGAAGGAAACTTGAAAATCTGTCCAGCTTTGCTCTGAGACTACTGATGTTTTATAAGGAGAAATAAATAGTTTTTGCTTTGCCAGGACACGAACAGCTTTATCTAGTTTTCTTCTAATGCAATCCATCTAAGAAGAAACTTGACTGTTAGAAGACCATTTATTACCAACCGGACATGGTTCCTATTGTAATATATAGTATGAATTTTGATTTGAACATCCAAAACCTTTTTAATGCAACTGTGATTTTGAAATAGCCCAGTATTAAATTAAAACAAGCCTAAATTGCGCTGTATACGTTACTTAGCTGAAAGCTGATCGTGTACTGCCAAATTATTTGAGTGTAGAACGTTTTATACTGTATTAGTATTCTCATCAGCTTTAACGAAAACTGCATGAAATCATTCATTGCATGTAACATAGGTTTGACCTCTCCAAAAGTCGATAATAAAAGAAAATCGTTATCTTATACATATGGTATGCCTTATATGGTCATCTTATATATACTAATGACAAAAACTAAGGGAACAAAAAATTCCAAAATGTTTAGGTAATTTTGAAATTGCTCCTTCTCCGCGATAAATCTTTGTAAGAGAGAATTAAAAATAGCATTTTAAAGTTTGAAATATTAAGTTTTTGAGCTTCGACTTCCAATTTTTCTTTGACACTTTGTTACTAATAAATTAAAAGAAAAATCGCGATGGAAATTTTTTCGATTAAATTTTAAAAAATCAGGAACGTCAACAGATGAGGTTTTTTTAAAATCAATGACGCAATCGAATATCTTTTCTTTGTTTCTTCCCCGTTAATATGAATTTTGAAAGAGGTCTGTACGATCATTCGTCGTACAGTTATGGGCTATCAAAGCCAAAATGACGCTTTTGACTTTGATAATTAATACCTCACAAACTAATCGTGGTACAGAAAGCTGATGGGCAGTTCCGGAAAGCTGCTGGAAAGGTGAGTATGCCCTTTAAGGGAAAAAAATTATTAATCAAAAATACGAAATGTTATCATTTTTTTATTAAAAAAATATTTTCACTTTCGTAAGTTCAATTTCAGTTGTTTGCCAATTTCTCATTGATCAATAATAATCATATCCTCTCCAAGTCGGCTGCGGTCGCATGGTGTGGGCGTGAAGTGGAAATGGTGCGGAATGTAATAAGGGGAAGGACCCCGTACAATAATTAGACTTGATAATTAGAATTAGGAAGCTACAAAAATTATATCCTCTCAAAGGGGAATTTTCCATTGCTTAATGCTTCTTTTCTGTTACAAAATTAACTGTATTGCCTATACTTTTTCCAACACGGAATTTATTTTTTGCTAAATTAGTGAACTGTGAATTTAAGCTTTTGAAATCAAGATACTACTTTTGAGTGCTCAACATTTGTCTGCGGAAATTCTGCAACGACCGAGCCGGGCGTTACTCGTCTTGTAACACTGGTTAAAGGAGGCTATCATTACCGCGAAATACAGGGGGGTATATGAGTGTTAAAACAAAGGCTAGAAACTAAAAAAAAGCGTTGAGCAATGGAATTTTGTAGTATGAGAGGGTGTAATTGTTATTTTTCAATGAGAATTTGATAAACGAGTAACATTACACGTCTAAACATAAAAGAAATGTGTAAAAATAAAAAAACGAAAACCAACAAAAATTCAATTTTTCTACAGATGTTCACTTTATGAGTGGAAATACCCAAAAATTTCGAACAGAATTTTTTGTGGCCAAAAACGAATTATTCACGTGTATGCCGGGTCCTCGGCTCGAAAACCCGGGATAGGTATTTTTGGGATCGTTGCGAAATTAAGGGTTGGAACTCAAGTTCGTTGAATAGGAATATAAGTTTATTTAATGGGCTGGTCTTGTAATTGAATTTACAGTGTATCGGTCGGACCTTAGGACCGAACCGTTCAAAAGCCAACCAAGGACTGACTGTTCTCTGGTTACTTCTTTAAATTGTCAACTTTGGTTGTCGCAATTTGCCCTAGATAAAACATCATACGATGCCTCGTCAAGATGTGTCGCAAAAGGCCTTTTTGGCGTTTGCATTTTGGCGAAAGCGTAACTCTTTCGCAAGGAGGGCATCCCAGATAGACAGTCGTGATCATCACGCCGTGCATACAATTGATGAAGCAAATTTTACAGCATATTGACTACATGTCATGATGCAAAGCCGTGAACTCATTTAGTATAGTGAATGTACAAAGCATTTTGATCTCAATATGTCGTTTACAAATGCATCGTACGTGTGAAGCACGTTGAACTCATATCGCTGTGCTTAAGTGTCCACAATTAATATCTGCAAATTTTACGTCATATGGAAGTCATCCAATGACTGTGTTGATGAATTCACTGGGTTAGCACTGGTAGTAGACATGCCATGCAAGCAATCTGACGGCGATATGCATGTTTGTCGGTGATACATTCGATGGGCGCAACATGACGGCGATATGTATATTTTATCAGTGATACATCCCAGGAGCACAATATGATGGCGATATGCATGTTTCTCAGTAATACATTCCATGACGGCAATATGCATGTTTTCAGTGATATATTCGGTGAGCGCAATATGACGGCGATATGTATATTTCTCAGTGCTACATCCCATGAGCGCAAAATGACGGCGATATGCATCCAAATCCAGAATGATACAAATAAGCAGACACAAAGAAAATTTGCACAAGTGTTAGAATGGCTAGGTAGGTAGCGCGGTCGGCTCTCGAATTAGAAGACGTGGTTCAAACCGTAGGTACGTACAAGATTTAACTAGGCAGAATACGTTTTTAATTTGTTTGTCATATAGGCAGGAACATCAATAAAGCGTATGGGGATAATAAAAATCCTACCAGATTTTTTTTATCAATATTTTGGGATTTTTTTTATTTTTCACGCTATGACACTCATATGAGCTCCGTATGAGTACAGCATATTTACGTCACGCCATGCCGCGAAATATGAGCTCCGTATGAGCACAGCTTAGTTCCGTCACGCCATGCCGCTAATATGAGCTCCGTATAAGCACTACAGTTTCCTCACGCCGTGACACTCATATGAGCCCCATATGCACTCACTTATTGTTAGATATTCGTGAGCCAAATTTGCTAGTCTGATGAATTCACTGCATGCATATTCGCGTGAGAACAACTTCGCTTCATTTGGATGTATTATTGTGAATCATCATGTGATGCAAATATGGCTTCAACGGGAGCACTCATAAGGGATACAGCTGTGAGACTTTCTATTCCGCAGTGATGATGTACATATGATGCCAATATGAGGTACATCCGTCTATCTGGGATTAAACGGTCTAGAATGCCGTTTCACAAACACATCCTCGATCGATCGATCGCTTCCTTGTATTTCGCAAATTTGCGGATACAACACATGATAAAAAACATTAATGACGTTCTTTTAATTTATTTTACAAAATTTCCAAACTGCTTATTCGGCCCGCGCGATTAAAAAATCGGAGCATTTCAACGCTTTTCATACTTCTTGTGGATACTGTGAACTTAGAAAAAATGCCTAAACATAATGGTTGTGATAGTTATCTGCGAAGATATCGTAACTTTTATAATTTAAGAAATAAGTGTCATTTTTTTACATTTTTTAAAATCGATATTTCATACCGCCATTTTGAAAAATCAAGAATTGATATTTTTCCCTTAAAGGCCATACCTTCAGCTTTCCGAAACTGCCAATCAGCTTTCTGTGCGATGATTGGTAGATGAAATATTGATTATCAAAGTCGAAAACGTCATTTTAGCTGTGATGACCCCTAGCTGTGCGACAGGTGCTTCCAAAGCTAGAATCCAAAGCTAGAATAAAGGGAAAGAAAAAGGAGAACAGGATCTGATTGCGCCATTGATAAAAAAAGTCCCTTGTATGTAGATCTTTTCGAAAAATAAAAGAGATCGGAAATTTGGGTGGGGGTCAAAATGTCGAATGACCAAATATAGAACGACAAAGATTCCGAAACGACAAAATTATGAACAGTCAAAATAACGAAGGTTAAATTTTTCGAAATGTTATCCTTTGACCGATGACGAAATCGAATAACTATTACACCAAAGGATTATTTATTGGAGAGCTGATATATTCGACATATTCAGATAGTCTGCAGTTTGAGTCATACAAATACAGATTCGAACAATCTACAACATTCATATCTCCGAAATAGAAAAAAGTGCGTATCTAATATTCGTAATACCGTCTATACCAAAAAGTTATATATCGAGACTAGAAACTTCGAATGTGTAGATCATAGAAACGCAAATGATCGATAATCCGAAATGGCGCATACCTGAATAGCGAACATGGCATGGCTGCATTAGCCGACTGACCACTAACACCATCTGCCAGCTTTCTTCCGAAGCGCAAGTAGTATTGCTCGATCCCAAGTTTTCGCTATCCGGACCGTTCGCCATTTTGGCCCATCGCGATTTTAACTGATCGACTTTTTGGTCCTTCGCTCCAATGACTTCGAAATTGTAAACTGTCGTAATATTTACAATTCGACGATTTGACATGTCGAATTGTGTATATATACAGGCGAATCGGTATTATATCTGTCATTATTTTGTTAAATTTCATATTTGTTTTTGCTATAAATCAACTTCGAGATTTTTGTATTTACAATTTCGACTGACTATTTTACAGACTTTCATATGATTGATCTATCTATATGGGAACGTTCGTCATTATTGAATTCGAAATTTCGGTCGTTCTGAATATTGATCGTTCCAATTTCCGATCCTCACCCGGAAATTTTTCCTTCGCGATGCTCGCTGAATGATGCCGGTCGCCGTTCGGATTTCGGCAACTCTCGACATTCCGTCTTTCCCGGGAGACAAACGTGTGACCCTGCCCAATTTCCACTTGAAGGATGGGAGGTGGTCTTCTGTTATCAAGACCACACTGTTGTGAATAATACCTTTGTTGTTGACCTTCCACTTACTACGTTGTCGAAGCTCTGACACGTATTCCTTGGACCAATGTTGTCAAAAATGCTGTCTTCATTTGCTCCAGTCGATCAGAGCGCTCCAGTTTTGTAGGTGTGATTGTCATTAGGCTTCGCAAGCTGGCACAGTTAGTCGGCGGCCAATTAGAAAATGTGCAGAGGAAGATAATCGTCTGGATCGGAAGACAAAGGCGACAATGAACGGGAGTTCAGGACGGCTTCAATTTACCTCAGTATCGTGTTGAACTCATCACCTTGCATTACCTAGCACACGTTTTAAATGGTACTTACAGGACTTTAGTACAGTCGTGCTGTATATTGGCATCGGAAAAAATTAGAAGAAGGCTAGTTTTTTGACAGGTTATTGGTGCCGCGGGTGTTAAATCCAAATTTGCCTACCACCCTTGAATTTTGCTTTTTCCAACCCCTCTCGTGGGTTGAAAATTCAAAATGAAATTCTGGCAAATCTATTGACCGATAAGAAAGCGATACGAGTTTGGCACTGTGGACAAAAATGTAGCTGATGGTTCAAGCTACAAATTGTTCCACGGCGGCGAATTCGTGCGGTCAATAGTTTTGCCAGAATTTCATTGTGAATTTTCAACCCCCGAGAGGGGTTGGAAAATCAAAATTCAAGGGTGGTCCACAGAAATAGAAATATAGACAAAATTATTGTCTACATTTCGTACATTTAAACCATACCCGAAAAATATATAGTTTTTTAGTTATTCAATAAACATTTTTTTTCGTATTTCAACAACTATTTGGGGGTGACAATATTATCAGAGAGTGATGATCAAATACTCGATCGACGCGTCTTTTTAAGGGCTACAACGTTCCGATTTGAGCAAAAAGTATACGAATCTTTCCTAAAGAGTTTTTGAATTAAAGCTGATTTTTCAAAAATTCACCCCACCTTTTCACCCCCAAAATGAACTTCCACGAATTCGGCACTGTCGGCAAAACTAAAGCTCGGATTTTTCTGAACATTTTGTCTCGCGACGCCGACCTTGTAGGGGCTGTAGTTTGTCATCAATCCACCTCCATTCCTATGAAACAAATCCTGCACCCCGATGTTTAGGCAAACTTGGATTTAGCACTAGTGGCACCTACAGAATCACCTGTCAAAAAATTGGCCTTCTAATTTTTTCCGATTACGTGGTTTTGCAGCGATAGCACGACTGTACTACTTGACTCCGGTAATCCACCAAAATAAGGGGCGTAACGCAGTAATGACGCTGAAGCTGGCAGACAGATTTAGCAGACAGATCTAGCAGACGCGCGCCACCCGAACCCAGTACATTTTAAGCGTAACTGTACGCGCTCGGGTCGTAACGCAGCAAGGCAGCATAGGGCCTACCCCCACCACTCACCCGCTCGTGAATGAGCCGAATCCATCTGACTGGCGGAAATAATATTTTTTTTTGTTGCTTAACAAAGCCGTCACCAGGATGAATCATGAGTCGATCGGTTCGTGTATTCATATAGAGTAAGCATGTAAATCGTTAAGTCGCTATTGTCATGCGCGTTGACGGCAGACGATTTGAAACAAAAAATTCGTTCGAGTATGCAGACCCGAACAGTGGATAACGTTTTGTTGCGAATTAAAAAAAGCCGTCACCGGGATGAAACATAGGAGGATCGATTCGGCCAATTATACAGAATGAGCACGTAAACAGAAAAAGTCGCTACTATCATGCGTGTTGGCAGCAGACGGCTTTTTTGAGATTTTTCGTGCGAGGAGGGAGGCACGATTCGCGACTAACGATTTTTTGATGCATTAAAAAAAGTCGTCACCGGCATAAATCATAGGTCAATCGATTCGTCTTATTATAAAGAATGAGCAGCTATATCGAAAAAGTAGCTGCAGTCATGCAGGTTGGTAGCAGACGATCTTTTGTGAATTTATTCGTGCAGCCAGCACGACCCGATTCGCGGATAACTATTTATTTTTGTTAATCAACAAAAACCGTCAACGGCATGAAACATAAGGGGATCGAATCGGCTAATTATAAAGAATGAGCAAGTAAATAGAAAAACTCGGTAATGTCATGCGTGTTGGCAGCAGACGGCTTTTTGAGTTTTTGCGTGAGAAAATGGAGGCGCGAATCGCTAATAACAATTTATTAATTAATTTTAAAAAGTCGTCATCGGGATAAATCATAGGTCAATTGATTCGTCTCATTATAAAGAATAAGGAGCTAAATCGAAAAAGTAGCTGCTGTCATGCAGGTTGGCAGCAGACGACCTTTTGTGAATTTGATCGCGCAGCCAGCCTGATTCGCGGATAACTATTTATTTTTGTTAATCAACAAAAGCCGTCACCGGCATGAAACATAGGGGGATCGATTCAGCCAATAATATAGAATAAGAACGTAAACAGAAAAAGTCGCTACTGTGATGCGTGTTTGCAGTAGACACCCTTTTTTGAGATTATTTGTGCGAGGGAGGAGGCGCGATTCGTGAATCATTTTTTTTTAATTAATCAAAAAAAGTCGTGACCGGGATAAATCATAAGTCGATAGATTCGTCTTATTATCAAGAATAAGCAGCTAAATAGTAAAAGTAGCTGCTTTCATGCAGGTTGGCAGCAGAAAACCTTTTGTGAATTTAATCGTGCGGGCAGCACAACCCGATTCGCGGATAACTATTTATTTTTGTTAATCAACAAAAGCCGTCACCGGGATGAAAAATAGGGAAATCGATTCGGCCAATTATATAGAATAAGCACGTAAACAGAAAAAGTCGCTACTGTCATGCGTGTTGGCAGTAGACGGTTTTTTTTCGATTTTTCCCGCGAGGAGGGACGCGCGATTCGCGAATAATTTTTTTTTAATGCATTAAAAAAAGTTGTCACCGGGATAAATAATAGGTCGATAGATTCGTCTTATTATCAAGAATAAGCAGCTAAATAGAAAAAGTAGCTGCAGTCATGCAGGTTGGCAGCAGACAACCTTTTGTGAATTTATTCGTGCGGTCAGCACGACCCGATTCGTGGATAACTATTTATTTTTGTTAATCAAAAAAAGCCGTCAACGGGATGAAACATAGAGGGATCGATTCGGCTAATTATAAAGAATAAGCATGTAAATAGAAAAAGTCGCTACTGTCACGCGTGTTGGCAGCAGACGGTTTTTTTGAGATTTTTCGTGAGAGGATGGAGGCGCGATTCGCTAATAACAATTTTTTAATTAATTTAAAAAAGTCGTCACTGGGATAAATCATAGGTCAATCGATTCGTCTTGTTATAAATAATAAGCAGCTAAATCGAAAAAGTAGCTGCTTTCATGCAGGCTGGAAGCAGACGGCCTTTTGTGAATTTAATCGTGCTGCCAGCACGGCTCGATTCGCGGATACCTATTTATTTTTGTTAATCAACAAAAGCGGTCACCGGGATGAAACATAGGGAGATCGATTCAGCCAATTATATAGAATAAGTACGTAAATAGAAGAAGTCGCTACTTTCATGCGTGTTGACAGTAGACGGCCTTTTTTGAGATTTTTCGTGCGAGGGAGGAGGGAGGAGGCGCGGTTCGCGAATCACAATTTTTTAATTAATCAAAAAAGTCGTCACCGGGATTAATCATAGGTCGATAGATTCGTCTTATTATTAGGAATGTGCAGCTGAATAGAAAAAGTAGCTGCTTTCATGCAGGTTGGCAGCAGAAAACCTTTTGTGAATTTAATCGTGCAGGCAACACGATCCGATACGCAGATAACTATTTATTTTTGTTAATCAACAAAAGCCGTCAGCGGGATGAAACATAGGAGGATCGATTTGGCCAATTATATAGAATAAGCACGTAAATAGAAGAAGTCGCTACTGTCATGCGTGTTAGCAGCAGACAGCCTTTTTTGAGATTTTTCGTGCGACGGATGAGGCGCTATTCGCGAATAACTACTTTTTTATTCATTTAAAAAAGTCCTCACCGGGATAAATCAGAGGTGGATCGATTCGTCTTATTATCAAGAATGAGCAGCTAAATCGAAAAAGTAGCTGCTTTCATGCAGGTTGGCAGCAGACGACCTTTTGTGAATTTAATCGCGCAGCCAGCCTGATTCGCGGATAACTATTTATTTTTGTTAATCAACAAAAGCCGTCACCGGGATGAAACATAGGGAGATCGATTCAGCCAATTATATAGAATAAGCACGTAAATAGAAGAAGTCGCCACTGTCATGCGTGTTGGCAGTAGACGGCCTTTTTTGAGATTTCTCGTACGAGGGAGGCGGGAGGAGGCGCGATTCGCGAATAACAATTTTTTAATTAATCAAAAAGTCGTCACCGTGATTAATCATAGGTCGATAGATTCGTCTTATTATCTAGAATGTGCAGCTGAATAGAAAAAGTAGCTGCTTTCATGCAGGTTGGCAGCAGAAAACCTTTTGTGAATTTAATCCTGCGGGCAACACGATCTGATACGCGGATAACTATTTATTTTTGTTAATCAACAAAAGCCGTCAGCGGGATGAAACATAGGGGGATTGATTCGGCCAATTATATAAAATAACCAGGTAAATAGAAGAAGTCGCTAATGTCATGCGTGTTAGCAGCTGACAGCCTTTTTTGAGATTTTTCGTGCGACGGATGAGGCGCTATTCGCGAATAACTACTTTTTCATTCATTTAAAAAAGTCCTCACCGGGATAAATCAGAGCACTGTAAAAACAAACGCGTTCTTTCAAGACGTTTCACGTGTGTAATCCTGTCGCCGTTTTCATAACGGCAACTCATGTGTTGATGTAACGACACATTTTACGCGTGTTCTGTCAATACGCTTCAAGCGTGTTTTAGCAAGTTCAAGGCGTGTTGTTTCGATACACTTTAGGCGTGTAAACGCTTGTCGCCAATTTCAACATGTTTAAAATGTGTTGATGGCTAAATCAACACACTTTTTGATGTGTACTTGTGGACGCTTGGGAATAACGTCCAAGACGTCACGTAGGCATACGTTTAAAAATAAATAAAAAAAAGGTTTCTCCGTTACTGGTGTTTTATTCCGATGGTTTATTACCATACTTGATGAGTTCCAGTCGTCCCGAAATCAATTCCTGCAAATAAATTTTATTGTCCATACCCGGTTTCGAACCTACCTAACCTAGTTACTTCTATACCTAATATATGTACGCTAACCATTGTGCTATCGGCTATACTTGCGGTTTTTCATCAAGAAACGGAATACATGGTACATTGAACGAGAAGAGTAATGAAGACATTTCACATTTTATATATATATATGTGTGTGTGTGTGTGTCTACACCCAATGCACATAAAATGTGAAATGTGATCAGAAATTTTCTTCACTCCGAACAGAACATTTTCTTTGCACTGGACAGAAAAATTCGTCCGCAAAGAATAAAGAATTTTTTTTGCCCCAAACAAGAAATTTCTCTCACTTTGAACAGACAATTTTCTTTGCCCTCGACAGAAGAATTTGTCCGCACAGAAAACAAAAATTCCTTTGCCCTGTACAAGCACTTTTCTTCACTCCGAACAGAAAACTTTCTTAGCACTGGACAGAAAACTTGGTCCGCACAGAATAAAGAATTTGCTTTGCCCCGGACAAGAAATTTCTCTCACTCCATACAGGCAATTTTTTTTGCCCTCGACAGAAAAATTTGTCCACACAGAAAAAAAAATTCCTTTGCCTCGTACAAGCACTTCTCTTCACTCCGAACAGAAAACTTTCTTCGCACTGGACAGAAAACTTGGTCCACACAGAATAAAGAATTTACTTTGCCTCGTACAAGCAATTTTCATCACTCCGAACAGACCATCTTCTTCGCACTGGACAGAAAAATTGGTCCGCACAGAATAAAGAATTTTCTGTGCCTCGAAAAAAAAAATTTCTCTCACTCCAACTGACAATTTTCTTTGCCCCGAACAAGAAATTTCTCTCACTTTGAACAGACAATCTTCTTTGCCCTCGACAGAAAAAATTGGTCTGCGCAGAAAACAAAAATTTTGTTTGCCTCGTACAAGCAATTTCCTCTACTCCGGACAGAAAACTTTCTTTGCACTAGATAGAAAAATTGGCCCGCACAGAATAAAAAATTTCGTTTGCCCCGAACAAGGAATTTCTTTCTCTCCGGATAGACAATTTTCCTTGCCCTGGACAGAAAAATTGGTCTGCACAAAATAAAGAATTTCCTTTGCCCCGAACAAGAAATTTACTCCTCCGGACAGAAAAGTTGCTCCGCACAGAATCAAAAATTGCCTTTGCCCGGAACAACGAATTTCCTCCACTCCGCACAGAAAATTTTCTCCTCACTGCACAGAAAACTTGGTACGCATAGAATTAAATTTGCCCCTAAGAAGCATCTTTCATCACTCTGGACAGAAACTTTTCTTAACAGCAAACAAAATATTGATCCGCACAAAATAAAAAATTTTCTTTGCAGCGACACTCTACCAAAAAATTATTTTATATCTACGTCAATAAACTGAGTGTTGCACCTGAGCAATGGTTTCACCGAGCACATTATTTCTTCATTCATGTAGGTGTGCACGACGAGCAAAAACTTATGTGTTTCGCTTTTAAAATAATACAATTTGCAATTGAAAAACTATTTCGCAAGTCCGTGCATAACGTAGCGAGGTTATAAAGCCGCCACATTGTCATATCAACTCATTGAACGCGTGTTGTTTGTGGTACACGCGTGCAAGTGAGTTGTTTCACGACGCTTTGTGTCGTTCGAGTCGCGTGTACCTACACTAAGTGTGTTGTTTGAAAGAAAATGGCTTGATTCGACACGCTTCATATGTGTTACATTAAGCGTATTCTACAGCAACATATTTAAAACGTGTTGTTACCAAGAATGGTATAGAGCGTATTATTTCAACACGGTAAAATAAGTAAAACACGTTGTTTCAACGCGTTTACCAGGTCCTACACACGTTGTAGGCGTGTTGTGTGTTGCTTCAACACACCGACAACACGCTTATTTTTTACAGTGCAGACGGCCATTTTCGAGATATTTCGTGCGAGGGAAGAGACGTGATTCGCGAATAACAATTTATTAATTTATTTTGAAAACGTCGTCACCGGCATAAATCATAGGTCGTTCGATTCGTCCCATTATAAAGAATAAGCAGCTAAATCGAAAAAGTAGCTGCTGTCATGCAGGGTGGCAACAAACGACCTTTTGTGTAATTGACCGTGCGGCCAGCACAACCCGATTTTCGGATAACTATTTATTTTTGTTCATCAACAAAAGCCGTCACCGGGGTGAAACATAGGGAGATTGATCCGGCCAATTATATTGAATAAGCACGTAAATAGAAAAAGTCGCTACTGTCATGCGTGTTAGCAGCAGACCGCCTTTTTTGAGATTTTTCGTGCGACGGAGGAGGCGCCACTATTTCTTCATTAATTTAAAAAAATGGTCACGGGGACAAATCAGAGGTCGATCGATTCGTCTTATTATCAAGAATAAGCAGCTAAATCGAAGAAGTGACTGCTTTCGTGCAGGTTGGCAGCAGACAACCTTTTGTGAATTTAATCGTGCAGCCCGATTCGGTGACGGCTTTTGTTGATTAACACAAATAAATAGTTATCCGCGAATCGGGCCGTGCTGGCAGCACGATTAAATTCACAAATGGTCGTCTGCAGCGTACCTGCATAACAGCAGCTACATTTTCGATTCAGCTGCTTATTATTTATAATAAACCGATGTGTTGGTCTAGTGGTTAGCGTGCTTGCCTCTGAAATCAACACATCGTGAGGTCGCGGGTTCGAATCACCGTCTCGTAGTTTCGGAGAGAAATAAAATCACAGGCGTGACGTAGCTCCAGTTCTACACAGATGTCGCACACACGGACCGGTACGTGTGTGTGTAGCGTGTGTATGGCTGTAGCCTGTGAGCTATTTCTTGACGAAACGCGACTAGCTCCGAGGCTGGGAAGCGAACTCGTGACCGGCTGTATTGGTATAGGTTTTCCGCAGTTTCCCTATACCCATGACAGAAAATGTCATGGTGAATGCGATACAGAGGGAGAAGTCGGCTGCGACCGCAAGGTGGGGATCGATTAGGGATGTGGATTGGAGAAAATGGTGGGAAATGTAAAAAGGGGAAATCCCTGAACATGGAAGCTACAAATAGCGAAGCGTTCGCCGTAGCAGATATAATAAAAAAAAAATAAATAATGACTTGTTATTGTGCATACTAAATAAAATAAATAAATAAAAAGAAGACCAAGTAGAAGAGTAAAAATCACGGTTGAATGATAAAATGAAATATAAAAAAATGTAATGATTTTAACTCTTACGACGTGAATAAAATGAGAAAATCGGAATAATGCGGAAAAAGAGGAATATTGGGGAAAGTCGGCATATTTTAAGATGAATATTTCTCATTTTTTCCCCGAGTTTCTCCAAATTGGGAGAAAACGGAGAAAATATGACAAATTCGGAAAGCAAAAATGAGAATTTTTCCGAAAAACTCGATTCCTAATTTTTCCCCATTTCTCCGAAAGTCTCCCAAGGCAATGTTTCATTAATCTCAGTAAAGTCTATGTGAATTTCCTAATATTTTCTGCATTTTTTAATTTGCTACTATACTTCAAACTTCCAAATAATTTTTAGGTCACCGCAGTTCTAAAAAAATCAAGGGATTGTCATTCACAATTCGATCGAAAGTAAGGAAAAAATGGGAATTTTCCCTGACAAACTCATTTTCTGAGTTTTTATCACTTCTTCGAAATTCTCCCAAGGCATTTAAGAAGGCTAGGAAGTAATGGAAAATTCTCGTCAATGAAATGAGAAAATCGGAATAATGGGGAAAAAAGAGGAATATTGAGACGACGACTTTTGTATAAACAGAGAACACGGTTATAATATTTTCAACTTTTTTACCGTCTTCTCAACTATCAGTGCACTGGTTATGTGCAGGACGTGTAAAGAAGATATAATTTTTAGTGAAGCAAGTCCTCGTGAATTGGGCTTCAAAATAGCAGTAAAGTGCAATTGTGGTGTAAATTATATAAACTCGTCCTCTGATTGACAATGCTTTTGAAATAAACCGTCGAATAGTTTTTGCCATGCGACTCTTAGGCATTGGGATGAAAGGAATCGCTCTATTTTGTGGCATAATAGATATTTCTCAAGGACTTAGTCGAAATACATATTACGCAAGTCTGGAAAATATCTTTAATGCGAGTCAAGGATTCTATGACATCTTAACGAAAAAAGCAGCCGAGGAAGAGAAGGAAGAAAACGCTAAGCGAGGTAATCCTCCGTCGGAATTGACTCTGTCCGGGGACGGACCGTGGGAAAAAGAGGCTTTTCTTCGCTGTTTGGCATCACTACGCTCATTGGAATATACTCCAATAAAGTCATTGACACAGTAGTGAAGTTTTTGCCAATCGTGCAATGTATGGAAAAGTAAGTCTGACACAGTGGAATATTAAATTTGGAAGAGTTATCACGATGTTGTATCCACAATAAATCATAGCAGTTCTGCTGGTAAAATGGAAGTGGATGCGGTGAAGGAAATTTTCGTGCGATCAATCTAAAAATTCCAAGTTAAATGTAGAAGATACGTAGGAGATGGGGATAGTATGGGGAAGAGTGATGCGAAGAAAAGAACAAGGGCATGGGCGGGAAAGGATATGGAAAATAGACAGATAAAGTCATTGTTGTGCGCGCGGGAAGGAAAATCGAGCTCGGGGGAATCGAATTATTTCCGTGAACACACCCTTGAGGATGAAAACGTTTTATTATTTTAGACAGTTAGGCTTGGCGTCGTGTATCCAACGGGGACAACAAGAAGGTAACGTAAAAACAGAAGAAGGTCATAGCGTAGACGGTCGTGTGAGTAACGTCTGCGACAGATGGTAGCGCCACCGCGCCCCCGCTTACAGCGCCGCCAGTGCGACGCCACAGCGCAGATGCTTGGTCGGTAAGACCGGTTTGGGTGCCTTAACTCCAACACTCCCCCTCGATGTGGTGGCGGTCGGCATGACCACTAATCGATCAGGCCCAGGATTCTCAGGCAATGCCGATGTTTCGGGCCGGGTACTGCCTTTGTCAGATAATCCGCGGCCATTTCTGTCGTGGCAATGTGTCGAACGTCGATGATCCCGTTGTCCAGCGCCTCTCGTACGAAGTGGTGCTTTATATCGATATGCTTAGTGCGGGCGTGGAAGACTGGGTTCTCTGCGAGTTTTTTGGCACCTTTGTTGTCGCAGAAGAGCGTTATTTTCGTCCCGTTATCGACCCCGATTTCCATTAGAAACCGTCGGAGGAAGTGAGCTTCCTTGGCGGCCTCAGCCAACGCCATATACTCGGCCTCTGTGGACGAAAGAGCGACCGTCTTCTGTTTGCGAGAGGCCCATGATATCGGGCATCCATTGAAAGTGAAGACGTATCCTGTGTACGACCGTCGACAGGTCGGGGAATTCCCCCAGTCGGCGTCCACAAATCCTTCCATCTTGGGATCTTTCTTCGTGTACCTCAATCCGAGGTCAGGCGTTCCACGCAAATAGCGCAGCACCCGCTTCGCCGCGGTCCAATGTTTTTCCTCGTGGCAGGTGTTGAACTGGCTTAAGTAGTTCACTGCGTGCGCTATATCTGGCCTGGTACTTACGGCCAGATACATGAGCGAGCCTATGAGCTCTTGGTACGGATGCGTTGATTCCGCGACTTCCGTTCTGTCCGAAATTTCGAGGTTTAGGCCCGATTCAAGAGGAGTGGAGACGGGTTTCGACTCCATCATTCCGAAGCGTCGCAGGATGCTCTCAGTGTATCTACGTTGGTTGATCGAAATTGCATCCTTTTCTTGACGAAATTCCATTCCGAGGCAGGAATGTGCGTGTCCGAGGTCCTTGATTTCGAAGCTTTTTGCCAGATGACGGTGTATCGCTTTTGCCGTGGAGTCTTCCTCGCAGGCAACGAGAATGTCGTCCACGTACGTTGCGATTAGGACGAGTCCTCGTTCGTCGCTTTTGAAAAACACGCAAGGATCTGCCGATGATTTCTTCACACCGAATGCGGACAGTGTAGCAGCCAGCTTTTCATACCAACACCGGCCAGCTTGACGAAGCCCATACAGGGCTCTCTTTAGAAGGCATACCCTATTTCCCACCTCTAGTTCACGGATCATTTGAGTGGCCTTTTGTGCGACGGGGCTTTCCTGAAGTTCGGTGTTCTTCAACATGTGCAAGCCTTCCGCGATGTGACTCGGAGCTTCCATGTGCACCCTCTCCTTCAGGTCCCCGTTCAGAAATGCCGTAGCAACGTCGAAGTGATGCATTCTCATACCGTACTGCGCGGCCAACGAAGCTATCAGACGTATCGACTCCGGTCGTGCGACCGGCGCAAACGCGTCATCAAAATCTACGCCTGGTATTTGAGCGAATCCTCTCGCCACAATTCTCGCCTTGTATCTCTCGATGTTTCCAGCCGGAGAGAACTTATACCGCAGTACCACTCGGCTGCCGATGATTTTCCCAGACCGTGGTCGAGGTACTATTTCCCACGTGTCGTTTTGAATTATCGACCTCAGCTCGGAAGCGATCGCGCGATTCCAATCCTCGGCATCCGGTCCGCGGAGGGCTTGCAGAACAGGTACCTCGCTCACACCTGCAACGTCGAAGGGTTTCGATTGAGGATCGGCGTCATGGAACAGTTTTCGGGGCCTCCCCCTGGAGCCTGTTCGGGCCAAGCGGGGTCTTCCTCTTCCTCTTCTGTTCAGCTTGGGAGTGTCACTGTTCTGGGTCTGTTCCGCGTCCTCGCTGCCGCAGCTCTCCCACTCGGTTTCGTCGCCATCGCTCGTATTCATGATCTCGCACGGTTTTTGTGGGAATATCACTTCCTCGTTGGCGATCTCGTCTCCGTCCGAGCGAACTTCCTCCACCAAGGGAGTCTCCCTTGAGGGGATTCCGATGGGGTTGGCATTGACGATTCTTATATCGCGTGAGATCTCGATCCGTCGTTTTTCGGGTAACCAAACGCGGTAGCCCTTGCAGTCTTCCGAGTATCCTACGAGAATCGCCTTCTGAGAGCGAGCCTCGAACTTATCCTTTCCTGGTCCGAGTTTGAGCGTAGCTATTTCACTACCGAAGAGTCTCAGTTGGCGTAAGTTCGGCACGGCGCCCGTCCATTTTTCGTGTGGCGTTCTACCGTCCAGGGCGCTGCTGGGGCATCTGTTCCGCAAGAAATTCGCCGTGTTGACGGCTTCGGTCCAGAGGAATGCGGGCACGGTCGACTCTATCATCAGACATCGTGCCATGTCTAACAGAGTTCGATTCTTGCGTTCGGCGACGCCATTTTGTTGCGGTGTGTGGGGTACGCTTAGTCGCCGTCGGATGCCGTTGCTCTTCAGGAACTCCTCAAATTCGTTACTGAGGTACTCGCGCCCGTTGTCTGTTTGCAAGTGTTTTATGCGCTTACCAGTCTGATTTTCCGCCATCGCCTTAAAGTCTCTGAACGCCTTCAGGGCTTCGCTCTTCCGTCGCAGAAATCGAACCTCGCACCACCTTGTTGCATCGTCTATAAAAGTGATAAAATATTTAGACTTTGCGAGAGACTCGTTGCGCATAGGTCCGCAAATGTCCGAGTGGATGATGTCCAGTACGTCTGTTTTTCGAGTCGAGCTTGTTTCCTCGAACGGTCTTCTGGTCATCTTCGCCTTCGTACACACTTCGCAAGTTTCGATTCTTGTAGAACCTCCGAGATTGAGTCCTTTTATCGCTCCCTGTCGTACGGCTTTTACCAGATCCTTGTAGTTAAGGTGGCCCATCAGCCGATGACATTCCACAGTGGATGGTGACTCGTCAGCGTTTCTTTGAGATTCAGCAGCTGCGTTGCTCTCGTTCGACGCAGACTGAATGCAATAGAGACCATTTTCCGTACGCTGCGCCCTCAGGACCGTATTGTGGTTTTCGTCTACGATCCTCGCTCCGCTCCTCTCGAACACGATACTCATCCCCTTGTCGCAAATTTTTCCGACCGACAGTAGGTTCAGTCGTAGGTCGGGAACATGCAGAGCGTCATTTAAAGCAACATGTTTTACTCGACCATTGAATTTTGCGTTAAAAGATGCAGGTCCGTTACCTGTGGCATGTGAGGAGGCGTGACTGGCGAGACTCACCTGGTTGCTTTTCTCCGTGAAATTGTTAGTGAAAAGACTTTTGTTTCGACACATATGAGTCGTGCATCCACTATCCACACACCAGGCCTCGGAGCTAGTGGGTGCCTCGGCGGCGAATGTCCTGGCGGTCGAAACGGTGCCAACGAACGCACTGAGTGACAGTTGATTCGCAGTATTCGCGTCGTTACCTTTTCGATTGTCCTGCGTGCACTCCGATGCCTTGTGGCCAATCTTTCGGCAGCGGTGACATTTGTATCTGAAAGTCTCCTTCTTTTCCGTGGTGTCCTCTCTTCCGCCACGTTTTTGGTAATGACCCTTCTTTTTCTTCGTATTCCCTTTCGCGAACATCGCCCCGGGGATGCTTTCTTTGTCGTCGTTCCGCCTCGAATCGCTTTCCTCAAGGATTTTCAGCCTTAACGCGTCCGGCGTTGGAAGCGTGTCCCTCGACTCGATGGCGCATCGGAAGTTTGCGTAACTTCGCGGCAAACTGTACAGCAACATCACACACAAAAGATCAGGATTGATTTCAATTTCCATCTCACCCAGTCTATCGACGGTGTCGAAGAATTTCGAGAGATGATCATGGATATCCACTCCTTCGTCCATTCGATGTAGCGTGAGTTGTTTGATGAGTGTCGCCTTTTTCGCCGGTCCAGACGATTGGTAGATTCTTTGAAGCTTGAGCCACAGCTCTCTCGATGTTCTGCAATCCTTCGTTTGTTTGAGTTCCGAGGGTTTTATCGACAAAATAATGTCCGCCTTCGCCTTTTCGTCGTCCGTTTCCCACTTTCGCAGATTTTCGGTCGTTGCACCGACTTCCGGTTTTGGTGTCGTTCCGCACACATAATTCCACAAGTCGTTGCGAGTGAGCAACGCTTGCATTTGAATGCGCCACGTGTCATAATTGTCTTTATTTAGTGGCTCGATTCGCATAGAGTGCGTGAACGCCATGTCCGATCGATGTCGGTTTTGCTAGATCGATTCTCACGATTCGCTCGGGTTTTCGCGGCACTGGGCCCATAACCTGTTGTGCGCGCGGGAAGGAAAATCGAGCTCGGGGGAATCGAATTATTTCCGTGAACACACCCTTGAGGATGAAAACGTTTTATTATTTTAGACAGTTAGGCTTGGCGTCGTGTATCCAACGGGGACAACAAGAAGGTAACGTAAAAACAGAAGAAGGTCATAGCGTAGACGGTCGTGTGAGTAACGTCTGCGACAGATGGTAGCGCCACCGCGCCCCCGCTTACAGCGCCGCCAGTGCGACGCCACAGCGCAGATGCTTGGTCGGTAAGACCGGTTTGGGTGCCTTAACTCCAACAGTCATCAATGAACTTACTACGTATTACGGATCGGCAATACGCAGAAATGCAGATTTAGTACCAGAGATGAAGAAAGCTATGTGGGCCACATTTGACCATAAACGATCGACTGATAGTGATCCCCATGATCAAGGCGATTTATTGGAGTGATGTCTCGGAGCTTTTACACAAAACAACAACAAAAGCTTCAACGCAACTATCTGGATGTTTGCCCTAAAACATTTGCACTGTGGCAAAAACGCTATAGATATTGCTAATTATTTAACTGTCGTCATGTTTAATGAAGGATTCGAGCAAATTCTAAAAATGATGGATGTATTGGAAATTAAAAAAGGCCCTAACGCAAAACAATACGCAGAGTGTAAAGACAACGAGCGTGTACAACGGTCCAACAGACGGGCGTCTACCGCATCTAAAGAGGCGCGGATTGCCAGAAGAGAAGCGAGTGCGGCTCAATATTCTTTTTTTGAAGCCGTCTGTGAGGCGGTCTGTATGGTCCCGGTATAGGTAATTAACGGTAAGATACTCAAATCAGTTGTTATCCACCGTAAGTTCAGCCGTATCAGTGCTAAATGTATGGCAAACTTGAAATGCATTTTTTTCGAATCGACATTTTTCAAGCCGGGCGCACGTTTTTCTCAAAAAGTATTGGACCGATTGACTTTGGGGTTTGCAAACATTTCGAGGGAACCTTCACCTATAGTTTGAACTAGAATGATACCGACAGCTTGAATATTTTAGCCCCGCTCTCATGTTTTAGTTGACAATTTCCCGGGAAAATTAAACCTTCATTTTCAAACAGCTGCGATTCTGATAAAAAATGTCGTACTTAGTTCTAGTTCAATCGATAACAACATTCATATAGATTTAAAAATAAATGTTCTTCTGTTTCAGACGACTAGGATCGCTGCAACCGTCTCACGCCACGACCTGCATAACAGCACATAACTTTTATAGCTTTCAATAAAGTATTTCATAAAAATTTGTATTGCTAGTTGAAACATGTCTTAATATGCGTAAAAAACCCCGGTACTGTAGGTTTGATCGTTTTCGCAAAATTAATTCCTAAGAATTACTTAAAAAGACAATCTTCTAGACGGCAATACTCTCTTAATATTCCGACACTATTGTTTTTCAAATATAATTGCTCTGTACACTTAAAGTCGAGTTAAGGAATCTATGCTTTTTTACGAAGCGGTATACCTCTTCTAATTATCGAAAACGTAGGTTTCATTCATCGCATTTTGGTCTCGCAAAAATATTTGGAGATCTGAGAAAACAATATTTTTAAACAAGTTATTAATAAAAATAAATTAAAGTAGAATAATCCTAATATAATATTTCGTTGGATTTCCCTTTTGGGCATGATAAAAAAAAATTCAAATTATGTACAGATATTGATCCCCATTCTTCTGTTAAACGTATTTTCAATTATTCTTTTGATCTGATCTGTACTTTTCGTATGGTACGGTCTGACTCATCCCACAGATTTTCAATTGAGTTAAAGTCCGATGACTGGTGGAGGGTTCAAAACTTTTGGACAATTATACAACAGATATTCATGAACAATACGTGATTTATGTTTGGCTTCATTGCCCTGGTAAAATCTGAAACGATCAGGAATGTTCATTTTCTTGCACTTCGTATTAAATCGTTGTTCAAAAGATTCAAATATTTGTTTTTGTCCAAAATGCCTTCGATGAAAACTAACTCGCCCACTTCTGCAGTTGAAATATTACTCCGATCCATCACAGATCTGGCACCGTGTTTCGTGGTTAGTCTTAGATTTTTAAGTTTGAACTTTTCGTTGACTCTACGCCATACCATGTTGCGTCCGTCCCTTCCAAAAATATTAAATTTGCTTCCATCGTCAAATATTACGTCGTTCCACTATGTTTCTTCTTTACTTAAGTATGTCGTCGCGAAACTAATTATTTTCTTTCGATTCTTCTCCCTTAAATAAGGCTTTTCACGAGCAACTCTACCATTGTAACCTTCATCTTTTAGTATTCTGCAAACTGTATCAGGATGCACTTTCTTCCCCGTTTCTCCATATAACTTCGGAGCACTCAATTCAGGATCTAGTCTTTTTTTCCTGATAATGTTACGTTTATCGCGAACGGAAAGGAGTTTTGGACGTCCTTATTGCGAAATAGGTTCTATTCTATCTTCATGAGTATATTGCCTTTTGATGTCCACTACTGTACTCTTACAGAAGTTTAATAAACTTCCAATTTTAGAATGATAAAAATGATGAGCTGGCGTACATCAAACGAAAATTTTTTACCTTTGCGTTCTATTTTCGCCAATAACAAATACGTACGAAAACTACGCGTTTTCAAGCTAAACTGATACACGATCCTCGGCATTGAGTGCTTCAACACTGTTATGTTTGTAAACAAAACTTCTGAGCGGTCGATCTAATTTTTTAGAATGAACGCGCTACAACGTCAAAGTGTGTCCGAATATTTCAGCAATACAAAAGCAAGCGTCATTTCTTTTGTCTTGTGCTACATAAATAATTATGTTGATTCAATAAATAAAACGTATGTTTCTGACAATTGAAAAAGTGTACTCATTGGCAAAAACGCCTGAATTCCTTAACTCGAGTATAAGTAAATGTACAGGGCAATTATATTTGAAAGACAATCGTGTTCGAATATTAAAGCGAGTCACTGCATAAACGCCCATAACTCCCTTAATTTTAGAAGGATGGCCTCGAAATTTTCTGTAAAGGATTATGGTATGTTGTATTTGAGAATCCGTTGAAACTAAAAAATCGTTATTTTTCAATAATCTACCACTAGGTGTAATTGGTTAACGCAATAAAATGTTTGATTTTTTTTCACCATCCAGACAATTCCTTGCTAAGGTTTTCTAGGTGTTCTATACTTAAGGGGAGATATACGCCTAGGAGCCGGAAAAAAGGTAATTTTTGTGAATTTTTTCAAGGAAAACAATTTGAAATTTTGGATTGGGGTTTTCATTATCTAAAAGTATATACATTCAAATATATATGTTTAATTCTCTTTATTTAAAAATATCAAAAATATACAAGGATATTGTATTATCCTTGGAGCGTCGTAAAAAAATCTGCGTATATGGTACCCACTGGCGTTTCTTCAAAAATCATCTGAAAAAAAAACCAAAAAGATTATTAAATTAGATACTATAATCTAGTACTTGTCATAGCCAATTTTGAAAATATCGATTTATGACAAAATGGCGGACGTTTGAACATAAATAGTGATTTTTGGGCCAAAAATTAGTTATTAGTTTGCCTATAAAACAAAAACTAAGTAACGTGAAAAAATCCTATGACAAGTACTAGATAATGGTGTATAGAATAACCACAAAAAACCTCAAGGCAATCGGTTAATTGGTTTTCGAGAAATTTTGGGTACCGATTTGAAAAACGTGGTTTTGAGAAAAACGCGTTTGAAAATTTGGGAATGAATAAATCATGAAATATGTCAACTTACATGGAATCATCGATACCAGGCCCAAGGTGTAGGTCTTCTACGGTCGACGGAATGTTCATAGCTTCTAAATCCTCGACCTCGACTATCTAGGTGTATATCTCTCCTTAAGTACGTATAGATGTCGGCTCCTTCACCTTATTGTGCCACTAATTTCCTACCAAAAGAGGCCTTATTTAGCTGAGATACCTACCTCGAACGAAGAAGTTAATCCTATAACTCAAGTGCACGAAAAATCTGAAAAAATAAATGGGTCTTCTTTGGATTGTTAACTTAATGATAACATTATTGCTTCTCCGAAAAAAATCTATTTTAATAATACATTTTACACTGGAACGTTTAGAAAATCATATCTTCCATTGTTTTGGGTTTAAAAAAGAAAAAAAATGAGATGTCATATTGCAGCTAAAGTGACATACTTTTCGAAAAAAAGAGAATTTTTCACAGTGAAAATGAAATAATTTTTTGCAATTTGAAAAATGACAATTACAAGACCGGCAACATGCTCTATGAAGGAGGGGAAATTTCGGAAAAAATTATAAGCCTTATAAATTCATTGTTTTTTTTTTCAGTAGAAAAGTGGTGTATTACAAGATCAGTAGCAAAACAAAATAGAAGGAAAGATTAATCAACATTAGATACAATCGTGGCAAATATGGATGCGGTGGTCTTCGCAAATTGGCTTCGCACACCGCCCACAGCACAACTGGAGTTTTTTCAAATCGAATTTTGCAGCGCAAAAGTATCTTCTTTTGCGTTTGTCCAATCTGTCGTTCTCCAGATCGTCGTTCTCAAATTGCGCGATAGCGCAGACATGATAGCTCGTCTCTCCAAGTGTACAAACAGGTTGCAAGGATGGATCCCCCAGAAATTCAATGTGGTACTCAATTCTTCTCAGCGATAAAATTATGGATGATTATTGCGTTTATTCCTGCTTGATCCAACATGCCGAAAAAGAACTGCATATCCCATCTCTTTGTATTCGCTATCGTGTACGGGAGCTCATTTTATCGAATGTGGCAACTCCTCCGTGTTTTGCATTGTAAAATTCGATGAAAGACCCGATCGACCAGTAACGCCTTTTTTGGTGACAGTTTATAGAAGCGGAACGACTTTTTTTTTGTCAAAAAGAAACATGTGTTATTGCTTTGCTGTTGCATAGCATAACGAGTATGCATAACGAGTATGTCCGGGCGATACTGGCTGATCAAATGATGGTGGAATTTCACGTTTATTTTTTCGAATAATTCCAACAGCAGCGAGTATACTGATTATGTATTTTATATCCACTATTGTAAACCAATGGTGGTAGGTTCCCGTCCTGCGCCTGTTCAGGATATTCACTTATTCGTGGTCAAAATTATCATATTCCTCTTCAGATTCGTAATAATCTTCTTCTTCGACGTAATCTTCCTGTTCCGAATCATCGCTACCAAAATAATTGAAATGGTTCTCGAGGCCGGAGCGAATACACTAATTTATCACATGAACAAAGCGCCATTTTGCTTTAAAAAAATACGACTCTTGCTAATACGTTTTATTAACTTCCTGAATATGTTTTCCATGTAAAAAAATAACTTGGAATAATAAGCCTGAAGTTTGCATCGTTGGATTCCAACGAAAATCTTTGAATTTTTTGAAATTATTAATTGTTTTTTTTTTTCAGGTACATTATGACTTCAGAATGTACCTGAACAGGCTATACAAAGAATGTACCTGTACAGACTATACAAAACGTTCAAAAAAATTTGGTGGCCTGGAATCCACCCTTATTGAGGGGTTCAAAGTGAAAAAAAATATCTCGGGTGATAATGACATTCCCAGTTTTTTATTTGCGGCATCAATTTTAGGCGTCTGCGAAAAGCCACAAAAAAAAATTAGCAACGATTTCCAACTTCCGGAACCCACCCTTAGGGGGGAGTGAAAGTCGAATGAAAATCGTATTTCCGCTGGTAAAAGATTTCTCAGTTTTTTATTTACGCTGATTGTTCCTAGTACCTAAAGGGACCCACAAAATAATTAGGAACGATTTTTAACTTACGGAACCCGCCCTTATCGGAGGTGGGAGAGGGGGTGAAATTCGAATAAAAATTGTATTTTCGGCGATAAAAGGATTCCGTTTTTTATTTGCGCCGATCGTTCCTAGTACCTAACGAAAGCCACAAAAAATTGGCAACGATTTCCAACTTCCGGAACCCACCCTTATGGGGGAGTGAAAGTCGAATGAAAATTGTATTTCCGCTGGTAGAGGATTTCTCAGTTTTTATTTGCGCTGATTGTTCCTAGTACCTAAAGAGACCCACAAAAAAATTGGGATCGATTTTCAACTTTCGGAAGCCGCCCTTATCGGGGATGGGAGAGGGGGTGAAATTCGAATAAAAATTGTATTTCCGGCGATAAAGGGATTCCCAGTTTTTTATTCGCGCCGATAGTTCCTAGTACCTAACGAAAGCCACAAAAAAATTGGCAACGATTCCCAACCTCCGGACCCCGTCCTTATCGGGGGTAGGAGAAGGGGTGAAATTCGAATAAAAATTGTATTTCTGGCGCTAAAGGGATTCCCATTTTTTTTATTTGCGCCGATCGTTCCTAGTACCTCACGAAAGCCACAAAAAATTGGCAACGATTTCCAACTTCTGGAACCCACCCTTATGGGGGAGTGAAAGTCGAATGAAAATCGTATTTTCGCCGGTGAAAGATGTCCCAGATTTTTTATTTGCGCTGATTGTTCCTAGTACCTAAAGAGACCCACAAAAAATTGGGAACGATTTTCAACTTTCGGGACCCACCCCTATCGGGAGTAGGAGAGGGGGTGAAATTCGAATAAAAATTGTATTTCCGGCGATAAAGGGATTCCTGGTTTTTTTATTTGCGCTGATCGTTCCTAGTACCTAACGAAAGCCACAAAAAAATTGGTAACGATTTTCAACTTTCGTAAGCCGCCCTTATCGGGAGTGGGAGAGGGGGTGAAATTCGAATAAAAATTGTATTCCCGGCGATAAAGGGATTCCCAGTTTTTTTATTTGCGCCGATCGTTCCTAGTACCTAACGAAAGCCACAAAAAATTGGCATCGATTTCCAACTTCCGGAAACCACCCTTATCGGGGGTGGGAGAGGGGGTGAAATTCGAATAAAAATTCTATTTCCGGTGTCAAACGGATTCCCAGTTTTTTATTTGCGCCGATCGTGCCTAGTACCGAACGAAAGCCACAAAAAAATTGGCAACGATTTCCAATTTCTGGAACTCACCCTTATGGGGGAGTGAAAGGCGAATGAAAATCGTATTTCCACCGGTGAAGGATTTCCCAGTTTTTTATTTGCGCGGATTGTTCCTAGTATCTAAAGAGACCCACAAAAAATTGGGAATGATTTTCAACTTTCGGAACCCGCCCCTATCGGGAGAGCGAGAGAGGGTGAAATTCGAATAAAATTGTATTTCCGGCGATAAAGGGAGTCCTAGTTTTTTTCATTTGCACCGATTGTTTCTAGTACCTAAGGAAAGCCACAAAAAATCGCGAACGATTTTCAACTTTCGGAGCCCACGCTTGTGAGGGAGTGAAAGTCGAATGAAAATCGTATTTCCGGCGGTAAAGGGATTCCCAGTTTTTTTTTTATTTGTGCCGATTGTTTCTCATACCTAAGGGAAGCCACAAAAAAATTGAGAACGATTTTCGATAACAGTGCGAGGCAAAGAACACATCTTGAAGAACTTTCAGTAATTTTTTTATTGAAAAATATTACAATGTTTAGTGGCAAATGGCCGTCAATGAAATAATGTTTTTATATACACGGTTTGCGGTGACCAACATTGCGGCGAAGTGGATCATCTGAAGAAAAAAATGCGGATGGATTTAGTCAAAGATAAGTATAAACTAGTCTTTAATCGAAGGATTTTACAAAATATTCATTTTTCACAAAATGGCGGACAGTCAAAGTTAATGGTTCGATTTTAACGAAAAAAATCGAATGATTAAAGACTACATTTTTATGTATTAAATAAGCCTGCATAATTTCAAGAAGATCGGTTCATTAGTGTTCGAGTAATCTTGGTCACCGACTTCAGAAATGCCATTTTGAGAAAAACGCGTTTAAAGTTTCTCTTTCAACGCGGATTCTTCTCTTTTAACGCTCATATCTCAGTCAATTTTGTTCGGATCGACTTGAAATTTTCAGGACATATTCTCAGATACTTATACTTAAAAAAATGCAATAAAAAAAAATCGATTTTTTCAAAATCGCAAGTGGGGGTAACCGCCTCAAGAAGAAGAGTGAAACTTCTGTCGTTAGAGTACGATGCGAATTAATTTTTTGGTTGGCTTACGGTTTTTGTGGAAAATTTTGCCTACGAGAATCGTTTCCTCATTTTTCAAGATGCTCATTTAGAAATCTACAATTTAAAAATGCAAAAAAATTGATCATAGGAAAAATGAGGTAATACAAATTTAAATTAAATCATTCTTTACGTTCGAACAATCCGAACAAACTCCAACACCACTCTTTCTACACGCGGGTCAATGAAGCGTTTTTTTCACACCCGCGCGCTTTACTATTCTTGAGGTTGAACTGCTTTCTCACTCCCGCCTGAGCGTCTGCCTACGTTTCAAATCCGTTCTCATCTAGCTATAGTGCCACGCTTGATTTTTGGCTTCCCCGGTGGCACGGGCACGGTGCATCTACGGGAAGGGACCGTATTTCTTCGTGTGCGAGTAAATATGCCTCGCTTCAACGAGTCAGCGCTGCGTGCGAAGCCTTCCCCCACCGTTCTCAGCCAACATACATAACTCCCGGGATAAGTCCCGACGAATGAATAATTTCCGGGATAAACTTCCGAAAAGCGGAATCCGAATTACGATCTGAAATTTGGCATACACCTTCCTTTTAATACTTTAAGGCGGTCCTCTAGTTTCTCAGGTCGAAAAAATCGATTTTTTTGTCCTTCATAAACCACATCTACAACATGTGTAGAAAATGTGTGCCAAAGGATTTTTCGATATTCGAAGTGGTTCACAAGTTACGGCCCTGGAACGGAGAAGGTATACGGAGCGCGCGCCGGGTTGCTCCGAAAGCCGAGCGGTGCTGACCATTGTATTGATATCCCTAAATCTAACTGCTACCTGAACCTTTCGTGAATTAGGCCCGAGTAAAGGGGAGCGTGTGTAATGAGTAGTTTTTGTGCTGGATGCAATTTGTGGAAAAATAAAAAAAATAGTGATCCAGTTGGATATGCAGGATGGCTCGCTGATCATGAAGAAAACTGTACTCGAAATCATACTGGAAGTTCTGGGAAGATGGAAATAGATGCAGTTGTGAAAATGTTTTCTCGTTCAGTAGATAAACATCAAGTTCGATATACGACATACATAGGAGATGGTGACAGCAAGACATTGAACGGTATTTTGAAGGCAGAACCATATGGAGAAGATGTTGTTGTTGTAAAAAAAGAGTGTGTTGGACACGTTGAAAAGAGGATGGGGACTCGGCTCCGAAATGCAAAAAAATATAATAAAGGCATTGGTGGGAAAGGTGCAGGAAAACTCACTGATAAATTGATTGGTGAGATGACATCGTATTATGAATTATCTATGCGGAAACATCCAGATTCTATCGAGGAAATGAGAAAGGAAATTTGCGCAACATTCTTTCACAAGATTTCCACAGACAGCAATCCACAGCATCAAAATTGTCCTGCAGGCGAATCTAGTTGGTGCAAATGGCGCAGAGCTGAGTTTCTCGGAGAGGCTGAGCAATTCAAACACAATAAACCGCCTCTTTCTGAAGCAGTTCAAAAAGTTATAAAGCCGATTTATGAGGATTTATCCAAAGAAGAATTGTTAAGCAGATGCCTGGGAGCGGAAACTCAAAATAATAACGAGTCGCTCAATTCGTTAATCTGGACTTTTGCTCCGAATCACCTCCATTCTGGGCCAAAAGTGGTTGAAATCGCCACATTTCTCGCTGTCATAATCTTCAACGAAGGATTCAAATCTATCCTGAAGACCTTGGAAATCATGGGAATGAAAATCGGCCCACAAGCTAAAGGATATGTTCAACAGCGTGATAGCTCTCGGATCGACCGTTCAGAAAGGCGCACGAGTGATGTTGTAAAACAGGCCCGAATCGCGAAAAGGGAAGACGGAGCAGCTCTGCGTGACTTCCAAGAAGAAGAGGAAGGCCTATTGTATGGTCCAGGCATAGCAGATTGGCGGTGAGATGAAATTTTTAGTATAAATCACATGCGCGAACTTTCAAACGCGTTTTTCTCGAAACATCATTTTTCGAAACGGTGACCACGATATTTCAGAAACTACTGCACCGATCTTGTTAAAATTTATACAGCATCTTTAATATGTTATAAGCCAGCGATTGAACTAGGATTATCATGATTGCTTTGATCGTTTTTTTTTGTACGAGCGAAAAACTTAAGAAAAAATGAGTAAAAAATAGAATGTAATTTTCAAAAGTGTATAAAAAAAGTCAATTTTTATCATTTAGAATTCACTCTAGTTCAACCGCTAGGCTTAAATATGAAGATTGAAATGCCGTTTGGTTTTTTGATTTCAGATAAGCAGAACAGCCGCAATCTTGGTCACCGTCAAGCACCTCTTTTACTTGATGTCTTCCTGTCGGCCACTATAACTTTTATTCTATTATATATTTTGACTTCAAAAAATTTGTAAAGCTTATTTAAATGATAATAAAGATTATGCAAAAACAATGAGATTGATTATTTCGATGCTTTGCCCGCAAAAAATTATTGAAAAAGCCGTAAAAAAACAGCCGAGAAACTAGAGGGCCGCCTTAAGAGATCCCCTAAAAGGATTGGTGGCGAGGCGCCATAGTTATCGAGATGTCGATTTTTGAACGTCACTTTTTTTAACGCGCTCCTACGATATCTAGCTGGCGGGCTAAGCTCTGTCTATACCTATATATGTTTTCGCGCGCTCCGTTTTGTGCGAATGGTGTAGGGTCCGTGGAATACTGGTATGGGCGCAGAGCACCTCGGATATGCGTGCGGAATGGTAGGGTGCGTGAAACTAGTGTAGCCACGGATCACCGCGGATCTACGTGCAAAATGAGATAGACACAGAGCGTCGTAGATTCATTTTTTGTTTGCTATTCCACAGGTTATTTTTTTTGCAGGTGTAATAGATTTTTGGGGTTCATTTATTAACTTTAAATCGTTTTGGGATTTTTAATATTTTTTTGCTTCTCTAGTGGCTGATTTTTCTTTGTTTTTGCCTGTTTCTAATTTTTGGGATTTTGCATGGTTTTTAACATTTTTTGGATTTTTTAGTTTTCAATTTTTTTTTTTAATTATATTTTACGTGTTACATCATTATAATGTTTGGTAACCGGGCGCTGCAGCGATGGAAAAAGGGTTTCTACCCTTTAGGTAGTAATGTAGACATAATAGGAGCGCGGTAAAATAACAACTTTCAAAAATCGATATCTCGAAAACTTTGGCGCTTCGCCAAAAATCCTTTTAGAGGATCTCTTTAAATATTAAAAGAAAAGTGTATGCCAAATTTCAGAACGAAATTCGGTTTCCGCTTTTCGTATGTTTAGCCAAACGCACTATCAAGAGGAGTCAGATGGACTTGGCTTTACACTGATTTTTTCCGTAATTCCCGGTTCTGAACAACGGTGGGTTCCGTGAATCTGATAGCACTGCGAACTTCAATTGAGGTCTCTCCTGAAGGATCCTCTCAAAAGCCTTTCGAGGCGTCACCGAAATATCAACCGATACGACTCGGAGAAGATTGAATATGTACAAATCGGCCGTTTGCCGCACGCATTGCCTCTTGGTCGGTACGACACTTCGCTTCAAATCGCATAGTATAGGAAGCGCATATTACTATACTTGGGCCTACTGTAATAGTCGGGTCTCTTCCCATGTACGGCCGATGGTGCGTTCTCACTCGCACCCGCGCGCGCTGCGCTACGTTTTTCAAAGCAGTGCTGGAGTGCCTTCGGGTGTCTTCGGCTACCTCCGACAATTGCGACCATGCGAAAGTATATGCATGCGATTCACCGAGTTCCTCCATGTTCGACTATGGGTATCCCACTATTACTGGCCGGCGCATTACGTCGGGCTTAACCTCGCCACTTTTATCCCGCAAACCTTTAATCTAAGTTCGGAATATATTAAGCGCCGTCTAATTTTCTCAAAATGAAGAAAATGACTTCTTTACAGGAAAGAGCCTCTTATTGATAACTTTTTTATGCGTTAATGATTCCACATTTTTTATATGTTAAAATCATTCGAAAACGTTGGTAAAGGATATTCTTTAGGACAGGACCTTTTTCATAATATTGGAGTTTCCATAGTTGGTATAAAACGATTTTTTTTCGTTTTTTGTTTCTTTTCTTTTTGTCATTATAGAAAGAGGTTTGGGTTGTTACCCAAAATTGGAAGTTTTAAATAATTTTTTTACAATAATTCAATTTTATACTTTCCAAATTTCAGTTATGCAGGCATGTTAAGAAATGTTGAAAGTATATCCCTGATTTTTTTAAATAAACACCGCCTGTAGGTTTGTTAATGGCAGGTGGATGAAGTACTAGCCGCGTCAAATTGTCCCACAGTGTCAAAATCGTGGCAAAATATAAATTTGTCAACGAAGGGATAATCAATTGCGTACGTATCCGACAGCCATGGCGGCTGAGAGCGGTGGGCGGCTTGACGCGCCGCGTCGACTTGTAGTCGTCAAACTCGCGCTTGAACATACATGGTGAGTTGCGTGCCATGTACATATAATAGCATATAATGTCTTACGGGAGTAGCCAAATGTAGCTTAAAAGTCGTCCAGGGTGCTCGAGCAAGGAGCGGGGCACAACAAATATGGGCAAATGCTTGATCGCTAGTGAGAGAGTAGTACAATCTTAAGAATACTTAAGCGTTCGGGTGTACCGAAAGTCGCACTATTAATATACGCATAGGAAGGATGGTGTTGAAGTTTGAGTAGTTGGATTGTAAAGGGTTTTTTTTTATATTCAATTTCCTCAGTTTTATTGTCATAAAAATCTAATTTCATTAGTACAGTCATATGATGGAGGTTCGTAATAATCGTATTCCGCATTTCGCTTCTGCTCACGGACGAATCTCCGGCGACAATTATATAATATTGTCTGCGTTATGAATTGTAGACCGTGCAGTCAACCGTTGCGCCGTGCTCATTAAATAGCATAAACATACGAAGCGCGCCCTACTATATTTGGAATTATGGTGCTTTCTCGCTTGGGCCTTCCCCCGTGCTACGGACGATGTTGAGTTTTCACTCGCACTCGCGCGTATTGCTACGCTTGGTAAGACCATCCCTTGTCCTCTCGCCTGATCGTCTGCTCGTTCGGTTATTGCTGGAGTGCTGCGGTTAGGTTCGGACACCTTCAACAGCTCTAGTGGGACCAAAAAAAAAAAAACGGAACACCTCCTTTACTCACTCTCGTGCGTACATAACGTGCGATACAGCGATTCCGATTATTTGACGCTATGCGTGTTTCACTACTACAAAACAGCCGGTCTAGCCGAAGCTACCCCCACTACTCTTTTTCAAGCCGCGTCTCGTTAACGCGGACCTAGTCCGCGTCTAATCTCCGATCATTGATCATTTTTGTCGAGATTTTTTACTATCTATTGACCCGCGTAAAGAAAAGATAGTGTTGGAGTTTGTTCGTTTATATTTTTAAATATTTTTCTGACTTATTTTCACTGATCGAATTTTTTTGAATTTTTAAATGATAGATCTCTAAATGAGCATCTTGAAAAATGAGTAAACGATTCTTGTAGGCAAAGTTTTCCAGGAAAACCTTGAGCAAACCCTCCAATAAGGTGGGGTTCATGTTTCTGCGCATCTTTCGGGAAAAGCGCATGTTTCTTCGTGGACAATTACTTGCGAATTTCGCTGTGAAAAAAAGCCGAGCAATTTTCTCGAATGGGCAGCCCGATAATGATAAAGCCTCGCACGATTATCGATTCAGCATGATGCGCCCATAGGGGTGGGTTCCGGAAGTTGAAAATCGTTGACAATTTTTTTGTGGCTTTTCTTAGGTACCGGAAATAATCGGTGCAAATGAAAAAACTAGGAATCCCTTTATCGCCGGAAATACAATTTTTATTCGAAGTTCACCCCCTCTCCCACTCCCGATAAGGGCGGGTTCCGAAGGTTGAACATCGTTCCCAATTTTTTTGTGGGTTTCTTTAGGTACTAGGAACAATCAGCGCAAATAAAAATCTGGAAAATCCTTCACCGGCGGAAATACGATTTTTATTCGACTTTCACTCCCCCATAAGAGTGGGTTCCGGAAATTGGAAATCGTTGCCAATTTTTTTGTGGTTTTCGTTAGGTACTAGGAACGATCGGCGCAAATAAAAAAACTGGGAATCCCCGCTATCGCCGGAAATACAATTTTTATTCGAATTTCACCCCCTCTCCCACCCCCGATAAGGGCGGGTTCCGGGAGTTGGAAATCGTTGCCAATTTTTTGTGGCTTTCGTTAGGTACTAGAAACGATCGGCGCAAATAAAAAACTGAGAAATCCTTTACCAGCGGAAATACGATTTTCATTCGACTTTCACTCCCCCATAAGGGTGGGTTCCGGAAGTTGGAAATCGTTGCCAATTTTTTGTGGCTTTCGTTAGGTACTAGGAATGATCGGCGCAAATAAAAACCTGGGATTCCTTTTATTGCCGGAAATACAATTTTTATTCGAATTTCACCCCCTCACCCACCCCCGATAAGGGCGGGTTCCGTTAGTTGAGAATCGTTCCCAATTTTTTTGTGGGTCTCTTTGGGTACTAGGAACAATTAGCGCAAATAAAAAACTGAGAAATCCTTCACCAGCGGAAATACGATTTTCATTCGACTTTCACTCCCCCCTAAGGGTGGGTTCCGGAAGTTGGAATTCGTTGCTAATTTTTTTGTGACATTTCGCAGACGCCCCAAATTGATGCCGCAAGTAAAAAAAACTGGGAATGTCATTATCACCCGAGATATTATTTTTTTTCACTTTTAACCCCTCAATGAGGGTGGATTCTGAGCCACCAATTTTTTTTAACGTTCTGTATAGTCTGCACAGATATTCTGGACTCATAATGTACCCGAAAAAAATTAATGAGAAATTTAAAAAAATTCAAAGATTTTCGCTGGAATCCAACGATGCAAACTTTAGGCTCATTTGGAATATGGGTTATCACCTACCTAAACCCCAACGATGGGTCGTTCGTGTCTGCTCTTTATTCTATCGCTCTGTTTCTAAAAATAAATAAACGAATAAACGAACTGAGAGCAACGGTCTCTGCTTAGGGCTTATGTAACCCCCTACACTAAACTTTTATTCCCGCAAACAACCGTACAACCATTGTGTACTTCTCCGTAACCTCGACATGAAAAAAGTGCATTTACCATTAATAACTTGCACCGACTTATGGTAAGCTCGCAACACCCAAAACTATGAATAGACATTGGTTTTGACGATTCAAAAGTGGCGACTGTAACCCTTACGATAAGCTACAAACGAGGTCAGCCGAAAAAATGAAGATGCCGAATTGGCGAGTTTGCTGGATACAAATTCTTATCAAATACTTAAAGAATTGACCGAACAGCTCAATATTGACAAGTTAACGGTATTGCGACGATCGCATGCCATGGGGAAGATACAAAAATAGGAAAAAGGATGCCACACGAGCTGAGCGGGACCGCGATTACGAATTGACTAATCATGACCATTTTCTTGCTTGTAAGGCACAGAAAAAGGGATCGTTCTTTCGACATGGGATTTAGTTTTCGCCAGTGAGGTAGGAGAAAGTAGCAACATCCGAGTGAAAATACGTTCATTAATGTAATTGAAGAGGTTTCTCCAATATAAATACTTAAAAAAGATAAAAAATAGTAGGTTTCAATGCAGCAACCTATTACAGCATATTTTTTCGCGAAAGATCTAAACATAGGTTTATGTACGCAAAATTTGTACAATTCTATTTATTCAGCAGTAAATGTTAGGTATCATTTTCAGTTGGAGCCTTACATGACGGAAAGCTTTATAATGAATGCCTTTCACAAGATGGGAGAGCAACCACAGACCGTCAAAGTCATGAGAAATAGGTATACTGGGGAGCCAGCTGGATACTGCTTCGTTCATTTTCCAACTGATGAAATGGCATTAGACGCAATGCATAAATTGAACGGCAAAATCATTCCAGGATCGAGTCCGGTAAGTTCTTATTTATAACGCTTAAGGAACCAGTGTTTGCAATATATGTCACAAATGTTCTGATATGACTGATCTAACAAGGAACGTCGCTTTGGTGTCTACTTTAAATTTTGTTGAAACTCAAGCATAAAAAACTATTAGGCACAAATTTTCTTATCAGTAGAAAAACGAGTTCTTGGGTGGGACCACCCCTTAGAGTGAGGCACATCAAAGGGCGATTGGGCAGTTTCACCCGCTAGCAGTCCACTGATTTCAGCGGACCAAAAATAAAAATTCTTTTGATGTTAAGCGATGAAATATCCAATGTGGATACACTTAAAATAAACAAAAGCTACGGAGTCCACCAGCCAATTATTTTTTTCTCGCTTACCATTCGCTTAAAAGGGTTTCATGGAAGTTGAATGAAACAAGCACATTGAAGAGATAAATTCAAAATTTACGTGTTTTGTGCATCTTGGCGTATAGCAAACTGAAGAGGGTAAACCACCCCTTATTTGAATTTCCGTGTCGTAGTTGTTTTATTGTGCGTGTAAAATGTGCCTGCTGATTCAAAATATTTGTACAAGCTCGAAATTGTTTACTCGTGCTTCGGAACTTTGTTTGTTTGTCTCGCAGGGTATACCACCCTCTCCAGTTTCCTTTTTATTCGCGGTTTTAAACATGTGCCCAACAATTCCGTTTAAACTGCTACCATTCCATCGACTATGTGAATTTTGCGTTTGTGAATACTTGCATATTTCCATTAAGCGCGGGGGAGGGGTCAGCTACCTCTTATTCATCAGTGTTGAAGCAATTGATTGTAAGGGAAGAGCATAGTGAAGCAAAATACAGTTCTTTCTGGCTCAATTCAGATCAATTCTGGCACGCTTCCACTAACGCGAAACTCAATACCCTACTTTACTGCATTCGACAAATATGCGAATATTCGTTTTACGGTCGCCGGTGGTCATCATGGCGGTTGTTCAAATATTTGCTTACAGAATTTACCTACTATTTTATGCCCGGACGCGACACGGTCGCTAAAAACATAAGCGACCCGACCGCTTTTCTGTATGGCACGCTATCAGATTTTATTTCTCCTTTGATTGAAGGATACAACACCACGTACGGATTCGACGGTACGCTTACCGGTTTCGCATTACTTATACCGAACTTTTCTATCATGCGTATTGCATACGCACTCTGATGCAAAAATATTGCTTTCTCCAGCGTGATTCAGAGGCTCGATCTGTATACCAACCTATACACTCGAATCACCTACAGTAATCTTAAAAGAAATGCTTAGGTGCTTAATAACGCACTTGAGAATTTCTTTCGATTGTGTGGCAATCAGCTGATCGTCTATGAATAATGCTAGATACGCAAGCGAATTCCCGTCATTTCCGACAGTAATACACCTATCGGCTTCTGTCTCTTTGAACTTGAACTTACGAAGGTACGTACTAAACTTCTGGTTCCAGCATCGTGGCGTTTGTTTTCGTCCATATATCGACTTCTCCAAGCGACATACAATATTCTTTTTCCCACTTACACTCGATTTGTCGATACCAAGATCTTCCGCTACTTCCATGAATATCTCTTCTTCCAGCTTCCCATACAGGAACGCTGTCTGTACATCGAACTGAGCCAGCTCGAGATCTTCTGCGGCAACGACCGCTTGTAGTACTCTCACTGAGTCGTATCTTACGACAAGCGCGAAAGTTTCCACGAGGTCAATTTTTTTTCGTTGCATGAATCCTCGAGAACGAAGTCGTGCCTCGTATTTGTAGAGGCTTCCTTCTGTCTTTTTCACAAGTCGAAAAATCCATTTCGAATCTATTACTCTCATTTCCGGTTTCTTCTCGCCCAACGACCAAGTACCATTTTCTTTGTGAGCAATTAGCTCTTTTCCTATCGCCTTGATCCACTCAGATGCATCGTCACTCACCATAGCTTCCTGATATGTAAACGGTATATGATGCTCTGCTTAATTTGTTTTTTTACCTCGCCGGACGTCTCAATCTTTTTCGATCTCTCAGGACTCGTTCTACTCCGACAAGTCGCACCTGAACGACCAGCTTTTCGTCTTCGGGCGCTGCGTCATCGACAGCTGGCAGAAAAATGTCGCCGTCGTCTCCATCCTTTTCTTGCAGGAGCAACTCTAGCTTGACATTTGGCAGGATTATTTCGTCGTCCTGATCTGCATCCACCGTTGCCGTTATTTTCTTAATCTTCTCGTGGAAAACCAGATCTTGTGATACTAACACTTTCTTTCACACCGGGTCATATACACGGTAATTCGACGAGTTGCCTTCGTATTCGATGAGTACCATCTTTTTCGCGCGAAAGTTAAATTACGTTGTCGGTTGTTTTGGTACATTTACGTTCGCCTCGGTTTCCAAGATGAGTAAGTGTTTTAGGTTACACTTCTCGGCAACCCAGATCTCGTAAGATGTCGGCCGGCCTCGAGCGCCCGCCGGCCTCGACCGATTAATGAGACATACAGCCGTACTAGCAGCCTCTGCCCACAGGATAAGCGGAGACCTTTTGAATGTAGCATGGTGTGGTTGATGGCGTAGCATGGTGTTCGCGCTCGCGATTATGGTGTGGTTATCGCGCTTCACCATTCTGCTCTGGTGTGTATGGCGCTGTGTTTTCTCTTTGGACCCGACGTGCTTCGAGATACTTGTTCATGGTTTTATTTTTGAAGTCCCGACCGTTGTCGGATCTTAGCACGTGCATTACTCGACCGAACTTATCTTCGATTAGGTTGTCGAACACTTTCATTTATTCATACACGCCACTATTGTGTCGTAGAAAGTATGTGTACCGAAAGCTTGTCGCATCGTCCTTAAATTTGAAGAATAAACGAGCACCTTCTGGCCTCTCGGTGGACATCGCTTCGCACCCGTCAGTGTGTTTTATCTCTCCGGGCTCTGTAGAAGCACGTTTTCGATCACAAAACAAATCGTCACATATCGGCCGCTTAACCTCACGGTCTTACCAACCCAAACAAACTCGCTCAAAATTTCAGTGGTGGGGGATGGCCTCTTATTGAAGCACCGACTGTTTCCACTCGTGACCACGAGGATCGCTGCTATAGAGTGATGCAGGCTGTGTGAGAGAGACGGAAATAGATTTCAAAAGTAAACAAAACCCAAACATAACCGCTGAATCACGCGACCACACGCGATGTGCTCTACTTGTAAACTTGTAAAAACGGTGATATTGAAAAATGACTAAGTGGTGTATTGTACCAACGTGTAAAACAGGCTCTCGGAGTGAAAAATGGAAACGCTCAGTGTTTCGGGTGCCGAGAGCCTTAGCGCAATTAAAAAAATGGGAGGCCGCGATACCGGGAGTTGGGAAATTAGAGCCGAGACACGTTGTGTGCGAAAATCATTTCGAACCGAAATATATTCATCGAGAAATGGCGAGACAGGCGTTGGAGCCAGGAACCTGAAAAAAAATGAAAAATTATTGGGATCATTACAATAAATACTTTCCAGGCCGAAAAAAATAAAACAAAGTTAGTGAATTATTTTCATTTATCCTACTCGAGAGTCCTTCGCTTAAGGGTCGGAAAAGAAGTGTTTTTTTAAATTTACCAACGCAAACCGTTTCGGAAACTGCAAAGTAGAGATTATTGAAAATGTTTCTTGGGACATGCATTAAAATTTTTCGAAGAGGAAATAAAGAATTGCAAAACAAGCACTGTTTCTTAAGTATTTGTTTCATTTTCAAGAAATACATCCTGCAAGTGTTTCGGTCTGGATTCCACTTCGGTCTGGAATAGTTGCCACTTATTTTCCGGTCAATTAAAACGCGTGAAACCTATTTTTTTAATAAAAGCTAAAACATGTTTTAAAAAAACCGAGCGCTTAGGGATCGAACCCCTAAAAGCAGAATTACGAAGCTTGCACCGAACCCCTCGACCAACCCGAGCTCACTTTGACACCTATATAAAAAACATTCATATTCATTGTACCTAATTGGATAATTATAGTCTTTTGGTTTTTTCTTTCAGGTTTACGATAAAGTTACTTTTAATTGTATTTAAGTCCATCATGCATTTTTGACATTGAATATCATAATGTGCCTACACCAGCCAATTGTACAGCTAGGTTAGGTTCCTATGAGTTAACATTCGATTTCCATCTCTCTCGCACAGCCTGCATCACTGTATCGCAGCGACACTCGTGGTCACTAGGCGAAACGGCCGGTGCTTCAATTCGAGGACATACTTCCACCACCAGAGTTTTAAGACCTGTATGTAAGACCGTGCTTAACCTCGCTCACGAGCCCCTTCTTGACTAACTCACGTAGCGTACGCTCGTTGACGTAACCGAGCTGCTCGTCTCACACTCCGAGATTTGTCTTTGCCGCGTTATCACCTCACGCCCGCGTTACTCGAAACACTATACGGAACATTTTATTTTCCTGCTTTATTCCGTACGGCACCACTTTGTTGTTACTTTTGATTGTTACGTATTTACCGCTGAAACTCATTTCGTGACCTCTCGAAGTGTACACGCCGACAGAAAACAAGTTTTTCTTCATTTCCGGGACAAACAGCACTTTTTCTATTCGCGAGTTATGCCACGCACCTTCGACGTATTTTTCGATTTCTATTGTTTTTTCACCGAGTACTTGGGTCGTTAACCCATTGCCGGATCGTCGAGAGTCTCCACGCAGCAGCTAGGCGCTGAGCGGCGAAAGTAGGGATGGCGCGCTCAGGCCCGTGCGTCTCGGTCTTGTTCAAAAATTTTAGGCGCTTCGATTTGAAAAGGAATGAACGGGAATAGTCGCGTCATTTTTTTTATTGAAAGGTTTTCTTATTCTACATAAACTGAATGAAAACGATAACAAGAAATACTCTCTTATGACACATTATCACATTTTATATTCACTAGATACGGATTATCCCGTTTGCGACTCCGATTTCTCTCTGATCTTATCGAAACGGTGGACGTGTCAGAAACAGGGGTCTTTGCACCAAGGTATTTGGCAACACAAGCATTGCCAAGTTGTACGTACTGCTAAGTTATTTTTTTGTCTTCCTCCCCACTCGGTTACACTCAGTGCAGTTTTTCGCATTTATGGGCTACAACTGATGCGGTACCCGGACGGATGCACTCGAAATGGACTGTCTTCGCGACGAGAAGCTTCCAATTAATTGTCTTACCAAATTTTCTCGAAAAGCGAGCTGGTCAGGCGGTTTACTGTGTTGATGAGGTCTTGTCGTAATGTCGCGTAGAGTGGAGGCATTGGTGATGCACACGTTGATAATAACGAAAAGCACGTACTTCCACCACTTCAAAGTTTTCCGACCAATTGGGTTGTGCGACAGTTTTTGATCGCATAGATCGACCCCACCCATACCGTTATTGCACGTAACAATAGGAAGAGGACACTGTATGGAATCTCGACCTTTACCTTTGTTATTCCGACGTTTCTCAATACGTATCAGTGGGTCACAGTTGTTGGAGATTATCGACACATCCCGCTTATCATGCCAAACCGTTGCAGTTGTGTCATCTCTCTGCATTTGGATGCAGTCCCCCGGCTTAAGCTTCAGTGCAGCAGGTTTGCGAAGTTCCGCTGGCCAGTCTTTCCTGTTCGTTCGGATTGTACCGTAAGTATACATTTTACGCGATTTTAACAACTCCACAAGACGAACAGAAGTTCCCAGAAAAAGAAGTTCCCAGAAAAAGGCTCGGACATGTCCAGCACCACTTGTTCACCCAGAAGAAGATCTTTATTCTGTTTCGGCTCTTTCTTCCCCAAATAAATCTTTATCCCCAGCATGTAACCGGTCTCTGCTTCTGCGATTGTCCGCACTTTTATTCCCTACTTTGTCGGTTTGGCAGGCATATACTGCTTAATCATCAATCCTTCATTGAAGGCTATCATCACCTCATCCACTGAAATATCTCGACCATGCTGGAAATATTCCGGAAATTTTGTGACACGTCCGGCGCTGGTCTCATCTTGGACAAGAGGTCACACTTACCTGGATTTTTCTCGTCTACTGAGTGCAGGTATCGGCCGATGTGTTGGAAGCGTTTGAAGGTCATTGAGTTAGAGACGAGAGAACACGAGATAAAATCCCCCCAAAAATAATGCTCGACAGTCGGCGCTTTTATAATTCCCATACATATTAGAATCCCAATGTACGCCTTTATATCTGGTGCTGTGACGGGAATCCATTTGAGATCTGGAGAGTTTTTTACTTGCTGTGAATATTCCGCATACCTGTTTGTCTCCTGTGCAACCGTTTCGTAGAATCCTTCGTTGAGGAAGAGGCCCAAATAATCGAGTTCATGAGCATCTACGGGTAAATTATGCCGGGGCCCTCGATGCAGTCGAAATTCCTCGACAGGGTGGTTGACGATCCTCGTTGACCACTGTTGTGACGTGTGCTCTTCATCATCAGAATGCCCGGAGTCAGAAGAATAATGCCAAGGAAGTTCCGATACATCACTATCGTAAATTGCATCCTCTGAACCATTTGTGGGTTTTTCTGATTCTGAATTGGCTGATTTTTGACGCTCTGATTCTTTGTCCTCTCCTTGTTTTGGTTTCAATATTTTTTTCTGGACGATTCCGCCATTAGTTGTCTTCTCGCCTGTTTTGTTTGCTGTTCTTTTTTCACTGCCTGGTTTACTGCCGCTGGTTTAGGAGATTCTTTCTGAGGGTTTTTCCTGCTAGCTTTTCCTGCTAGATGATCTATTGATAGTCTTCTTCGTACTCATAACTTCAAGACAAAGTCTAAAATCATACGTATTTACGTTCGTTTACGTATGTTTTTGTCGGTTTTCAACACGATTTTCCATCGAGAAAAGAGAAAAAGAGAAATAAAACTCTAAACATTTCAACTGACTTACCTTTCACAACCTAACTCGATTGTTCTGCTTTAAATACGAATGTTTCTATAAATACAAACTGTACATAAATCTTTAAACTGTAAAAAGAATTCAAATTTTGTTTTTGTAATTAGCAATTTCTTGTTGACTGCGCAGGATATAAGAAGAACATGTATGTATGTATGTAATGTTTATTGATCCCCTCGGGGTTACAATGGGCTTCCGTACAGTATTCCAATTCCACTTATACTACTTAAAAACTACTTAACATTATCCGCTCGCTCTTACGAATTATTCCGCTCTTCCGCTCCGCTTTGTTCTATTTTCCTTAGCCTATCTCTCTCTCTCTCTCCTCTCCCCCCGCCTCTCCGACTTCCGTTTCCCTCTTTCACTCCATTCCTCTTTCATTCCTCTTCCTCTTCGTTCCCTTCCCTGCCTAGCTCCCTTTCCCGTTTTTTCCTACTCTTCTCCAATCTTCTCATCCATTCTTCTCCTCCTCCTCCTTCATCCAGTATTTCTCTTATCCATTCCCCTATTCTTCTTTCCTCTCCTGTCCCTCCTCTGCACCTGTCTATCACGTGTTCCCACGTTTCCAATTCCTCTCCACACACTCTGCACATTCTCCCCTCCTCTGCTTCCCGATACCTTCCTTCCCGCATTTCATTCCCTAATCTAAACCTCGCTATTCTCCTATATCTCTCCTCGCGCATTCCTGCCTTTATGTACGCCGGTACGCCTTCTGTCCTTATCTCTCTGTACCACCTATCGTACCTTGACTGTTCTATCCTTTCCTGTCTCTCTTTTTCCTGCCTCTTCCTTTCTTCTCTCTCTTTTCCTTCGTATCCCTCATTCTCTTGTTCCTATCCTGCCTCCTCCGCCCTTCCCTCCCTTCTCCTAAATTCTTCTCTTTCTTCTTCCCATTTTACTCTTTCCCTTCTCCCCCTTCTCTCCCTCTCCTTTATCTCCTGCCAGCATCTTCTTGCCAGCTCACTGCCCCCCCCCCCTTTACTCAATTTCTCCTCATACCTCCATGCCCTTCGTCCTGCCCGTATCCCTAACTTATCTCTTTTCAATTCCTCCCTCACCATGTATCCTGGTGTCCTCCAATCCAACCCCAACACCCATCTTATGTACCGCTCCTGCATCCTTTCCATCGTCTCCCTTTCCTTCCACCCCCATATCTCTGCTCCATATCCCATCACCGTCCATACCAGCGTATCAAAGAGCCACACTCTCCTTCCCACGTCGTTCCCCCATTTCCTCTTCCCTATTCGCCATACCTGCCTCATTATCGTGCCTGCCTTTTTTACCCTGTCTTTTATTTGCGCCTCCTGTCCTCCGTTCCTTTTGAAAATATACCCTAGGTATTTGAATTCTTTTACCTCTTCCATCCTCTCCCCCTTCCATTTCCATTCCTTCTCCTTAAACCTCCTTCCTCCTTTTCTGAACCTCATTATTTTTGTTTTCCCCACATTCACTTCCAACTTCTTTCCTTCAAAATACCTTTCTAACTTTCTTATTACCTTTTCCATTTCCTCTTCCCTTTCCGCCATCACCACGATGTCGTCCGCGTACGCTAGCGTATATATCCGCTCCTTCCCTATTTTGACCCCTCCCCAATTTCCCTCTCTCTCTGCTCCTCCTCCAGATCTGCCGTCAACAGATTGAACAATATCGGGCTTAGCGGACACCCCTGCCTTACTCCCTTTTCCGTCCAAAAGCACTCTCCTGTCTCCCCCCCTGCTCTCACCCTATTCTTCGTTTCCTCGTATATCTCCTTTATTCTTTCCCTCAGCCCCTTTCTTATCCCCCTCTTCTCCAGAGCCTCCCACAATACCTTCCTATCTATCGAATCGAACGCCGCCTTCAGATCCACAAAAATCGCGACGAGTTTCCCCCTTTTCTGCCCTACCTGTCTTCCTATTACATAGTTCAATATGTATATATTGTCTATTGTCCCCATTCCTTTCCTGAGGCCCGTCTGATTTTGAGGTACGCTCCCTCCTGCTTCCACCTCCTCCTCTAATCTTCCTGCCAATATTGTCGTGTATATTTTGTACAACGACGGCATCAGGGTGACCCCCCTATATTCTTCTACCCTCTTTCCCTCTCCTTTCTTCACTATAGGTACTATTATTCCCTCTTTCCATTCTTCTGGCCATCCCTCTCCTCTCCATACCCTTCCGCATATTTCTTCCGCCCATTTAACCGCTTTCTCTCCTCCCCCTTTCCATGCTTCATTCGGTATTCCATCTCCTCCCATCGCTTTCCCCTCCCTAATCTTTTCCACCGCTTTCCTTATTTCTTCTTCCGTTATTTCTTCCTCCTCGTCCCTTCGCCTTCCTCCTTCCCTTCCTCTTCCTTCTCCTGTTTCTGTTCCGCCTAATAGTTTCGTAAAATACTCTCTCCACTCCTCCCCTTTTATCTCTTCACACACTCTTTTCCTCCTTCGTCTTCCTCTATTCACTATCTCCCATATTCTCTTTTCTGTCCTTGCCTCCGCTATCTCTCTTATGATCTTTTCTCTCTCTTCTTCCTTCTTTCTCTCACACAGTTCCTTGTACTCCCTTTTCCTCCTCCTGTATTCCTCCTTCTCTCCTCCGCTTCTCCTCCACTTTCTTAGTTCCTTTCTAACCTCCCTTTTCATTTCTCTACTTTCCTCGTCCCACCATCCTTCCCTTGCCGTCCACTTTTCCCGTCCCCCTCCCTCCTCACTCTCCCTCATCGCTGTCTTAATTTTTTCCGTTATTTCTTTCCTCCTGTCCAGTCCATTTCCTCCCTCTACTTCCATTCTTTCTATTCTCCTCTTATATTCCTCCTTCATCTTTTCCGACCATCTTCCGCTTCCCACCGTTCTTCCCTTCTTGCTTTGCTTCTTCCTCTCCCTCCTGCCCCTTTTTATTTCCACTATCAGCGGGTGGTGATCGGATTCCACCTTATCCCCCACCCACATGCTCTTCACCCCCTCCCTTGTCCTCCTATCCCCCAGCACGTAGTCAATCACTGTTTCCCCTCTCCCCCCTGTGTACGTGAACTCCCCCTCTTCGTCTCCCTCTATGTTCCCATTAAATATTTCCCATCCTGCCTCTTCTATCATTTTTATTAGCTTCCTTCCTTCTGTGTTTATTTTCTTGTCCTTCGACTTCCTCTCCTCCTCCTCGTCCCTTCCGCCCCCTCCTTCCTTTCCTGTTCTTGCGTTGAAGTCCCCCCCTATTATCACCCTTCCTTCTTCTGCCTGTGTCTCCGTGTGTTCTTTTAGTCTCTCAATCTTCCTTTCTATGTCCCCGTTTACGTACACTGCCACTATTGCCCATGCCCCCTCTTCCGTTTCTACTTTCACTGTCATTATTCCTTCCTCCTCCCCTCTCCCTTCCCTTCGTTCTGCCTTCATTTCTTCTCTCACTCCTATTATCATTCCCCCCCTCGCCCTCCCCTTCCTGTTTCTTTTCTCTGCCCACTGTGTCATCCATGTATATCCCTTTGGCAGCCTTCCCTTTATTCTCTCCCACCCCTGCTCTTCCACCCACGTCTCCATCATTACTATTACCTCCCACTCCTCCAGTCCCTTCCAGAATTCCTTATCCTTATTCGTTAGTCCTGCTACGTTCCAAAACGTCACCTTCCAGTTCTTTCCTTCCTCTTCCTTCTTTCCCCTCTTTCTCTTCCTCCCTTCTCCTCTCCCTACCTGTTTTTTGCTCCTTCTCTCGTATTCCTCCCTTCTTTTTCCTCGTCCCTAGTTCCCTCTGCTCTCCCTGCCTCCCTTTCTTTCCCCCTCTCGTCTTTCAGCTTTCCCTCCTGTTCGTCCCAGAACCATGTGGTCCCGTCCACCACAATCCTCCCATATGTTACCCTCACTCTTTTTCCTCTTCTTTCTTCCTCCTCTCCTATCCTTCTCAACCTCCATTGCATCTGTCTTTCTTTCCATGTTAGGTCGTCCTCTATTCTCTCTCTCCTTCCCCTTAGTTCCTTCTTTTTCATCATTACTTCTTTTTTCCCTTCCAGATTTTCCATCCTGACCATTAACATTGTCCCTTCTCCCTGTCCTCTCCCTTTTCCTACCTCTCTTACTTTCTCTATCCGGCCTCGTACCCCTATTTGTTCAAGTATTCTTTTCGCCATTTCTTCTATTGTCCCATCCTTCGTTGCTCCTCTTATTATTAGATTCTTCCTTCTGTCCTCCCTTTCATTCATTTCCATTTTCCTTTCTATCTCTTTTATCCTTTTCTCTGTTCTTCTTTCTTCCCCCTCTCTTCCCTCCTCCCTTTCTCCTCCCCTATTGCTGCTTTCCCTTTCTACTTCTAGCATCCTTAGCCTCTCACTTATCCGTTCTATTTCCTGCTCTTTTCTTTCTACTCTTTCCATCCTCCTTTCCATTTCCCCCACTCTCTCCTCCATTGCTTCCTTCTCCTCCCTCCATCTTTCCTCTGCTTGTCTCATCTCCCCACTCATTCTCCCCAATTCCTCCTTGATATTTCTTACCCTCTCCTTTACTTCTCCCATGTCTCCTCTTACCTCCTCCCTCATCGCTTTTATCATTTCTTTCACACTCTCCTCCTCCTGCCTCCCTTCTTCCGGCGACCTTTGCACTTTTCTGCTTTTTTGAAATATTTCTCGCTCCTCCTGCTCCCTTTCCTCCATCTGCTCCCTTTTCCTTTTCCACATTTCATTTATTTCCCCCAGGCTCGCGCTCCTTTCCTTTAGCAGTCTCTCCGCATTTGTTTTCCTACCTTTCCTTTTCGCCTGCTCCTCCTCCTCTTTCCTCTCCACTCCGTCACCGCCATTCTCCTCTTCTTTTCTCTCCTTTCCTTTCCCCCTTTCACTCATCGCCGGCTCCTTTTTTTCCCTATCTGGACAGTTTCTCCTCTACCCTGTTTTACCTACCATTCGCTCCTGTTTTATCCTCCTTTCTCCTTGCCTTTCCTTCCTCTCCGTCCGATGTCGCCACTGGTCTCTCGTCTCGCCGGTCCTTTCTTTCTCCCGCTCGTCCCCTCCTCGCCGCTCTGTTCTTCTCTCTGTTCCCCTAACCTCTTTTCCCACCTGTCTGTTCCTCTTTTTCTTTTTTATCCGGCCTTCTCTCCCCCTTTTTCTACTTTTCTACTCACCACTCTGCTTCACCTTCTCACTCTCTGGCCCTTTCTCTTTTTCTCCTCTTCCTCTATCCTCCTTTTTTCCCCACTTTCTCACTGCTCTGTCACGCACTCAACTTTTCTCTTTTGCTCCGGAAACGGAAGTCCCCGATATAAGAACATTTTCACATAAGTTTCTGATTGGACATTTTCTGAAGTTTGCGAAAAGAAATTATATTTGATGAAAAAGATGGTGAAGAGACCGAAATCCACGTCTTAAGTTTTGTTTTTCGATTTTTACCATTATGGAGGAGTGGGGGAGAAAGAATTACTATTTTTTTGAAAAACTCAGGAAATTTCCGATCAAATACTACTTTTTTTTCAAGCGTTTCTGAACACGTTAAATCCGATAGAAAAATTCCGAGATCAAATGTTGCAAGAACAATGAGAAATATTACCAACTCGAGAATTCTTTTTTTTATATACACAGTAGTAAAAAAAAAACAAAAAAAAATGTGACACCTTTTTTGAGGCCGGATTTGCGTACAATATTTGGTGCAATATACATTTTCGGATCAAAACGAATGCAACGCGGCAAATACGGCCCTGGTGCGTGGTGACGTGGGAGCTCCACGCACGCACTAACACACTGCCACAGTCGCACACAGCGCTGTCCAGTGCAGTCATTGGTTAGTCCCTCTCTCCACGCTCACCGATACTTTTCGTGAGCTTGGTCCGGCAATGGGTCAATCCAGGATTCCTGCTCACTAGCGTTCAGCACCGCGTCGACTATGTCGACTGGTAGCTGCGAGTTTTCTTCGTTACGGACCCCTTGCTGGATTTTTCTGCGACGAACGCGCAATTTTGAGCGCCGCTTCCCTCGCCGCCTCCCGGCTTTTTCCCTCTGCAGTCACGCGCATAATGCCTCATTTCCTGACACTTAAAACACCGAGCTTTTTTTAGTGCGCAACACGCACTAACGTAGCGCGGGTGATGGGCGGCAGAGGGCGCGGCGCTTGCGGCAGTCTCGCTAGTTTGTACTAAATTGGGAATCGCTGCCCTATTGTACGTACTGAACATCTGCCCGCGCGGGGTAGCGCGCTTCGTACCCGCTCAAGCTATGTTTAAACAGCCAAAATACATTTTCCCGCAGGATCCCGCTAACTCTTTCGGGGTTTTCCGATAGCTGATAGACTCATCTAAAGCCCCCAACGTAGATAGTTGGCCGATAGTGGACGATAATATACGTTTTGTCTATTTAAAAGTAGAAGTCTCGAAAATCATATCGTTTTCGCGAGGGTACCAAACACGGCCGTATTTTAGGCAGATAAACATGACTTTTCAATTTAACTAATACAGAAATATTTTCTACATAACTCCAGGAGTAGAATCCATTTTGAAGAATTAAAATCGGTTGATACACTATTGAAATATGGAATTTTCGCGCGACACACGTGAACCGCCAGAACGCTGACTTTGAACTAACGGAGCGAGCCAGGCATAGAAGGGTCGTGCCCATCCAGGTTTGAATGAAAAAATCATTTCTCTACCCAACTTACTGGTAAAAATTCCCTGAATTCAATTTTCACTTTTTCGATTTATGGCCACGATTTCGGGGTTTCGTCCTACTATAGAAGCGTCCATATAGAAGCACTCGAACCGGTGTGCTGGTCTAGTGGTTAGCGTGCTTACCTCTAAACCAGTACATGGGGAGGTCGTGGATTCGAATCGCAGTCTCGTAGTCTCGGAGAAAAATAAATACGGGCGTGACGTAGCTCCAGTTCTACACGGATGTCACGCACCCGGACCAGTACGTGTGTGTGTGTCGTGCGTGTATGACTGTGGTCTGTGATTTATTTCTCGGCGAAACGCGACTAGCTCTGAAACTGGGATACGAACCTGGGGCCGGCTGTATTGGTATAGGTTTTCCGCAGTTTCCCTATACCCATGGCAGAAACGTCATGGTGAATGCGATACAGAGGGGGAAGTCAGCACCGGCCGCAAGGTGGGGATGTGAAGTGGAATATGGTGGGGAATGTAATAAGAGGAAGGTTTCTGTACAAATTGAAGCTACAAAAAAACGTATAGAAGCTGTATTCCAGTACAAGCCTAAGTGTCGGCTTCGTGTATCTCGAAGCAATGATACGCATTTGTCGAGTCCCATTAGGGTCCCGCGCGCTCCCGCCAGAGGACGACGGTCGTTTCGCCGACGCGTCCCAAAAAACATCGCATCCGCGAATCTATCTGGTACTTCTTGTCGTCCCCGTGCGCGCTTTGTCAACCCATCGGGCAATGCCGTACGACGCGGCCGTTGTCCCGCCGACGAGTAGTAACCATCGAGTCACCCAACCGTCAACAACAACGTTTTCCCCTTTTGTATTTTTATAAACCTATTACGCTAATAAATATCATTATCCAACACATCTACTTTGTCGACATTGAAATTGAACCAAAGTAGATGTCGAATTCAAAGTCTGAATTCAAAGTAGATGTCGACATCTACTTTGTCGATGACGTGCAGCGCAAAATTATTATCGCCCACGTGGGTGAGCCGACGGTCGTCGATGCGTCTGAGGAACAAGACTTCAAAGAATGTTACCTAAATTTGAAAATACAGCTAAAAGAAATGTCAACCAGTGCGAACGTGCAGAAAGACGTTGCGCACGCAACAAGCCGAAATGATGCAACAATTCACGAGCAATTGCGGCGGCAGTTCCCAAGCCTCCGCGGCGAGCAACGTCGCCATTACGAAGCTCGTCGCGCAGCAAACCGAGCTGCTACGAAGATTCACGAATAGCGGTGGCGTTGTACGCAACGAGCCAAACGTGCAGCTACCTGTCGTGAATCTGCCGACATTCGAAGGTCGCATAGAGGAATGGAATCGGTTTTCCGAAACATTTCAATCACTTATACACAACAATGAGAGCATTTCCGCCGTTAAAAAATTCCAGTACCTAATCACGTCTCTTTCCGGCGCAGCCGCGAAGATCATCGAGTCGATCGAGTTGACGAGCAACAATTACATGGTCGCTTGGAATTTATTGACGAAACGCTACGACGATCCACGAGTCATCAGGAAAAAGCACATCCAGTGCCTCTTCAACATGCCGCGAGTGGAAAAGGAATCATCGAGTGCCATACGCGAGCTAGTCGATTACACGCTTAAGGGGGGATTGTCTTTTTTTTCGCAAAATTTACCGCTTTTTGGGAATTTTTTTGTGAAGAAAGTATATAACGGAAAACTTGTGAAACTTGGCATATAGTTTTATTGATCTGTTTACTACGTACAAAAAAAAATTTAAACAATTTCATCAAAAAATCCCCCCTTAAACGCATTTTTCTCGAAACAGCTTTTTCACAACTGGTGTGCACGATTTCTCAAAAACGATTCAACCGATTGCCTTCAAATTTGGACAGAATGCTCAGCTGACATCCTTTTATCGTTTGATGAAGCAAAAAAGCAATACGTTTAATAGTTTTTTATTTATAACAAAAAATCGATCAATTTTTTTCGAAAAATCGATACTTCAAGTTCAAAACGTCACCAAATCGTCAATTTTCTTTTTTTTCCTTCATCGAACGATAGCTATATGTGTCTAAAGTAAAATGCTTTTTGGGTTTTTGTTGCAGGATGAACGTGAAGGCTGTAATCGTGCACACCATAAAAAAAGGACCATCGCGCGTCGAGGGGGGGTGGGAGGCGGATGTTTTTATGAAATTGTTTTAAAAATTTTTTGTATGTAGTAAACAGATCAATAAAACTATATGCCAAGTTTCACAAGTTTTCCGTTGTATACTTTCTTCACAAAAAATTCCGAAAAAGCGGTAAATTTTGCGAAAAAAAAGACAATCCCCCCTTAAACATCTGAGGATCCTGAAGTCGATGAATTTACTGACGGATTCGTGGCACGAGTTGATCATCCATATGATCGAATCGAAGCTAAACGTTGTGACACTTCGTGCATGGGAGCAGAGTGGGAGTTCGACTGACGCAATATTTGGTCACCATCCGAGACGAACGTCTTCCCCCCTTCAAGTGGAGACTGGGTCGGGTCGTCGAGCATCATCTGCGCGGAGACGGACTAGGTCGAGTCGCCACCTTACGAACAGCTGGTGGCAATATCAAGGAGCCAGTCCACTTTGGAGCCACGAAAAAAAGGCTAATTTCGCGATTTTTTTTTTAGGATTTTATAAAAGATATGAATATAAAAGTTGTTGGGCTTGATAAATAAAGTCTTGAAATACATTTAAAAAATGTTTAATTCATTTTTATTCGTTTTTAGTACAAAAACTATAGTTTAACGTAATGCCTCAAAAATAGGTGGGCTAGGTAGCTCCATCACAACTCGGCAACGGCTTGTCTAAAACAAAAAAATCAAAGTTCATTGGATTCAGTATGACGACACCTACAAAATGACCCCCGGATATAAAGTTAAAAAAAATTAAAAAATGGCAGATAATAAACGAAAAACGTATTAAAAACGCGTTTTTTCCGCAGCTTTTCGCAAAAAAAAAGTGTAAAAATAAAAATTTTGAAACCATCGAGAGTAATATCGTTGCGAATCATGTTTATAATATGTGGTTCAAATTTCAAGAAAATCGGTTTATTAGTTTTAGAGATACGATGGAGCTAGATTTTGAAAACGTTGTTTCGAGAAAAACGCGTTTGAAGTTTATACTATGAAAAAACTCTTCCCTAAATGCAATCAGCAATTCCTGCACCGTACAAAATCCCTTCTGATTGCTCATCATCGTTGATTTCTTCAAGTCTTGCTTGCTTTCGATTATTTGAAATTTTCAAAGTGGACTGGCCCCTTAAAAGAGTGATCAGGACAAAGAGCCAACAGGATAAAAGAACGACAGGAAAATATTTCCTGCTTGATCGAAGGATTTAATAAAATATTGATTTTTGAAAAAATGTCCGCAGTCCAAAGTAAAAGTAATGATTTTTGGTGAAAATAACGCTCTACTTATGTGGATAAAAAAAACTATGCTTCGAAAAAAGATCTCCTTCGTTCAAGCACTCCGCATTGATATGTTAAAGAAGCTTGTAAAATTTGAAGTTAATCGGTACAGTGATTTTCAAGATGTCGCGGTCACCGATTTTCAAAAAGGCATTTTGAGAAAAATGCGGTCAAAGTTTGAGAACGGGCTTATACGTGGATAAAATGTAATTTGAAAAACCTGCATACAGTCGTCGACGCTAGGCCCATATAATAAGCATTTTTCAGCGGTAACAGCGTCCAGAATTCTAATTTGCTGCCGTCTGCAGAGTATTCCTCCTTCTCACGTGTCGGTCTCTTGTTGAACGTACTATACGAAGGCTAATTCGCATTTTTTACGTCCTCACACGTGGAGGAATGGGGTGATAATTAAATTCAAAACCGGTAATATTCACATGAGGATACACTTTTATTAATATTTCTGGGCACCTATGATACGACAGGACTGGCTCCCTTTTTTGGTCTTTTAGACGCAAGCCTTGATAATTTGAGCCGTTTCAGAGTAAGAGAGATGAGACCTGATGATGCTTCGTGACAGACTCTCGAGTAATGACTATATTATATAATAACGTCCCTCGCTGTTGTTCGCTTTAGATTGCGATTACAGCGAGAGGGAGGCAGCTACCACACCCACATACCACAGGCCGTAGATCGCGCAATACGAAACATCCCGCTCGCGTTGAAAAATTGTTCAATCGGAAGGACATAAGAACTGGAGCTAACCTACAGAATGCCCAAGTTTGGTCGGCGTCGTATCCAATCGCTTAAACTTGATAGAACTTATATACGGTGTCTCAAAATGACCTGATGGCTTAATTGATTAATAAAACGTATTATTTATTTTTTAAATATGAATATTTTTTTAAAATATAAGGTACAAACATGGAAATTTTGAATAACATTTTGGCATAATTGTGGACTTTTTTCATTCATGGTGTGTCCAATTGCTCACTTGAGCTCCGGAATGGTCTGTGGTTCTATGGCATACACTTTTCCTTTCAGAAAACCGCAAAGAAACAAGTCCAATGGTCTCAAATCGCACGATCTTGGTGGCCAATTCACATCGCGGCGGCGCAAGATAACATGACGAGCCGACTTTTCGAACCGTCTCTGCGAAATTTTCACCATTTTTTGAGTGAATTTTCACAATTTCTATGCGTTGCTCGGACGTGTAATTCTCCATGACTAAACCTCGATACCTCCTGATAACCAGTAGTCAAAGATTAGTACTCTATGTTCGCCACAAAAAATGGCACGCAATTTAAAATGTCAGGCCATTTAGAGACACCCTTTAGATCAGAGTACAATGGTTTCTCATTCGGAGTAATTTTGCCAACCAAACTATGAAATATATTATTAAACAATGAAACACCGTACTAATCAGTGATTTTGCTTGTGAATATAATCACTTTCAACAATCACTAGACCAGTTGGTCGTTATCATTTTGATTTGAACCCAAATCGCACCACTCGGCGGTACCTCTAAATTGGATCGCGTTTGGCGAGAAAATACTTAAGTTTATTAATAATATTAGTTATGTTTAATCACTTAATGGCTGAATCTAGTGACTCAACTTAGGTTTGTGCAGCAGCATTCGACTCAGGTAGTTGGGGCTCTGTCTGTATTTGAACCGGGAGCTTGCAGAGCTTGACGATAGGTATAATGTATTCCGAATTTGCATTTCTTACTCAATCTGAACGTTCAAGATTTTTGCGGTTGGGAAATCATTCCACGACGTGAGCTATACTCCGCTCGGAAAGAGGAAGTTTCTCGCTACGAAGAAGTACTACATGTCCTATTTGGATATGAGGCTTTCGTCTCTGCCATTTCATTTGCTATTTCAACGGATTTACGTAGTCGTGAGCCCAGATTTGCTAGAATTGTTTGAACTTCCGTTGCATCCCTTGCCAACAATCCGAGCGGTTTTCATTAAGGAGGAATGTTGACGGTAGGGGTATACTTTTCAAGGAAGCGCCAATTAGAAAACGGGTGGGAGGTAAAGCATCGTAGGACGATAGGTCATCGCTCAAGGGAGCAATGGGGCGAAAGTTCAGACACGTGTTTATGTCGCATAGAAGAGTCGTCAATTCTTCTACGGTAGAAATGGAATTTTATAGGATACACTCTGAAAGATACTTCATGCTTTTAACCCCCCCCCCCCCCCCCACAATCCACCAAAGTGTGGGGCAGGAGGGGGTGTGAATCGCCAAGTAACTGGATCCAACGCAAAAATATTACGAAAATCTAGTTCTTTGAGTTTTTTTTAAAGAATACTTCGCGTAATTCCTTCTCGGTTGCTTGGAACGTAGTGTTGTTTTCGGAATACATCACACTTGGAAATCCCCTGCCCTAAAACAACTATAAACGTTTTAGTAGCCCGGGCGTCGTTTGTAGTTACCTAGTTCACAATTACTACAAACCTAGGATAGATCGTTTTCCTGCCTTTGCGGTTATTGCTAAGGAAAATCTGCTTGTAAAAATAGTGAAATATTGCATTTCAGTAATGCTGTTGTTTTAGTTCATGTTTTTTATGTTAGACATTTGTTAATTAGGATTTAGAACTCAGTCCAAAAATCGTTGCCGGCTGTTTTATTTTTCGGTTTTCATTTTTGGCCAAAATAAAAAAAACCCTTCAACTACAAACGAAAATAAATTTACTACAATCAACTACAAACGATTTTAAACGAAAAAAATTATAAAGGTTCGTTATTTTTATTTCGGGGGATGCCGTGTTTTTATCGTCTCAATTTTTTTCTGGGCTACTACAAACGAAATTAAGTTTACTACCATCAACTACAATCGAAAACCTTCGGAAATCACAAAAAAAATTGAGATCGGAGATACTCGGGTGCCAAGTTCACAGAGGTTGTAAGAGGAGAGGCGCTGAAAGACTAGTAAAAGGAGGCTGAACTATAATCGTGGACAAGTTCGAGATGAATGCCTCTCATTGGCTAAGCAAATGAATAATGCAATATACGTTTTATGACTGATTCACCGTCGCCCTGACGCGTTTCACACAAGGAAGGGACCTGCGTAGTCACCGCTGCTATGAGAAAACGAGTGCAATCGAATGATTCGATTTTTAGGTAGGCGTGCTATTAATTGGGTACGAGTTTCGGCTCGTTCGCGGGTGCATGAGGCACAATTATGCAGGTTTTCTCTTTTTTTTATATATTTTATTTTTTAACTCTTACGTTTATCGAATTTTACTTATTTTTATTATATAATTTTCATTAAAATTCACTTAGCCTTTTTCATTTTGAATTTTTTTTAATCCGGTAGTAGTGCGCCACCCGTACGCGGATCCGCCGCGTTTCGATGGCCGCTCATTGGTTATTTGGCAACGACGCGAGACGGGGAGGCGTCGGTCTGCGCTTCGTGGGCTTCGCGGGCCAGGCGAGTAGCCCCTACTCTACCGATCAGTGGGTAACGTAGGGTTTGATCCGGTCTACATGTACTCGGACTGTCTTACGTCTACGGCCGATAGTGTAGTTTACTACGGAATCCTTGCTCTGTATGACGTGAGGCCCCATCTACTTGGCGGTCAGTTTCGCCGATCTTCCTCTGCGAACGGTCGGGTCGAACAATAGGACTTTATCCCCGACCCGGTATTCCACCTTACCAGCAGTATTTTTATTTGTGTTTTTCTTCGGTACACGCTTTACACGTTTGTTACCTATTCTTTCCCTCATTGTGACCGTTTCTTTCCTCTACTGTTTACTCCTTTTTTCTCCATCTTTCTCCCTGTTCCCTCGTCTTGCGGCTGCAGCCCACTTCCCCCTCTGTATTATATTCATGATGACATTTCTGTCATGGGTATAGTGAAACTGCGGAAAACCTATACCAATACAGCCGGTCATCGAGTTCGCCCGCCAGTCGTGGAACTAGTCTTATTTCGACGCGAAATGCCAAAGAAAAACATTTCACGATGAAATGTACGCGACTGGGATTCGAACCCGTGACCTGCCGGTCCGCTAGTTTAGTGGCGAGCACGCTAACCACTAGACCATTGCACCGGTCCTTACCAGCAGTATTGTCCCGTTCTTCCTTTACCTTGATCTTTCCTTGCGTAAGTCATTCTCTCGCGACTTGCCATGTGGCTCGGAGTCGCTCGCACAACTCCCCGACGTAATCGTCAAATGTGTATGTATTTCTTGGGGCTTCCTTTAATGTTGTCGGTAATTTACCTACCTTTTCATAAATCAATTAATGCGATGTATAACCCTGTTGCCGTTTGAGGGGTCGTGTTATACATGAACATTGCGTATGGCAACCACTCATCCCATTCCCTCTGATCTTCGTCAATGACATTTTTTAGATACTTCGCTAGAGTTCTATGAGATCGTTCTAGGGCTCCATTTGACTGAGGATGGTATGCGGTTGTTTCAATCGTTTTTATTTGAAATAAAGTGCACATTTCCTTGAAAAATTCACTCAATAAAATTCGTCTCTTGGTCGGATAACACTGTTTTTGGAATGATATATTTGCAGATGATTTGTGTTACAGATCCCTTGGCTACTTCTTTAGCATTAGTTAATCAATCTTGAAAAGTAAGGATATACTTATGTCCTATTTCAGTTTTAGGTAGGGGACCTACCATGTCGACTAAACATTTTTCGAAGACACTTTCGGGTGTGTCAGTGATTATCATCGGTGCGTTTTTATGTCTCGTAATTTTATTCGATTGGCATTTATCGCATGATGATCCATAGTCTTGTATATTTTACTCATTCCAGGCCAGCTATACTTTGTTTTAATTGGTTGCATCATTCTTTTACGCCTGGGTGTCCTCCGAGGAGAGCGTCGTGGTACTCTTGAAGTATTATACTGCGCTCTCTCTCGCTCGGGCATGCTTGATTCATATTCGCTCCTTCTTTTTCGCTAGGGCCTGTGGCTCGGTCTTCCTTTTCCGGTGGTAGTTCCCTTTCGCCCGTACATGCCTCCGTCGTCCTGCGTGGGCGTTTCCTGCCAGCGTCCGTGGAGTCTTGCATTATTTTTCTCGGCCTACTACGCTTTCGCGGGGCCAGCTTACCGTGGCCAGCATTGATCGGAGCATTGCACTGGTGCATACCCAGAGGGGCACTGTGGTATTCTGGTATTATTTTTCACTCGGGCTCCCTCGCTTGGAGTGGATCCGCCAATGCTGCAGTTTTCTCCGTTGCTCTCACTCGTACTCGAGCATCGCGTCTCTTTTAAATAACGAGAAATTCCCCCTGTACTGCGCTTCCCTAGGTGGCTCTTTCTTCACGTGGGGCCTCGAAGCCCGGTGAGTGGCATTCTCGGCCTCTCCCTTTGGGCGGCTATTCGTAACGTTGTCCTTTTTTCGCGCTCTCTCTCGCGACGTACTACCATCTCAGCTGCTCGTCGCGTCGTCACTAACACATATATTTCACTTAACGCGTGCGCGTTCATGTTTTTTTTCCAGCTTTGTATTCGATGGTATAGTTGAACTCCTCCAGCTTGATGCGCCACCGCATCAACCGAGAGCCTGGGTCTATAACGTTAAAAAGCTGGGTGAGAGGTTTATGATCCGTGGCTATTGTGAACATTGTTCTGTATATTTATGGTCAAAATTGAGTTACTGCCCAAATTATTGCCAGCATTTCCTTTTCTGTTGAATAATTTGTTTCGGCTTTGTTCAGAGTGCGACTAGCGTAACAAATTGGTAAAACCTCTCCTATTTTTGCTTGCGACAGGATTGCGCCGATTGCCTTATCCGAAGCATCCGTTGTTACGACAGAAGGTTTTTTGAAATCTGGATATTGCAAAATCGGTGTGGTACTGAGAGTTTCCTTCGATTTTTCGAATGATTGTTCGCAGAGTTCATTTCAGACAAACTTCGTTTCCTTTTTCTATTAGTTCCGTTAGGGGTTTAGCCATTTTTGGAAAATCTTGAATATATTTTCGGTAGTACCCTGCGCGTCCCGAAATTGATCGGACTTCTTTTACGTTTTTTGGAACAGGAATACGTTGGACTGCTTTGATTTTTTTTGGGTCGGGTTTGACTCTGACTTCCGTTATGACGTGACCCAGATATTGGGTTTCTTTTCGTAGAAATCGTCATTTTTTCGGCTGCACTTTCAATTGAGCCTCTCTTAATCGGTCGAATACTTCTCTCAGTCTTTTGTTGTGTTCTTCGAACGAGGTTCCACATGCTACTATGTCGTCCAGGTACACATAGTACTTGAGTCCTTGTGTGCCAGCAAGTACGGCATCCATTAGCCTTTGGAAGGTCGGTGGGGCGTTTTTCAGCCCGAATGGTATTCGCTTGTATTCGTAGTGCCCGTGGGGAGTGGGAAAAGCTGGTTTCATCCCAACTGGTCTAATATTGGCGATATTGGGTAACGGGTACGAGCCACCTTCTGTTGCTTCGTTTAATTTTCTGAAATCTACTACTACTCTTTTTCAAACGTTGCCTTCCACGTCGGCTTTCTTTGGAACGACAAGTAGAGGAGCATTCCATGGACTCTTGCTCGGCCGGATTATTCCGTCTTTCAGCATGCCTTCGATCTGCTGTATGATTTTTTGTTTGTCTATTTCCGGTAATCTGTACGGACGATTTTTTACGGGAGTCGTTCCTGCTGGGACATTTATGCGATGCTCGACTATGTTTGTGAACCCGAGTTTTTCACCTTCCAAATGGAATATGTCAGTATTCCAAATGGAATATGTATTCTTCGCTGGGTTGTTGTAAATTTGTTTTAAATTCAAACGTAAGGGTCCTTGGACCTCTTCCCATATTTTTTCCTGTCTTTTGATCTTGTCTTCCTTGACGAAGGTATTTATTTCCTTTGTTTGGTTGATCAATTCCTCTTCTTCAATTTCTTCTATTTGCACTGTTGGCCTGTCAATTTCAATTTCATGGTCGCAAGAGTTTCGTACGATTACGAGGCAGGAGTTTCTGGTCGAAATAATGAGACTCTCCTATTTTAACTCCTGGTCGCACTTAATTTGCTGCAACACAGCCTAGTTTCGTTGTCAATGTTTTTACGTATAATATTTTTTTCGGCGCGAGGGGGCAATTTAATTCCTTTTGTACCGTTGGCCATTGGTACCATGTGTCCGTATATTTTTATATATTTTTCGTTGAGTATGTCGACGTTGTGTTCGCGCATAAAAGCGACGCCCAGTATACCGTCTACTTCCAATGCTACGGTATCGTCTATTATGAAAAATCTATGTTTTCGGTTTACCGCGGGAGTTTCGATACCTAGCATTATTGTATAGAGGGCGTAAAAATTTTTATCCGCCTATACCCTTTAATTCGATTGTCTCGTCCATTATATCGGTTTCTTTTTTCAATACACTCCTTTTCATTAGACAACACTGAGCTCCTATGGCTCTCTTTAATGTGAGTAATTTAATGTGAGTCACTTAATCATTTTTTTACGAGCCTGAGGTGATTCGAAATGGAAAGCGCTCGCAGTTTCTTCGAGATTAATTGTTTTAACTTCGTATGACTTAATCATTTTCTCACGAGCCTGAGGTGATTCGAAATGGAAAGCGCTCGCAGTTTCTTCGAGATTAATTGTTTTAACTTCGTATGTCTTCAATCTTTTAAGAGGACGATCTTTTTTGAATGAACAAGTAGGTAAGGTTTGGGCAGTTCCGCTGATGTTTCCTTTTTTTACTTCGGTCGTTACCGTGACCATGCTAAGTGTGAACGAGCCTATCGTTTTCCATTTTCGCTGAGGTTTCGATTTTTTTTTCTCGGTCTTTACACGGTTTACATTTTGTTTGCCGTCCAATGATATGAATTCGGGTGCCCTTGCGTCCCGTTTCGTTTATTATAATTACTCCCATAGCCCTGCTAATGTGAGGACCCTCGACCCCGTTGATAATTGGTGCCCTGACCCTGTTGATCGCTGGTCCCTCGACCCTGCTGCCAAATTCTTTACGTGCCCCGATTTCTGATCTTTATTGCACGTCATGGGCGCGCGTCTTTCCCAGTGTGTCTGCCTATTTATTCACTCTCCTTCCTGTACAGATTTCTCTTCTTCCATAGCCCATTTGAGAGCTGTTCAAAGATTTTCAAATCTTCGGGCCTTTTCTATTACTTGGTACTCTCGTCGGAGTCCTTCAAATTATGAAGGGTTATCTTCGCACATAAGTTTCGATTGCTTCTATTTTTACTGCTGTTTCTATTTTTGTTGTCCTAGCATCGATTAGTTCCGCCATGATCTTCTCGAGTTGTTGACCGTATTCTAACACACTTTATAGTAATGCGACTATATTACGTCGCGTACCGTATAGTGCCGTCATTTCAGTTTTAAATTGTTTGTATGAATTAAGGCCTAAGGCCACTGTAACGGTCCAAAAAAAAGGTTTTTTCACGAATTTTTTGCTTCCAAAATTGAAGGTAATTGAAAAAAAACTTTTAAGGGTGTTATCGGGCATACATTAAACTTTATTATCAAATTTTTTTACAGCAAAAAAAAAAACAAAATGGCGGCTCCACAGCTATCTTCCCGGGGCATGTTTTGCTTGCAGGGCTCCGCGGCACGCAGCACCACTGGTGCACTTTTGAATCTAGAACAAAAAAAAACCATCAATCTAGAGGGTTATAGCTAGAGAATGTCGATCGGATTTTAAAAAGTATCAATTTTTGTGGATTTGGCGTGCGTTTGAAAAAAAAATTGATTTTTGACGAAAAAAACGGCTAGTTTTTTGTTAATAAAAAATCAATAAATAAAGTTATTGAAAATCCCGGTACAAAATTGGTCCCGGAACATCTGGTCAAAATTTCAAGTAAAAAAAATGAAAATTGTTCGAGTGATGCTGCGTGCCATTTTGAAAAACCGTATTTCGAGAAAAACGCGTTTAAAGTTTTGCGAATAGTTTTTTATTGGAAAAAATAAAAAAAAGAAGGTAAAAAAAAAATTTACCGTTAGTCTGCAATCCCAGCACCATACATTTGTCCTTCGATGGCCAAATTTTCGTCTTCTTCGTCTTTCCTGGTGTATTTTTGGAGCGCGCGCGCACTTTTTGCCGCGTCGCTCAGAGATGTCTCCGCGTGCGTAATGCGTTTGGCGTCGGCTTCGATGCAGAAATTATATAACTGTACACCAATTTCCACCTCCAATATCTTGAATATTTGCAAGACGTTGGTAAGGCCGCCATTGAATGTGCAAACAGCGATATCCGTCGCGATATCTAGGACAGTTTTTCCGCTTGAAGATGATTTGGGGGCCAAACTCCAAACGATAGCGTTGAAGCTTTCGTTATTATTTTGAGTATAGGCCCCCAAGCAACGCTCCAGCAAGTCGTCCCGGCTCAATTCCATGTAGATGGGTTTGATGGCTTCATAAACCTTCTCACTCATTGGCTGATTGTGATGATACGCATCCAAGGCATTTTCCGCTTTCGCTTTCTTCCAACTGCACCAATTCTCTGAACATTTTTCGTGCTGAGGCTTTTCATCCGTTGACATTTTGTGAAAAAGGGTTGCCCAGATCTCATTTTCCATATTTTCGATGGAATCGGGATTTCGACGGATTGCCAAGCCGTAATAAATTGTTAGTTCGTCAATCAATTTGGCAGTTAGTTTGCCTCTTCCCCCGAGACCTTTTGTTCCTTTTTTCAGGTTTCGCAATCGAGTGCCCATTCGTTTTTGCACGTGATCAATGCACTCTTTTTTGTGTACATCAAAATTTTCGTAAGGTTTAGAATCCACGATGCCTTTGAATGTTTTGGAGTCGCCATCTCCGATATAATTAGAGTATTTTAATCCGTATAAATCTTCTGAGCGTTGGAACATTTCGACGACAGCATCGACTTCCATTTTTCCCGATGATCCTGTGTGATTGGCTTGGCATTCATCGGCGTGACTTATTTGCCATTCTTCAAATTCCGTTGTTCCGTTTTTGGACTTCCAGTGCTCGCATGATTTGCAATACTTTGATTTCACTTCGACGTCGATTATTTTTCCAGTTAACCAGTCGATCAATGACGTGACTCCAAAAAGCGATGAAAATCCACGTTTTCGCCATGAACCATCGCCGGAAACCGTTACTCCGTCAGTTTTTCCATTTTTCTGGCTTTCCTCCTTCTCTTCTTGCGCTGCTTTCTTCATGCTTGCATCTCTCACTGCTTTCGTTGCGATTGCTATCGTGTTGACCAATTTATCATAAAATGAATGAAAAATTGGCTGCGGCAAATCCATGAACGCGCAAAATTTTTTGATTCCATGTAATCCTATTCCAATCAGTCGCATTGCAAGCACGATTCTACGATTTATTTCATATGCATTGTGAATGAATTTGGAACTCGGAATATCCACATCGGGACATTTTGGGCAAGCGATCACAATTTTGAAGCCTAAACCACGAGGACTTCTTTCTCGAAACGCAATGTCAGATCCGCACGTTTTGCACTTCACGTGCTGGGCAATAACGGAAAAAACGGCGCAGAAATTGATGATTCTATAGCCGAATTGACTATTAACATCGAATTCCTCGTTGCAGTCCTTCAGTTTTTTCGCCGAAGCGCTGACGCCCTGCTCATCCCTCTCACATTCATATTGATTCATGGGTCGTCGTTTCATCCCGCCTGACCGACGTCGCGTTGGATACGAGGTTTTCGTACCTTTTTTTTCCAAGATACACTCGATCACTCATTTCAACTAACGCGTTCGTAAATTTTACAGTGAAATCGTAAAAAAACCACGGAAAACACGCAAAAATCGTCGCTTATGAACAGTCAATCGCTCTTTACTGTGCGCTTGCTGTCGCTAAACTAACGGAATTTTTCTTCATAATGCTCAAAAGGCTCGAAAGGACACGTGGAACAACAATACAGGCGGTTGGGAGCAATAGGGGGGGGGGGGGGGGGGGGGCTATTGTGCCGTCCCTTTGCCCGTTATGTTTGTCGCAGGTAGTCGTTTCGGAGTAAGTTTTGACGCGCTTGGCGGCGACCTCTATTTCCTAAGGAAAATTTTTTTTTCTCGCACGGGACCTTTTTTTCCTTATTCTAGAGGATTTAAACTATTTTTGAAGCCAATAAAAAAAAAATCGATTTTTCCAAAAATTTACAGTGGCCTTACCCCTTAATTTGTTTGAACCGTGTGTCATTTCGTGCCTTTCCTACCTATTTTGGGGCTGAAACCGATTCCAAAAGATAATCTCGGTCTATTGGTGCGAGGTTTTTATTTGCGAAACCGTAGGCGTCTATTATATGGCTTACGTCTTCAGGTTTCGTTCCGTAAAATCGCAGTATGAGAATTTGAGCTGCTTTAAATGTCATACGCTCATTTTTACGCCGTCGGGCCATATTTTCAAAGTTAGTTGCTAACAGGGAAGATTCCTGTAAATCGATTTCACGACCACGCCTAGTTTCTACAGTATCGGAAGATTGATCTGGATCGGATAAATATGTTACGGGTCGATCCGCGGTAGTAATAGATTTTTGAAATTTCGGGGTCTCGTCGGAACTAGTGTCAGTTCTAGGACGTTGTTCTTTACTGGGTTCTTCTTCTAATTAATCGTTTTCTTTGCCTTCGTGACGCTTAGCGAATACTCATTCTAATGATCACGATAGTACAATTCTACCAGGTAATCGATATAATTTATTACGCTCTTCTTCGTTCGACATTGACCCCTATTTGGCTTTGGAGGGTTTTTTTATATAAATATTCTGTCACTTAGAGTAAGATGATTGGCTGCATGATGATCGATGCTTCGTAGTTCAGTTGCTGTTGTTGATAGGTTCGTTGCCCTGGTTCAGTCGTTGAACTCGTGATCAAGGCCTTTGAAAGATGTGGAACGATGTTGAATCTCTCTTGTCGTGTTGCTTGGGTCGTTAAACTCGTGCTCTTCGTTGTTCCTCTGGGGCCGATGGCGATGTTGAGTTTTCGGTCTCGAGGTTCGTCTAGTATCAGTAATCCTCGGGATCCAGTTTATTTTGAATAGCTCTGTACGTACGTTCTCTTTTTCGACGTTATTTTTCTTCATTCCCACTCGGTCGGGATTCTTGCGTAATTTGCGTATTCGTGTTTTGTTTTCAATATTTTTATGAGCTCGCGTTTCCCAAATGGTGGTATTCCACCGCTGCCAGCAATGTTCGCGCCATCAATTTGTTCCCTGGGAGTTACGTCCCCAAAAATACTTGTGGCCGGAATCGGGTGATCGAGGACGGGTAGCTAGGGTTTTTCCAATGACGATTAAATTTCCAACTCAGGAATTACGAACTTGCAATTATTCAACTAAATCATAGCTGGGCAACATTTGTTTTACAAAATGTTTAATTGTATTGAGGCCGATTTCCTTGGTCGCCAACCGAAGACTGACTTTTGACATTTCGTTCCTCTACTTTTTAACTCGGTTATTGGCAATCGATTGTCCTCGAACGTTCGAATCGTACGATGTCGTTTCAGCGATCCGTGTCACCAAAGTTACCTCTGGAGGTACTTCACCTGCCAAAACGCCTGTCGTTTGCACAGGGGCCTACGGCCTCTTACGATTTCGTACCTCTGGAGGTACTTCACCTGCCGAAACTCCTGTCGTTTGCACAGCCTCTTAGGGTTTTGTACATCGGCCTCTTACGATTTTGTACATCAGATATGCTCGTTTCTAAGCGCCTTAAAGTGTGCGCTAAATTCGGGGCACAACACTCATCTTAAATTAAAAAATCAAGCGGAATTTTAATTTGTAGACCTGTGGGTATCGCTGGAATTAGAGTAACGTAAACATATTTGAAAAATGAATTTTTGGTACGGTTTTAAAAGTTAAGTTCCATGTTTCGTATTTTTTGTCGACTTTTTCAGCTTTAAAATAAAAACTATGGCAGATACTAGAAATAGTCTAGTTCGGGTGTGAACTATTCGTGTGCTGACTATACCATATAAATGTGAGCAAAATCCGTTTAATCGTTTTTGAAATATCATGGAACCCAATTTAAAAAACATAGTTTTAAGAAAAATGCGTTTAAAAGTTTAAGTATGATTTACACAAAGAACATGTTGACTCACCATTAGTGTGCTATGCCGGCTCTATATAATACGCGCATTTTGAGATTTGTGCAAATCATTTTTTTTTTTTCGATTTTTTTACGCGTACCATGACCTCCTTACGAATGAGCGACTCGTGGTAGCGATGTGCTTTGCACGTTATAGATGCTGTAGCGAGACGCGAAAGCGTAGCAGCTTGCTCCCGCTTGTGTCGCTCTCCTTCCTTCAACAGCTACGAGGCATTAGTGGGGACGCGGTAGCAGTGATAATTGCGTAGCGTAGCATGAGTACTGATGACTAGTGATGAATACCGATGAGCAGGGATGACTAAATCCCTACCTGGTAGGGATGTAGAAAAACTGCGCGAGAGACGAATACGCGGATTTAGCCGACTTTTATCCAAAGCGGCCATCTTGCACATGCCATGCCAAATAAACGTTACAGCTTTAATTTCCAATCATAGGAAATACTCTGCTTTGCGTTAAGATGAACGAAATAATGTTTTATTCCGACCGTAAGAACACTTTTCCCACAAAACCACCCCCCCCCCCCCAGCTGCCTCGAAGGCCCAATAATATAGCGCGAAGTTCAGATAGAAGGGCCCGCTAATAGGCACGTGTGAGGACGAGGTGACGATTAAACGCAAAACCGGCAATATTTACACGAGAATACCCTTTTGTTAACATTCCTGAGCACCTATCATACGATAAAACCATGGTTCCCTTTTTTGTCTTATCGATGCAAACCTTGATAATTTTAGCTGTTTCAGAGTAAGAGGGGATCCCTCACGATGCTTCGTGATAGACTCTCGTGTAATGACTAGATATATAGGTACGTCCCACGCACTTGTTTGCTTTAAATCAGGCCCCTGACACAGAGCAGTTTCAGTGGACCACAAAATGCCACTCGCCGCTAGAGGCACCGGGAGTCATGTGCCCGGCTCGCTCGCAGCACACGTACGCATATTGCGTTGTGTAATAGCATTAATAGTTATAATAGCACACCTAGTATCCTAAATAACTTTAATATGTTTTAATAAGATAACCTCCAAACAATGCGAATAAATGCGAATAGATCGATGTGAACGATGCGACCGATATGCTCTACGACCGATATATATATATATATATATATATATATATATATATATATATATATATATATATATATATATATATATATATATATATATATAGTCAACCGGGCACTCGACTACCAGCGCTACACAATATAGTTATACTCGAGCGACAACGCCGGGCACAGAGAGTGACCACTTTCTTATCATGGGAAAGGTCTGCAGTGTCAAGGGCACGCTTTAGATTGCGATCACAGCGAGAGGGCAGCAGCTACCACGCCCATGTACCATACGCTGTAAGTCGCGCAATACGAAACAAAAAGAATCTATTAGGTGTACAAATAAGTTTTCGTTGTGAGAATAAAAACAGTTAGATGGAATATTTAAAGGAAAAAAATGTTTTCCCCATGTCTGGTGTCATATAATATTAACCTAGTAGACTATTTTTCGAGAGCAACAGCTGAATATGGCCTCAAAATGTTCGTCATAAGCACAGTGAACAAACGAGTGCAATAACGCGCATGTTAGACAGTGTATATTTTCGCGTTCGAATGGAAAAAAATACATCCGCGGCTATGTACATGATTTGTCAGGTATTGCAAGAAAATGCCGTATCCACCAGTACCGTGAACAAGGGGTGTTAATGGTTCCGGAGTGGAAATTTCGACCTCGAAGATCGCGACAGAGCAGGATGACCAAAAAACATTTGAAGGCGAGGATCTAAAGCAGTTGCTGGACGAATATCCTTGCCACGAGTAATTGGAGCTTGCTACTACGTTAGGAGTTACCCAACGGGCCATTTCCAGTTGTTTAAAAAAGCTCGGTAAGATTCAAAAGGAAGGCCCTCTGGGTTCCGCACGTGCTTTCGGAAAGCAACAAAGCGAGGCGATGCGACACAGTTTCGTCTTTGTTGTCTCGCTTCGAAAGCTTTATTGTCTCGCTTTTTGCACAAAATTGTGACTGGCGATGAGGAGTAGATGTTGTATGACAATCCAGTAAAGTAAATCGTGGGCTAACCGGGGTAAACCATCCAGATTGACCCTTAAGACGGAATGACACCTTATCGCGGTTGGTATGGTGTCATTCCGAGAAAAAATACGTAGATTGGCTTATAATAAGCCAATCTACGTTTTTTTCTCAAATTCAGAAAAGTTGAGGGGCAAAAAGCTGTTCGTCTATCTATTTGACGTCGTTTGGCAAAGTTTCGACGGGATCTGAAGAGCCGTTTCGGAAATTTTTGGGTATCTATAATTGTTCTACCATACCGACCGCGATGAGGTGTCATTCCGTCTTAACCCGAAATTCATGGTAAGAAACCCCTCCTGTGCATATGGTGGGATTTCAAGAACGTTCTGTACTTTGAGCTGCTCAAACCTGGTGAGACCATCACGGCCGAGCGCTATACACACCGACTGCAGCGTTTAACTCCATCCCCGCGCGCTGAGAAATGTTGTTTCCAGAAAAACGTATTTAAAGTGTAACGTTATAAAAAATCGTATTTAATGTTTGTTTTCGACTACCCAAACAAACAAACCCACGTATTTTAAACAGTTGAAGGATGCACATTATGTAAAAAAGTCGAATCTTTTATCGTTATGAACGCTAACTTGCACTTAAGCAACGAAATTGAGCGCAAGCTACCGTACACAGACAAAGGACCTAGGCCGGTCACATTACGGCATGACAATGCCGGTACAGAGCGGTGCACAGTTTGTGCCGCCGGATGTGCAGTTTTGCCACATCCGGCGTATTCACCAGACTTGGCTCCATCGTATTTTCACTTTTTCCGAACGCTCCAACATCATGTGGCTGACAACCACGTCAAAACGTTCGATGAAGTAAAAAGTTCCATTGCCGTCTTTATCGACACAAAATCACCATCTTTTTGCCGCCAAGGGATTCGCCTGGCACGTGAGAAAAATGTGTGGAAGCAAACGACAACTATTTTCCTGACTAATATGTACCCTGATTTGAAGTAAATAAATAATTATTTTTATTAAATAAGGCCAAGAACTTATTTGTACACTTCATAGGAACTATTAGCTTCAATCATTGGATTACTGAGCTCACTGACGTAAATTCCGTCCCATTTAAAAACATTCAGTGAGCAGCTCCTAGATAGTAACAAGGAAGGGTGAGTTATATAGAAGAACACAGCTTACAGGAGGCATGAAGCCTTAATAGCTGTGGTATGAAGACAAACTTTCACTCCAATAGTTAGATGCCACTAGCGTCGCGTTTGCTTCCAAGCAACACACATGATATCTTCATGTACATGAATGTACATGGCCAAATACGACGGTAGTGGAATCTTACCATGGGGGAAAACTTATCCTCAGACTCCAACTATTTAGGCTTCAAGCACAAGAACAGGCCGTCTTCTTCTATAAGACTCGATCTTTGTTGGTAGTAATTTATAGTAGGAATTTGGTTTACTTTCATTCAAGTGATTAGGTACTTAGATATCATTTGAAATTGCCACAAAATGACTACTTCCAAGGATAAAATTCGATGGTTGATTTTGACAACTCGCGATGTAATTCATTTGTTTATTGCTTTTACGGCTAAGAATGAATGCATATGTATGAGATAGTTGTTTTTACCTCTGATGTCCTTCAGTTGACGACATTCCAGATGTAAATAAAGAGCGTAGACTGAACTCAGAATAAATATATTTTCCATAACATGTGATGACGCGTGTATGTATATATATGACAATTGGCACAGTTTACAAGCCTAATTTCCATACAATTGTGTAGTGAGTACCTGTAATCTTTTTTTTTCAGGCAGTTCGCTTTCGCTTGAATCATGCTAGTACAACGGGCAAGCCCGCAGCTGAGCGCGAGTTCAGTATATGGGTTGGGGATTTATCAACAAATGTTGATGATTATTCACTGTACAGAGCCTTCGCTGCTAAATATAATTCTATCAGAACAGCCAAAGTTATTTTGGATAGTTCGGGATTCAGTAAAGGATATGGTTTCGTTAGATTTGCTAACGAAGAGGAACAAAAAAACAGTTTGGTAACGATGAACGGATATCGAGGACTTGGAACCAAATCATTGAAAATATGTAACGCAGTTCCACGGCCATGGAACAAAATTCCTTGGTGAGTACTATCAGTTTTAATGTCAATCAGTACTAAAGAGTATGGGGTACGGACATACAATAATGACCATCTAATAATTATGTATATAGTTATTATTTCATTTGCGCACGGCATGCACAAAAAGTCGTTGACGACCCCTTATTTTTGCTTAAAAATCAGATATTAAGGTTCACTGATCATGAAACTTTTTTGTAACAATTATTAATTTAAAGCAAATTATCCTTCTGTCAGGAGTACAATAAATTATATATAAAAAAATGTTTTTCCCAAGCAAGCCAATATATAACAACATTAGATTCATCAGTAAACTTTCATGTTTGAAACAGACAATTCCTTAATGTGTGAATTGAGTCTTCTAGCATATGTCAATTGCCACATTAACTAGTAGGTTATATGTTTCGCACGCTTATCAACGAATATGGAAATGTGGTTGAAACGACAATGGCATTGGTTTGGTTTTATGAAAAAATGTTGGCAATTGTCTTGCTGAAAAATATTTCTTGAGTATTAATGATACTAATAGAATCAACATGTCAATTTTAAAAATTCGATTCACCAAGCATAGAAAATTGCTCACGTTCAGATTATAAAATTTCGTGTCCATGTTCTACAAGAGTTTTACAGCATCTTTGACTTTGCACAAACTAATATCGAATAAGGGTGGAGAAATTGCCGTATTTGTCCCTGCCATCTTATGAAGTATTGATCTGTATATAGTGAAAACATAGAATGTTTATCTTGCATACAGGCTGCAGCCAATGTCGAAAACTTATTGTAGTAAAATTCTTCTGTACGCCTGTTCTGATCTGGATGCACAGTAGGTTCCTGTACAGAAGAAAGTTTTTCTCCCCGAAATACATTCGATCGTGCTGAAATGAATTCTAAAGGGGGCCCCGATTACTGTATGCTACTCGACACCCGTTTTGAGTTGTTCATTTGTTCACATATATGTTCATTTGTTCATTTGTCCAATCTTCGTTTTTTGGGTCACATTGCGAGCAAGCGGAGATTGACGTAAACTTTTAAATTTTATATTTAATAGAAGAGCGCGGATACCTCCGCTCTCCTTCTGCCAGTATATTCAGAAAATATACCGTAACGACTAGTAACATTTTCATGAATATCTATTCGATCTAATATTTTTAAGCAACAACCTTCAAATTAATGCAACCAAATTTGCAATACTTAATTTTGCCTGAAGGGCAATCTAATCATGGAGCCGGAAAGAAGCTTATTTTAAATCATTTTTGTAGTGATACTATTCATTACATAAATTTTATTTTTATATCATATAATTTTACATATTTTGAAATAAAATTGGTACGTTGTATTAAACAAACAAAAAAACCTGATATTTCAGGAACCACTGAAACGATTTTAATAAAATTTGGTACATTGGTAGTTTGTCTTTGAACGAAGGAATTTTAGTTTTATTGAGAACTTTTATTTTAATTAGCAAAAATTTCAAACCCCATAGCGTCTTTTTTCCGACTTTTCGTTTCAACCAATGCCATTTGATGAAAACATTCTTTTGGGTAAAATCCTTCGTTCAAAGAAAGTTATAGACATGGAAAAGTATAGAAAAAATTCGTAGGGAAACGAAAATAGCGCCGCCATTTCTTATAGTTGAAATAAAAAGCTTTTAAAATTGCATTTGCAAATATGTGTAATTATATGGATTAAAAATAACATTTATATAATGCATGCTTTCGCAAAAAAAAGAAAATCTTGAAAAAACGCTTTTCTCGGCTCCATGACTAGGTATAACCCGCTTGAATGAAAATTATTTATTGATTCATTTCCCTGCCTGTTTTCACGTGATTTGTGGATGTACAGAAAATTGTAAGACAGAACGCTGCAGCTGTAAAAAGGCAGGATTGTCGTGCATTTGACTCTGAGAACATTGCAATAGCGTACACTGTAACAATGGTACTGCTGTTGCCACCGTCACCAATGCGTTGGCAGACATCGAGGAAATATTTCGCAACGTATTGATGATTCAAATTCCAGCGAGTTCATTACGATTGCTGCAGAATTAGATTCTGATGATGCATTCAGTTCGGAAGAAAAAGAAGTTAACACTGATATGAACAATGAGACTGCTGATGAATCGATGAAAATCGATTTCAATTATAAAATGTTTTAATCAAATAAATGCTGTGCATTTTTCTATAAGTTGTATTGTACCATTTATATTGCATTCCATGACAAAGGATGCGATCTGAGCAGATACGTTGCAACCAATCATTAGAGGTTGTAATATTGAGATTGTTATAACATTGCGAATATCGAGACTATCCGAGAAAATGTGGTAAGCGGGTGTCACATTCGGAAGGCATGAGAGCATAATATTTCGTTTCCCTAATTGTTGCCTATGCCTAGCGCAATAGCACAAGATGAGGGTCCGAAGGGAGATGTGTGAAAGGAAGAAATTAGGCTTCAAATGCCCCCGTGATTAAGAGTTATGCAAGCGACAGGCACAACTACCGTTTACAGATTTTCATTTATTGTAAAGTAGAGTCCAGTTGGGCGGTCGGAGACGTGATGGTAATACAATTCAGATAAAGAGAATGATACAAAAAGGTGGTGTCGTTAGCTTTGTTTGTCGAATAATGATCGTTCGGACCCGGACGAAGAGCCTTCGCTCTAGGCTTGGTACGCTCGCAGATATAATAGTTACCGCTGGGATGCGTTCGCACTGCATTTACGATGTTTCTCGGATATCTCTGTCGGTCACTTCGCGAGAGTAAACGTGCGGAATCGGTTTACAATCAGACTGTGTTACTTCGTTGCAATTAGAAGTATTACATTATTTAACAGCAAACAAAAGTTAGAGTATTAGAGGCGAAGCAAAAGTAAAGTCGCTATACGTGATTTGGAGTTCGATTGAAAAAGGTCTTTTCTCGTTCGAAAGATGGTGTTGGACGATATATTAATGCTCAGCGATAAACTGCTGATTAAAGACTAGATGTTGGGTTCGAAATGATGGATTACGACTGGCGTTGCATTTGTCTTCTAAACCTCCCTGCTCCCGATTGCATATTTGGGTATAGTGGGAAGAACAGGGGGTTTCTTAATGGTTTTCTTAGCCAATCAGGAAGGCAGACGTGGAACTCTGTTCTCTTTATCTTACGGACAAAATATGCATGAATTTAATTGTTTAAAGACCAATCAGAATAAGGGTCGTAGGAGTGAATTTTTCGTGCAAAAAGCGTAGCGCTATGCGCCTCGTAGGTGGTTCACCTATACTTGGTTTCCGTCGCGACCCGATTTTACCACCGGGTGGAGTGGAGTTTTTTGGAGGCCTTGGGCTCTTCCTAGTCTCCACACGGGTTGGAACTCGTAGTTATATAATTTTTGTTTTACAACTTTTCGGGGAAATCATGCCTAAAACCGTGTTCTCGCGGAAGTCGAGTGGGCAAGGGGGCTCGTAGGGAAGGTTCAGTGACCCCGTCGCAAGACGCGACACGGGCTGGCGTTGCTCAGTGGTCAGAGTATTCGACCGGCAAGCGAAAGGTTTCGAATTCCAAATCAGCCCAGAAGTGCGTCGCATTTTTTCGGATAGTTTAATTATAGATGATTGCCGTGGAAAAGCACTCCTTCCCTCAGATTGAGAGTTTCGTAGAGCTAGCTGTTCCCCAATGCCAGATCCGCCGGTAGTACCCCTTTCTCCCTTCCGTTCCTTAGACAATTGCCGCGTCTGTAGTACCCGTTGCATTTTGAGTAGGGTTTGGGCTAATTTCGAGCCGACCCGTCAGAGTCGGATAGACTCTGGCAGGGAAAGTTCTAGCGTTGCAAATGGTAAGACTATCCAAGAAAAATGTGGTAAGCGGACTGGCGTAGCTTAGTGGTCAGAGCATTCGACCGGCAATCGAAAGGTTGGTGGGTTTAAATCCCGACCCAGAAGTGCCCCGCATTTTTTATATATAAAGAAACATCTTTAATAATAAGAAATCAAGCGAAGTGCGTCGTCGCTAAGGACGCGACTCTCATACTTACACGACTGGGGGGGGGGCTCGATCTAATTTTTAATGGTTCAGTAATAAATTTGGATTGGGCTTCAGCTCATACGACCAATTTCGCGAAGCGCCAGAGGGAGGGGTATCTCAAGGTGCGGGGATTCTTGAAAAAATCCGTTTGACAGGGCTAGGGGGATCGAGAGGGGAATGAGGCCCGAGTTACTTCCGAATCGCCCGAAATAATATTTCGGAACCAATGATAAATTTTACTGGTTCTTGTAAGAAGCAATCTTGCCACGATTCGTGACAAGGTTGGTGACCGGTCGGGCCACTCGCCAGCTCCGCTACATAGGCGCGCCACGGGCGCGAGAAAGACAACGAGCCGGCTCAGCCTGAGTCGGACTGCGGAAACTCTGCGCGAGGGAGGGGAGATCCGCACGGGCAGATGCGCCGGGAAGCACCGAAATTCGCGGGTAAAAACGTAAGGGCAACACGCATCGCACGGGGAAATGAACTATTGTTCACAAAGGAGAGAGCGGAGGGGAACATTACCAGCGTGATCCCGGAACAGGCATCGGTAACGAAAAGGGCGCAAAAGTACAGCGGTAATAGTTAGGCGTGATAACAAAGGAAGTTGCAAGCCGGAAAGCGCTAAAAAGAGGGAGGGGGGCCACTTACCAGTGCTGGCACTTACCAGTAACTGATAATGCTTAATAGAAAGAAATTCGAGGCGGTTCTCATTTTCAGACACCCATTCACAACCAGAAAGAAAAGGAATTAGTAAGAAAAAGGCGAATGACAAGGGCGATAGTTCGGTTGGCAAGACACAATGAAAAAGGCCTAAAACAATAATGTTGTACCTCGCTCGCAATTTCACACATGTCTCGGCACGATGCCCGATGCTAACTGCCGTGTCTTCCGGTCCTCTTCGACGGCGTGCTCACAATTTTCCAACATCGCGGATTTGGCGACAGGGGTCCGCCGAAATCCGCGGGAGGGCAGCACCTCTTAGGCGGGTATGGGAACCGTCGGTAACGTCGGTAACCGCTATACCGACAACGCCCAAAGCGTCTAGAAGTTTCCAAGAGTAACACGCTCAAAAAGTCTTACGTCCATGACAAAAAAGGAAGCCCCACGAATATCCGAATTAATATATATTGTGTTGTTTCTTATGTAGTAAGTGTTAGTAAAATAAAGTATAGACTTATATATTCTTATCCTCTGCAACCGTTTGTTATCGTATAGGGTCCTACGTGGCAAATAACACTTTCGTTCACGATACCCGGTTTCGATGATTTGGCGGCAACGAGCAACTGCGTAGAAAAAAAGAAGTGGGCATCTTCAACGCGAAAGATTAACACACATTCGACATGGCAGACCGACTTTAGACGACGCTAGCACTAGCAATCAACAACAAAACGAGGAAACCGGTTTGGAAATATATCAAGCATGCATCGCAAAATTACCACAGTTTTGGCGCGAAGATCCATTTCTGCGGTTTAAACAAATCGAAGCAATGTTCGGCATAGCACAGCTCACAGAGACGCGACGAAATTTCAATACATCCTTGCGCACGCTGACCCGGTAATTTTGCTGCACATCTCGGACTTCGTTAAACAACCTCCGGCAACGCACAAGTACGACGCACTGAAGGCAACAAATACTATCTGCTTTCGAAGAAGCCGAGGAAATAAAATTATGCCGAATCTGGAAGGGGCACACGCTAGGCGACCAGCGTCCCTCGCACTACCTCCAAAAAATGCGTATTATAGTTGGAGAACACTGCCGAGAACCGACCTTGAATTTTTTTTTTATGGAACAAATGTCAGATCATGTTTGCAACATTCTCCTCGCCAGTGACCTCGACTTAACAAACTCGGCTTTACTCGCAGACAAGCTCGTGGAGCCCCAGACCGTAATGAGACTGAGTACACAAGAAGCGCCGGAATCCTTCCTGGCCGAAGCAATTCGGCTTATGACGAAAAAGCTGGATCAATTGATCTGCGTCACGCAAAGAGCTCGAAGAGGTACGTCGCCTCATCCACCAATCGATGAAAAAGCCGGAACCGAGACTCATCGCACTGCTACTATCATCAAAGGTTTGGTGGTAAGGCAAACAAAAGTCGAGAGCCCTGTTCCTGGCAAATATCATTTTCAAAAAAATAAATACGCTATCTTGCGACGAGACGGTTCGAGATAGCGCTACCTCAAAAAAGACCCTTCTCATCGTCTACGATCCAAATACGCAACTACAATTTCACCAGAAATTGAGACTTACGGCACAAGAACAATCGAACTCGAACTCAATTTACGACGTTCTTTCCCTTGGTCTTTCGTCATCGCCAACGTTTCTAGACCAATATTGGGGGCCGACTTCATATACGCATATAGCCTACTGATTGACCTACGAAACGCTCAGTTACTAAACAGAACGACAGCGCTCACAGTCAACGGAAAAGCCACAATAACTTCGGACCCTACACTTTCAACAGTCCGTCATGGCCACGCTTACGAGAAATTACTGCGGGAATACCATGAGATCACGCGACTGAATGTCAACATAGCAGCGACTCATCATGTGCAACATCACATCGTCACCAAGGGACCGCCCGTCGCAGAGCGTATGCGCAATTTGACCGGAGAAAAACGATCCGCGGCACGAGCTCAATTTGAATACATGCAAAAAAACGAAATTTGCCAGCCATCTGGCAGCCCGTGGGCGAGCACCCTGCATTTAGTTAAAAAGAAGTCGGGCGAATGGAGACCCTGCGGGGACTACCACCGTTTAAACGCAATAACTGTTCCAGACAGGTACCCCATACCTCTTATTAACAATTTTTCTCATCGCTCACAGGCTTGCAGAATCTTCACGAAACTTGACTTACAACGAGCGGATCACTAAATTCCGATCGCTCCCGAGGATCAACAGAAAACGGCGGTTATCACGCCGTTCGGTTTATACGAGTTCAACGTTATGATCTTCGGTCTCTGCAACGCCGCCCAATCGTTCCAACGTTTTATGGACACCATGTTAAGAGGTTTGGAATTCTGTTTCTGTTACATTGACGATATCCTCATCGCCTCTAAAGATTCAGCAGAACACGAAAAACACCTTCGATTGGTATTCGAGCAACTAAAAAAATACGGTCTGTCTATAAACGTTGCCAAGTGCGCTTTCGGACAAACCGAAATCGAGTAACTTGGCTATTTAATCACGCCGGAAGGAATAAAACTTATACCAGAGCGCGTTGCTACCATTTCGAACTACGACAAGCCATAGACAGCATCTAACGGAATGGTCGAGCGATAACACAGGTCTTTCAAGGCTACAATCATGTGCCACGCCAACAACGAATGGATAGAGGTACTGCCTTCTGTCCTCCTTGGATTGAGAACCAGTTACAAGGACGACTGTAAATGCTCCGCAGCTGGATGGTGTATAGAACGACGGACAGTGGTCCGAAATTCCGAAAGAGCGGAAAAAAACAAAAAAAAATTCTAGGGACTTTTAATGGTTAGAATAGTTGTAGTGGTACCCCTACTATGTGTTATGACCGTTAAGAAAGGGGGAGCGTGTCCCTACCTGGCTTGGGAACGCATTCCGTTCGTGGGCGTCGGGCCGACCGCATTGTTTGCTCGTCGCGCGGCGAAATAACACGAAAGTTTAGACGCATCTACAACAATGAAAAGGTAACAGATTTGCATTTTACATAATGGATTCGTCTGCGGAACGTAAGTACAATTAAAATGTCCTGTGCAGAAATATTATTAACAATATGTGAAATAGTGAATAATTAATAACGGTGGTGGTGTTTTCCTTAGCCACTTTCTAAAAATTCGTGTTAAAAAAAGCAATAAGTCAAAAGCGGGGTTGGGTGGGGCTCTGAATCAAAATGGACATTGTTGCTTAGACATTTCTTCAAAACATATCCAAAAACTAGCTGCACACAGATGCTCTTTTAGCTTTAGTTATTATTTTTGTGGGAAGATGTGTGCACTTTCGGCAGTTTTTTGTAGTTTTCGCGTCCAAAATGTGGTTTATAGGAAATTGGTAAAAATAATTCGTTTAAATAATTATATTTTTTAATTCTTACAGATCCTCCGGATGATACTAAAGAAATTTCTTCCACGAGGAGGGAAATTTTCGAATTCGTGAAACCAGTGTTAAATCGGAACATCAATGTGCTCAGTGAAATTATTGAAGCACAAGTTTCAAAAAAACAGAAGCATCCATACATTTTGCCTCCAAACAAAAAAGAAGCCCTGAAAACATTAGTATCCGAATTCAGGAAAAGGTGGGAACAAGCGAACCGGAAAGAAAACAGATTCTACGCAAATTTCGACATCTGGCACAAAGTTCCTATACTTTTCACAACTGAAAATGAAGGTTCGACGACTTCCACGGAAAACACAGCGGGGCCCGGGCGTCCTTCGACAAGTTGGGACGATTTGAGTGACAGGTCACAACGGAGGAAGACAGAAAAGATTCGTGAACAATACAGCGTCCAAGAACTAGCCTCCGCTACACAAATGGGTCTCCCGGTTTCTGGAAATTTAGAGACTTCGAAGGTAATTAGGGATGTCACTGAAGGCAGTCCATCAACCACATGAAAGTACCGGGAATCTATGGAACACCTTCCAGAAAGAGTATTGACAGGCAACAAAGTATTATCATTTGTTGTAGAAGGTGGAGTGACGAAGAGCGTGTATCAATCAATACGTTCCACATCCGCTATAATAAATTGTAGAGGATGGCCGCCTTATAGTACTGTATTAGAAGCTAAGAAAAAGTGTTACCTTGATAAGTCCGAAATTTCTATAACTGAAAGTGCAGCCACGGTTGGACTCCAAGCATTGTTAAATCATACAGCTGAACGATCGTTATTGGCACAATGGGACGTTATTAGAAGTCTTCCTGAAAACAAACTTGCTGGTTTAGAATTGATATGCAAGTGGGGATGCGATGGTACTTCTGGTCAAAGCACTTACAAACAAAAAATCAGCGATGAAGATGGCAATAAATCGGATGCCAACATTTTTTTTACTTCACTTGTCCCCTTGCAAATCTATGATAAAGTCAATCCACAGGTTATTATTTGGAGAAATCCTCGTCCTTCGTCGCCAAGATTTTGTCGCCCGATAAAACTAGTTTTTTTGCACGAAACTGCCGAAGCAACTAGGACAGAAGTTGATTGTATCAAAGCGCAAGAAAAAACCTCGTGCCCTTTGAAACCATACTTTGCGGAAGAAAAATTGACATCCTTTTCAAGCTTGTGTCGACAATGATAGATGGTAAAGTTTGTAATTCGATTACGAATACATCGTTAAGTATGCGTTGCTACCTTTGTGACGCTACGTCTAATGATTTCAATGATATCGATAAGATGTTGCAATGACCGATCAATGAAGATTACTTCAAATTCGAAATATCGTCGCTGCATGCTTGACTACTGTTTTTCGAAAGTTGCTTGCATGTATCTTACAAATTAGACATAAAAAAGTGACAAGTGCGCAAAGACGATAAAGAAGGACTTGAGAGAAGGAAAAAAATTCAACAAGGTTTTCGTGACAAATTAGGGCTTATTATTGATCAACCAAAACAAAGCTACGGAACTTCAAATGACGGAAATACAGCGCGGCGGTTTTTCGAAAATTCTGAAATCTCTGCTTCTATAACGGGATTTGACGAGGAATTGATAAAGCGACTTCATGTGATATTGCAGGTGATTTTTTGTGGGTTCGAGATCAATAGACCAAAATTCCGCGTCTTCGCAGAAATTCCTGCAAGAAAATTTGTTGACCTGCATAGGTTGTATTACATGCCAACAACAGTGCACAACATTCCGATATACGGTCCTGAAATTATTGATTCTGTGATATTGCCTATCGGACTAATGTCCGAAGAAGCTCAGGAATCGTGTAAGAAATATATTTAAAAATTCCGGCGAGATTTTTCACGAAAATGTGACCAAGCTTAAACCATGGAAGACGTCTTTGGCAGACTTTTGATAAAGTCAGATCCACTAATATTTAATTTGCGTAAAGTTCCTCCGAAAAAAAAAACTAAAATCATTAACCACAAATGCGGTTGACATATTGATTCCACCTTCAGTTGCGGAATCAAGTCAGATTCCTTCGATTGATACGGAAAGCGCTGAATCTGAAGATGACAATGATTTTGCACTGCATGCATTAGATGGCGAGTAAGACGTTGTAGTAGTAGTAGTAAGAGCAGACATTGTAAGATTATATGAAAATAAATGTTCAGTATCCTTATAACAGGGATTAATTATTTTATCCTAAACTTCTTACCAAAACTTCACAGCCTTGGAAACTCCTAAAAAATGAATTACGTGCAAATGAAATCGACTCTCCAAAAAGTAGCCGTCCATATTAAGCCGTCCAGCATTGTGTTTTTCGAAATTTTCGCTTCAGATTCGTATTCAGCGACCCCAAAAACCCCCGAGCACAGACTTTTACCCGAATCAAATAGGTTTATGAGATTTTTTTACCGTTTCAGATCCGTTATTTTGTTTTTTGAAATTTTGACTTCGGCTCGTATTCGGACCACTGTGTGCCGTCGACTCCTGCGTCTGCTTCACCACAGTGTTAATGGCATCCAGAGTAGAGCGGTACTTTCTGAAGCCAAATTGGCCCTCCGTCAGTAGAGGGTCCACGACCTTCTCAATTCTGTTATGGATGATCTGTTCGAAGATCTTTCCGGCGGTATTCAGCATACAGAGCGGACGATAGAATGAATGTTCGTTCGGTGGCTTCTTCGCTTTCAGGAGGAGCACTAGCCTCTGCCACTTCGACTTGTCCGGGAAGATTCCTTCCTTAAGACATGTATTGCACATGCCCAGGAATATTGTCGGTGCCAACTTGATCGCTGCTTTGAGTGCGATGTTCGGTATCCCATCCATGCCGGGGGCTTTATTGTTGTCGACCCTGGCAGTCGCCGTAAGAAGCTCTTCTTTAGTAATGGGGGGGATGTCCTCATCGACGTCCTCTTCAAGCTGGTAGTCCTTCTCGGGTTGCTCAGGGAACAGATGTGTGTGCTATTCAGCCGAGTCATTACCACTTTGTGCGGCCTGCCCCAGGGAGCATCTAACACCTCACTGAGCAGTTCGCCCAAGCTTTCAGCTTTACTCTCCTTGATAGCCTTTTTAAGCTTCAAGTGCGGCTTCCTGTGCCGTTTTTCCAAATCCGGGAACGAGCGTTTGCTTCGAGCTCGTTGCGCTAGGCGGCGTGTTGACACTCCCTTCGGAGGCCAGCAATTTGTTCGCTCATCCAGTGTACCGCCGGTCGGAAGTCGACATCACATTTCCGTGCCATTGTGGCACCGCATGCTTTGGTTACCCTCTGCATGACCACCTCGACCTTCTCGGTTGCACTTTCCGCTGCGAGGGGGCTGGTGTCAAAAGTTTCACGAAACAAGTCCGCGTCAAACATGGTCGCTTTCCAGCCCTTCTCATTTGTCTTCGGTGCCTTCGCTGTTCTGCTGAAGTCTTAGCGAATCTCCTAGAGAATCGCTTGATGATCACTGTGAGTGTAGATACCACCGACTACCCAGTGGCACTGGTTTCCTCTCGCCAGGCTACTACTCACAAAAGTGAGGTCCACCATAGAGGAGGCTTTACCTTTAACAAAAGGGGGCTTTGTACTTCCATTGAGTAGTACTACATCCAATAAGGACATAGCCTCAAGCAGGGCTTGGCCCTCCCTGTTCGTCACTTTACTACCCCATTCCACAGCCCACGCGTTGTAATCTCCAACTATGGCTGCCGGTAAGAAGAGTTTAGAGTCTGCGACTAAGTTGTCGAGAAAATTTTCAAACTCATCAGTCGTCAGTTTAGGCGGTGCGTAATAACTGTAGAAATGAACTCCTTTGGCTTTTATTCTCACGAAACCAGTTTCTATCCGACTCGCAAGATCCTGAAATGGACGCTTTCCGCAGGACCAAATTGCGGCCTTCCCACTTGCGTCAGATTCCCAGGGTTGCGTGTCTAGATGTCTATATGGTTCCGAGGGTATCGCCAAGTCAGGCTTCAGTTCGCGCACAGTCTGCATGAGCAGGTCCTGTGCGGCCTCACAATGGTTTAGGTTGAGCTGGAGTACTCTCATTAGCATCATTTTTGGAGTGCCTGCTCTTGCAGTTCCGTGATAAGTGTCCAAATTTCCAGCACTTGAAACACTTTAGTGGTCTCACCACCTCTCGGATTCTGCAATTACACCAGCCGACTCGAATGGTTCCGGTATCCAGAGTCGTATTACCGCGGTCTGAGTCTCGCCAAATGCTTTACGCAGAGACTTAAGAGAGTGTTCTGTGGCTGGATAGTCCGGACCCAAGACTCTCCGCAGGGCCGCCGATAAGTCCTCCTTCGTCGCGTCCTCTTCCAGGCCCTTGATCTCCAGATCAACTTCCTAGACTTTACTCTGGACCGTTGCTGATTCGTCACGAACACCTTCGAATTGGTTTCGCAATTCCGGTGCTTTGGCTGACCTCTCCTTATTCACAACGATCAGAAGATCTCCTGTGTTCGTTCTGCGTACCTTTTGGACGCATTCACCTGCATCCTTCAGCGGCGGATCCTTCTTTATACGACTCAAGATCTCCGCATAGCTCAAGCCACCCTTTTTGTGGATGACGAGAGCTTTGGGCAGAGTCGGCCGTTCGCGGGGATTGTGCGGCTTCTTCTAAGGCTGCTTCTGCGATATCTTGCGAGATCTTTTCTTCTTTCTCGCAATCTGCCACTTCTGCTCTGATCTTTAGCCTCCCTTATCCTCGAGTTGATCAGACAATGGCTCCTCCAGCTGCTTCTTCTTCGGCTCCTTTCCCTCGGTCGACGCCGGTGTACCCCGCTTTCTCCTCTTCGCCTTGCTCACTCGCCCTGGGGTCGAGGTACCGTCCACGTCCATGACTTCACCGTTTCTCTCCTTGTTAGGGAGAGCCGATTTCGCTTGGCATATGGTCGGCGTGGTTTGCGTACCTCCAGTCGACGTTGCCGCCTGTGGCTTTGCACTCCACTTTACCAGCGCCTTTATACTTTCCAAGTACTGGTAAGCATAGGAACCCACCGCTGGATCTCTTTGTGGAGGTTTTTCTTCTGCTGAATAAAAGAAGCCAGGCTATCCAGCGTCTTCCCGTGCCTTTCCACCAACCTCATAATTTCCTTCTGGTTTCCACCTTCTTCTTCCTTTTCTTTACTTGGAACATTGTGCGCCATGGTGGCCAAGTGGCTAACCTCCATGGTACTTGCGGTCGTTCGTTGACGACGCCGGGGAGTTCGCTTGCTCACTCCCTGGAGGCGCCGGTGCTGGAGTTCCGTGCCGCTGCACCCTAAACGCTATATCCTTTATTGGACTTCCCATAGTCATTTGTTATCGACGTTTGTTCCCCGTGTCTGTTTGGTCCACGGAAGTTATTTTAATTGCTTTCTAGCCTCTATGTGTGGAGAGCCTCCCCCTATCCGCCACCTGGGGACGCGCCACGTTGGGGTTTGAGACCTCCCCCTGTGGTGTGTGTGTGTACGTGCATGCGTGTGCGTGCGTGTGTGTGTGTGTGCGTGTGCGTGCGTGCGTGTGTGTGTGAGAGCGGAGTGAAGGTCATTTGTGCCAGATCGTATCGCAATAGCGCTGGAAGGTTGCGTTCTGGCATCACCAAAAAGTGTGCGGAGGTAAAAAATTTACAATAAATATCTTCTGTTTCGGCAAATCCCTAAAAGTTTTGAATTTTTTAACGTGGGTTTTAAATGGAAACGCTCTTAATTCGTACACGGCCGGTGGTCTCGCTCGAGCAGCCTCGCTCGGGCGGCGAGCGGCACAAATCGCTCGGTCCGTGTCGCCCTTGTTCGGGTCGTGAGGAAAGCACAATTGCTTGAGCTATCTCGCTCAAACGTAAAATATTTTTTATTTAAATAAAAACAATAGCTTTATTATATTTTTCAATAAAAATGTACAAAAAAGTGAAATAATTTTTTTTTTAAATATTTGAACAAGTTTCTCAGAAATATTGTACACAAAATTGGTAAACCTTAGGAATAATATATTTCCAAATATTTTATTTCCATAAAAAAATCATATTACTATTACAATCGAACGTCGATATAACGAAGATTTGTCCATTCCCTTCCGATAGACACCCGAAACCTTGATACAACGACATAATAATCAACATTGCGGTCTAATTGCTAATCGCTTGTAAAAGTTGATCTAATTAAAACCGTTCTTAAAAAAAATATCCCTATATTTATAGAACTAATATATTTTTTTAAGCAACATTTTACGGAACATGACTCTGATATAACGACACCTCAATGTAACGAAAACTTGATATAACGAACTTCCCTAGAGATTCATTATATCGAGGTTCGACTGTATAACATAAAATTGATATCACCATTATTTCACTGTACAACGTATGTACCACACAAGTACACTGCAAATGCTGTGCAACGACTTAGTGTGCATGGATAAGAAGAAAAGCTCGGGAAGGTACACAAATTTCCGTTCCTACTGCCTGCATAAACAACTTTTATGGCTGTGTTATTTTTAATTGTAACATCGCATGAGCTGCTAGGGTTATTAGCAATGCAATCTTCTGCCTATTTTGCCGATGTGATTTGGACGGGAAAACATTGATAGTGTTATCGGTGTATACATCGGTCCACACAATTCACGTCACCGTGTCAGAGCAACGTTATGTCGACTTCTCATAAATATTCGACTGTACTTGGACAAACCATCGGAGATAGCTCAATAACGCTCAGCAGTAATACCGAGATATTTCTTTTTCCACCAGCAAGACGATGGCACCGTAAGGTAAAACCATAGAATCATGGCTCCGGCCCAAAATCGGCACAACATCGGCACAACATTTTTTTGGGGTATTGTTATGGATAAAAAACGATGTTACATGTTGAATTAAGGTAGAGGAAACCCTAATATGTAAAAAAAACCGTTAAAAAGTGTCATTGCAGCGCACAGTGGTCCAAAATCCCGAAAAAGCGGACCTAATGTTGAATTCGGGTGAGAGTCTGTACTCGAGGGTTTTTGGGGTCGCTGAATACGAATCCGAAGTTAACATTTTGAAAAACAAAATGGCGGTTCCGAAACGGTAAAAAAATTCTTCAAAAACTCGTTTAATTGGGGTGAAAGTCTGTGCTCCGTAGTTTTTGTGGTCGCTGAATACGAATCTGAAACGAAAATTTCGAAAAACACAATGCTGGACTCAATATGGACGACTACTTTTTGGAGCGTCGATTTCATTTAATCGAAATTCATTTTTTAGGAGTTTCCAAGGCTGTGACGGTTTGGGAAGAAGAGGTTTAGGGTAAAATAATTAATCCCTATTATAATAATACTGAACATTTATTTTCATATAATCTTACAATGTCTACTCCTACTACTACTACGTTACTAATACGTCTTACTCGCTATCTAATGCATGCGGTGCAAAATCATTGTCATCTTCAGATTCATCGCTCTCCGTATCAATCGAAGAAATCTGACTTGATTCCGCAACTGACGGTGAAATAGTTGATCCGCATATGTGGTTAATGATTCCAGTTTTTTCGGAGGAACTTTACGCAAAGTAGATATTAGTGGATTTGACGTTATCAAAAGTCTGCCAAAAACGTCTTCCATGGTTTTAGCTCGGTCACATTTTGGTGAAAAATCTCGCCGGAATTTTTAAATATATTTGTTACACGATTCCTTATCGGACGATGTCCTTCGGACATTAGTCCGATAGGCAATATCAAAGAATCAATAATTTTAGGACCGTGTATCAGAATTTTGTGCACTGTTGTTGGCATGTAATACCACCCATACAGGTCAACAAATTTTCTCGCAGTGATTTCTGTGTAGACGCGAAATTTTGGTATATTGATCTCGAACCCACAATAAATCATCTGCAATATCACATGAAGTCGCGTTATCAATCCTCGTCAAATCCCGTTATAGAAGCAGAGATTTCAGAATTTGTCGAAAAACCGCCGAGCTGTATTTCCGTCATTTGAAGTTCCGTAGCCTTGTGTTGGTGGATCAACAATAAGCCCTTATTTGTCACGAAAACCTTGTTGTATTTTTTTTCTTCTCTCAAGTCCTTCTTTATCCTCTTTGCGCGCTTGTCACTTTTTAATGTCCAATTTGTACGATACATGCAAGCAACTTTCGATAATCCGTATCCAAGCATGCAGCGACGATATTCCGAATTTGACGTAATCTTCATCGATCGGTCTTTGCAACATCTTATCGATATCATTGAAATCTTTAGACGTAACGCCACAAAGGTAGCAACGTATACTTGACGATGTATTCGTAATCGAATTACAAACTTTACCATCTATCATTGTCAACACAAGTTTGAAATGGATGTTAATTTTTCTTCCGTAAAGTATGGTTTCGGAGGACACAAGGTTTTTTTCTTACGCTTCGATACAATCAACTTCTGCCCTAGTTGCTTCGGCAGTTTCGTGCAAAAAAAAACTGTTTTTATCGGGCGACAAAATCTTGGCGACGAAGGTTGAGGATTTCTCCAAATAAGAACCCGTGGATTAACTTTATCATATATTTGCGAGGGGACAAGTGAAATAAAAGAATGTTGGCATCCGATACATTGCCATCTTCATCGCTGAATTTTTCTTTGTAATTGCTTTGACTACAAGTGCCATCGCATCCCCACTTGCATATCAATTCTAAACCAGCCAGTTTGTTTTCAGGAAGACTTCTAATAACGTCCGATTGTGCCAATATCAATCGTTCAGCTGTATCATTTAACAATGCTTGGAGTCCAACTGTGGCTGCACTTTCAGTTATAGAAATTTCGAACTTATCCGGGTAACACTTTTCCTTAGCTTCTAATACAGTACTATAAGGCGGCCGTCATCTACAATTTATCATAGCGGATGTGGAACGTATTGATTGATACACGCTCTTCGTCACTCCACCTTCTACAACAAATGATAATACTTCGTTGCCTGTCAATACTCTTTCTGGAACGTGTTCTATAGATTCCCGGTACTTTGATGTGGTTGATGGACTGTCTTCTGTCACATCTCTAATTACCTTAGAAGGTTCTAAATTTTCAGAAGCCGGGAGACCCATTTGTGTACCGTAGGCTAGTTCTTGGACGCTGTATTGTTCACGAATCTTTTCTGTCTTCCTCCGTTTCGACCTGTCACTCAAATTGTACCAACTTGTTGAAGGACGCCCGGGCCCCGCTGTGTTTTCCGTGGAAGTAGTCGAACCATCATTTTCAGTTGTGAAAAGTATAGGAACGTTGAGCCAGATGTCGAATTTTGCGTAGAATCTGTTTTCTATCCTGTTCGCTTGTTTCCACCTTTTCCTGAATTCGGATACTAATGTTTTGAGGGCATCTTTTTTATTTGGCGGCAAAATGTATGGATGCTCCTGTTTTTTTGCAACCTGTGGTTCAATAATTTCACTGAGCACGTTGATGTTCCCATTTAACACTGGTGTCACAAATTCGAGAATTTCTCTCCTCGTGAAAGAAAGTTCTTTGGTATCATTCGGAGGATCTGTGAGAATTGAAAAATATGATTATTTAAACGAATTATTTTTACCGATTTCCTATAAACCACATTTTGGACGCGAAAACTACGAAAAACTGCCGAAGTGCACACATCTTCCCACAAAAATAATAGCTATAGTATAGTAATCAAAATAATAAAATATAGCCAAAAGAGCAGCTTTGTGCAGCTAGTTTTTGGATATGTTTTGAAGAAATGTCTAAGCAACAATGTCCATTTTTATTCAGAGCCCCACTCAACCCCACTTTTGACTTATTGCTTTTTTTAAGACGAATTTTTAGGACGTGTCCAAGGAAAACCTCACCACGGTTATTAATGATTCACTATTACATATATTGTTAATAATATTTCTGCACAGGACATTTAAATTGTACTTACATTCCGGTGAAGAATCCATTGTGTAAAATGCAAATCCGTCAACTTTACACTGTTGTAGAGGCGTCTTAACTTTCGTGTTATTTCGCCGCGCGACGAGCAAACAATGCGGTCGGCCCGACGCTCACGAACGGAATGCGTTCCCAAGCCAGGTAGGGCCGCTCCCCCTTTCTTAACGGTCATAACACATAGTAGGGGTACCACTACAACTATTTTAACCATTAAAAGTCCCTAGAAAAATATTTTTATTTTGGTGTTTGTCCGCTTTTTCGAGATTTCGGATCACTGTGCGACGGCTTCTCGATAGGGTGCTCTGGTGACGTCAGCCGAGTCTCCCACTTGCTCGGGTGAGTATGGTTCCTGGTTCGGGTCAGCCGGGATGTCTACGGGATGAGCTTCTCCTACTCGAAATTGTTCCAGGACTCTCCTTGCGTATGCCACCTGGCTTAGGAAGATTGATCCGTCGGCTTCTCGTTCTATATGCATTCACAGGAAGAGGTTTGCCTCGTTGTGTGTGATTTCGAATTCCGTCTCAAGTTCGGCGAGCAGTTTGTCAATCAAGGAATGATTCTTCGCGACGACCGATCCGTCTTCTATGTATATTGCCAGGATGAGGGTTTCATTTATGTTCTGGTTCACGAACACACACGAGTCGGCATCCGCTGCTTTCAGGTTGAATTTTATAAGAAAATCGGTGAACCGGCGGTTCCAGCATCGTGAGGATTGCTTCAAGCCGCACAAGCTCCGTTTTGTCGACAACGTCGACAAAACGTGCCACAACGTCGAATTGTTTGATCCGCATACGCTCAGACAAGGCTATAGCGAGAATAGCGCGAATAGAGTCAAATCGGACTACAGAACTATGCGTTTCTTAATAATCGATCCCCTCGATCTGCCTAAATACTTGCTCGACCAGTCTCGCCTTGTGTGGTTGCATGTTTCCGTTCGCGTCCTGCTTTATTTTACACGTCCATTTGCAATCTTTAGCCCTCGCATTTGGAGGCGCTTCGCCGAGTTCCCATACGTCGTTTTTAGTGAGAGACTTGAATTTCTCATCCATTGTTATTTTCCACTGCACTGTTTGGTCACTACCCACAACTCCTTGGTATGAGAGAGGCTCCTGATTCTCGGCAGGAAACAGACACCCCATGAAATCGCGATATCTGTTGGGGTGTGTCAACGTCATTCTATCTCATAGTCCATATGGTTCGTTTTTCTGGTGATTCCTTCCCTTGATATCTTGTGCTTCTTCGGGTGCTGCTTGAGGCTCTTCCTCGATGACCAGCGCAACCAGTCGAGGTTCTTCGGTGATGTCTTCTATTGGCTCAACGTCGGAGTCCGAGTTCGTGTGTTCGCTCAGAGAGCGTTCCTCCCCGACACATACCTCCTCGTCGTCACGCTGACTTGGTGTGATCATTTTCTCGAGTTTGATAGTTTAGTTTCGATAGTTTAGTTTAGATAGTTTAGTTTAGATAGTTTAGATAGATAGTTTAGTGATAGTTTAGTTTAGATAGTTTAGTTTGATAGTGATAGTTTCTCTAAAACGATATCCCTCGCAATCCCAATTTTGTTGTCGTCCGGGAAACAGACGCGGTATCTCTTCGTCTCGTCTTCGTAACCAACGAAATGGCCTTTTCGTGCCTTAGTATCCAGCGCTTTGCGTTTTTGTTTTGGTATGTGAACAAAAACCTTTTCACCGAAGACGTGCAAATCTCTTAAATTCGGTTTTCGATTAAACCAGAGCTCCAACGGTGTGATTCCCTTGATGTCGCTTGTTCCGGTACGTTTCAGCGTTTTGACGGCCGTATTGACAGCTTCCGCCCAAAACACCGATCCGAATTCTCCGCCGAGCATTAGTGTGCGTTCCGCTTCTTTCAGCGTCCGGTTATTCCTTTCCGCTGATCCATTTTGCTCCGGTGCATACGGGTCCGTCCGTTGGTGTCTCACACCGAGTTTATCTGTCAGCCGTTTTACTTTGTCGTTAACCAACTCCGGTCTGTTGTCAGTGCAAAGAACTCGAACTCCATTCGCACATTATTTTTCAGCCTTCTTGAGAAATTTACTTACGAGTGCTTGCGGTGGTACGTTTTTCCATTCCGATGAATTTGGATTGGCGATCTCAAACTGCATCACGTACATTTTCCCTCGACGAAATCCTTTTGCGATGATGCGAACTCCGTTTGTCAGCTCGCAGGTGGCGTTTGTCGATTGCATCTGAGGACCCTTATCTAGTGCTGCTCCGACTGAGAACCGATTCAATTTCAGTTTGGGCACATAAAGAACACCAAGTAGATGGTTTTCGTTCCATCTCGCTCCAGCAAACATGGTGATGCTTACTGGCAGCAATGCGTACTGGAAGAGGTGAGTCGAAAGCTTTGTAAACTGTATACAAATCTCCTCGGTTGCACATGTGATCGCTCGCGCCTGAATCCAGAAACCAGTCTGCGCTTCGCTCTGATTGCGGAAGTTCTAAGGCGAGAGCTTCGCTCACTAGACTTTCGCCGTATAATTTTTTTCCCGAGCCGTTATTGCGACTCGTTGATCCTCTGTGGTTGCCTTCTCCCTTTTTTGAGGACACTCTAGCAAAGCCCTCGGTTTGCCCGCATACATAGCAGTTTTCAGATCTCGAAGAATCTTTTGACGTTCCGCCTCGTCCTCCACCTCCATCTCGTCTCAATTTTCCTCGCTGCGCGTGAGTCGTAAGTGCATTTCCATTCTTGTCTTCCTGTGACGTGTGCCTTGACTCCTCCGTCGTCAGTCGCGCTTTCAAGTTTTCGCGTGTACGTTCTCCTGCTCGAGCCGATTCCCACGCACTGATGAAGTGTCGGTAGCTTGCGGGCAAGGTCATGATCATTTTAGTAATAGTCATGGATTCTGAAATTTCCTCACCCATTAGCTTTAACCTGTGCGCTACGTCCTCGAGTTGGGCGATGTGCGTCGCTATGTCATTGAAGGCTTTCCTCGTCGCGTTGTACCAATTTTGCTGCAGCATTTGCATGCTCGCTTGTGATTTTTGCTCGTCGATCAAAGTTAGTTTCAGCTACATCGCTGTTGCCGTTGTGCAGTTGAATATGTGAAGCGTGGGTTGACTTCCAATGGTTATGCCGATGATCTTCTGTGCCGTCGCGGCCAAGATACACACAGTTATTATTTTTCCGTATCGTGGGAAACGAAAGAAAAACAAAAGGAAGAATAAAAAAACACGGGATACTAGGTGACGCTGTCACATCCGGAAGGGATGAGAGCATCACTTTTTGTTTCTCTCTTTGTTGCCTACGCCTAGCGCAATATAACGGGATGAGGGTAAAAAGGGAGATGCGCGAATGGAAGAAATAGGCTTAAAGTACTCTCATGGTTAGGAGTTGTGCGAGTGACTTCGACAGGTACATCTACACTTTACAGACTTTCATTTATTACTAATGTCAAGTTTATTTTTGGTTTGTTACAAATGTTTTATTATTATGAAAGCACAAGTACAGCAGGTGACCGTTCTGATGGGTCGTTGGCGACGAACTAACTCTACCGTGTACCCCCGCCATTCGCGTGCCCACATAAGGCCTCAGCGCGGTGCGCATGCGCCTACAATTCGGCCAGCCTGACATGAGTTTGCCCTCAAACTTATGCAAATGGAATGCACATACATTTTTTTAAAAATTGCACTGAAACTCCTTTTATCTAGTTACAAACAAATATCACGACCGGCATATTTATATATACACATATATATATATATTTTTTTTTCTCTCTTTTTTTTCGGTGGAATGTCTTATTCTAGTTTTAATAAAATATTATGGCGAATGAGTGTTTTACAACTCGACGGAGGCGTACGAATCACCAACCAGCAATCGGTTCAATCCCTTTCATCGGACGCTCCCTGGCAGTTTGCCTAACCGTTCATTCATACCGGTTTTACAACCGAAAAACTAACCGTTGTATTTGGACAAAATTCGGACGACTTTCTAACCGTGTTTTTTTACCACTACCCGTGATTTGCTCAAGTTAGAAAGATGGTTTGAAATTCGAATTACAACCCTGCCGAAAAGCAACCACTTGTAACCTTTATAACCGTATTTATAACCACTATCCGCGATCTGCTCAAGTTAGAAAGATGGTTAGAAATATGGTTGAAAATTTGAAATACAACCCTGCCGAAAAGCAACCATTCGTAACCAAATTTGTAACCGTATTTATAACGACTATTCGCTTTCTAACTTAAGGGGACCCGGTGGTCTAGAGCACGAAAATTTCACCTATTTTCACGATTTTTTTTGCCATTAAAAATATAAAAAAAAACGATGTTTCAACTTTTCGGGCTTATTACTACGTTTATTGAGCATACAAAAAATTTTTTTCTCATTTTCAAAACAATATTTATTATTATAAAAATGCCGCTGAAGATGACCCTCTCGAAAAATCGGACCCGGACGGCGTAGGTGATTTCGAGACTTCTACTCATCTGAAACACAAAATTCAAGAAGAATCTTAACCAGAAAGAGTGCAGTTATGGTCGGAACTAGAACAAATCGAAAAAATTAAAAATTGACAAAATGGCGCGCTTTTGAAAAATAAGTTCGTAAAATCGGGTCTTTTTTCACTAGTTTTTTAGTGTAAACAATAGGAAATTATTTAAATAAAATTATGACTCTAGTTCCGACGATAGCCATACATGTTGTGAACAACATATCCAAATTCCAAGTGATACGGTTGAATCGTTTTTTTGTTTTCACCACCGCCGTGCCAAAAAAAGTCGTTTCGAGATAAATGAGTTTAAAGTTTGAGGTACAGATATTTTCAAAAATTGAGCAAATTTTGAATACTTACAGTTAATCCGCGATTCCGGCACCATATAGGGTCCCTTCGGAACGTTCGTATTAATCGATTTGCACACTTCTTTCATTTTTTCGAGCTGTACGAGTCTCTTTGGAGTTGTCGGTGCTCCTACGGTTGGCGCTCGATACTCGCCTCCCGTCTCGGTCTCGCGCGAGTTGCTCCGCTTGTGGCCCGATTGTGATGGCCATGGTCTCCATTATTTTTAATAACGATGCGAATCCTTCGTTGAATATGCAAGCGGAAATATAGGTGGCAATATCGATGATTTTTTTGCCGGCAAACAGATATTTCGGCGCAAGGTGCCACACACAAGCGTTGAAAATTTCGTTATTGTTCTGCGTATTACTGCCAATACACCTTTCCAATAAATTCTCTACTGTCAATTCTTCATAAATAGGTTTCAATATTTCTTGTGCTTCATCGTCCAGAGCAGGTGGATGCTCGTAGGTGTCTAAAGTATCTGCAGCCTCACTTTGACGCCACTTGCACCACGATTCGGAACCTGGAGGACAGAACGACTGTTGCGGATTTTCGTCTGTTGAAATTTTGTGATAATATGCGGCCCATATTTCACTTCTCATCCCTTCAGTAGAATCTGAATTACGTCTAATTGCTAGACCGTAATAAGTCAACAGCTCTTGCAATAATTTATTCGTCAATTGTTGACGCTTCGGTGTTTTATCTCTCGATTTTTTAACTTTCTGCTGTGTCTTTTTTCCCTCTTCTTTTTTTGTCAATTTCTATGTTGCTTTTTTTATTTGTGCATTTTTTTTTTCGCATCAAGAGCACGTTTGTACAAACGTTTTTTAACATGCAAAACACATTCTTTTTTGCAAACTACAAAATCATCTCCGGAAGGCTTTGTGTCCAATAAGGCTTTGAACGTTTTCGTTCCATCTACCTCCACTTTGCCAGCACTTCCGATATGATTTGCGTCACAGTGATCTTCATGATCTCGATGCCACGCTTCATATTCAATCGTATCCTCTTGGCCTTTCCGTTTTGAGCAGCCTTGACATATACTGCATTTGATGACAACGTCTAAAATTTTGTTACTGTATTTCCCTATTAACGAGACAATACCGAGAAGCGATGAGAATCCACGTTTCGCCCACGATCCATCACCAGACACAGAAAGTTCATCCGCGGGACGCCCTGCTTTTACATTCAACTCGACTTCTTCTTTCAATGCTTTTTTGAAAACGATTTTTGCGACGGCTTGAGGTGCAATTTTTATATTGTCCACGATGCTGTAATATGTACTATTACAAATTCCTTGTCCAAGATCCATGAGACCGCAGAAATTTTTCATGCCTTCAAATCCTACTCCAAGCATTCTCAGGGCGAGAACAAGTCGACGGTTGATTTCAAACGCCTTATCGATTAACGGCTAAGACAAAATAAAAGTTTCTTTGCACCCACACTTCACAGAGAGCTTGAATCCTAGACCACGTTGTCCGTTTTTGCTAAAAGTGACTGCACCGTTACAATCTTTACACTTCAACAACTGCTGCAACGTTAAAAATATCACGCTAAATTCGATGATGCATTAATTGAAAGTAGGATTAACGTTTATTTCCAATTCCTCATTGTCTTTTAATTTTTTCGCAGACGTGCTCGTAAAATCAGTCGTATTTTCGATAGTGAATCGATTGCCCTTGAAAGATCTTTTACGCCCTATAAAATATGGTCGTCTAGATGAGTCGCCGCCTTGCTTTCTATCCATATTTTCTGATATTTTATTTCAAACTGCTCGATGTTGCTTCGTCAAGACGAAACGTTGTACTGATCAAGTCAGGGGAAAGCCAAATGACCGGTACCCTTACTAATGTTCAACAATAGGTATACATATTTCGGGGAGGGGAAGGGTATATATAGGTATATAATATATACTATATACAGGTATATATTTTCTCGAGAAGGGTCGGAACAACTGCCGCGCTCCGAGCGCTAGACCCATTAGGAGCGCGCGGACCGCTCTCTACCTGGTTAATGGGCTGTAGAAGCTATAATATTGGGAATTTCCGCATGAAGTTTCACAGTATATTCTTCAGATACTATACTTTCGAAATATCGAGAAAAAAAATTGATTTTTTGAAATTTCTAGACCACCGGGTCCCCTTAAGCGAATCACAAATAGTGGTTATAAATACGGTTGTAATTTTGGTTACGAGTGGTTGCTTTTCGGCAGGGTTATATTTCAAATTTCCAACCATCTTTCTAACTTGAGAACATCACAGATAGTGGTTATAAATACGGTTACAAAGAAATCTTTGATTCATTTCATACGGTTACAAATTCGGTTACAAGTGGTTGCTTTTCGGCGAAGTTGTAATTCAAATTTCAAACCAATTTTCTAACCATCTTTCTAACGTAGGCAAATCACGGGTAGTGGTCATAAACACGGTTAGAAAGTCGGCAGAATTTCGTCTAATTCCAACCATCCGAAAAATCTAACCGTTATCCAGTGGTCATGTAAACTGCCAGGGCTACGCCGTTTGTCAGCCAGGGTGGCATGTTGCCGGCCTCCCAAGTGCCAAAATAAGGCCTCTGGCTATTTTGGAGTCCACCTACGTCGGCAACCCTGTACCTATTATTTTCGAGGACCTCTGTAATCTCGTATGGTCCCTTGAATCGCGGTATCATCTTCTTAGAGACTTCTGGCGTGCTATCAAAGTTCTTGATCGAAACCAAATCCCCGATCTTATAAATATGCGGTGTCTTATGTCTCTTGTCAAACGATTCCTTTTGACTGCCCTGCGATTGTAATATTTTCTGAGACGCTTCGCTTCGGATTTTGTTAAGGTCGCGGGTACCGACGCGAACATAGTCGTGAACGAAGTCTTTTAGGGCATCAGCGCTGCGACCGCGCTGATCGAAGCCAAATAACAGCTGACTGGGACTCTTCCCGGTTGATCGATTTACTGTATTATCCATCGTATACTCGATATCAACTAGTATCTTATACCATTGCCTACCCTTTCAGTGGTCTGTTAATTTAGCGAGCATCGGCGCGAGTACTCGATTCATATCCTCGGTTTGCCCGTTAGCTTGCGGAGACCCGGTCGCTAAAAGGACATGTATTATTTTGCATTCGGTGACAGTCCTCAAATTCGCGTGGGGTGAAAGCGCTCCCGCGAGCCGAGACGATTACCTGGGGTTTGGTGTAATTCTGGAAATATTGTTCTAAGCTGGAAATAGCCTCCTTTGAGCACGTACTTTTCGTGGGATACAAGCGAATCCGTTAACCACGAGCAGAATGTGTTTCTTAATTGCGACCCGATGGTCAACCGGCCCGAAGTGATCGATATGAAGCGTATGGTAGGGGGTATCGAATGTAAAACCCCATTTTTTCCGGATTGCGGGGAGAAAGCGATATATTTCAAGCAGACGTGTGCTTCACATTTTTCGCGGATTCGAGGAAACCAGTAAGTACGCCGAATCATTTCGGTCATCTGCCCTACACCGACATACCCTGTCTGATGTGGTAATGAAAAAGAACATTTGGCTCCATTTGCTCAGGAACCACGAATAGAAGATCGTCTCCCTGCTTGCGGTACACAAGTCCGTCCCTCAACCCAAAATGCGGATCTTGGCTTTTCTCGAGCTTCTGGCAAATCTCTCGAAGTTTAGGATCTTTGTTTTGGCACACCATCAGGTTCCACTCAAATGGATTATCCTCGACAACTAGGATTCCGACGGACCGGCTGAACGCATCAACGTGTCTCATGCCCGTACCCGGCCGGTGGACGATCTTGAAATCGAAACTTTGCAACTCAATACTCCAACGAGCTATACGGCTGTTAATATCGCGCTTTTCTAGAGTCTGAGTAACCGCGCTGCAATCGGACACGATAACGAATGAAATTCCTTGCAGGTATATCTGGAATCGGCGTAATGCGTACACTACCGCGAGGGTTTCAAGCTCAGAGCTGTGATACCGAGATTCGACTTCTGTGGTGCGCTTGCTGAAGTAAAACACGGGGTGTAGAACTTGGTCTGGCTGGAGTTGAAGCAATACCGCGCCGAACCCGTGCGAGCTAGCGGCACAATGTAACTCTGTTATTGCGTGTGGATCGTATATTGATAAGGTAGTGGCCTCGATTAATTTCCGTTTTAGAGTTTCGAACGCAGCTTTTTCCGCGGCACTGAAGACGAAGGTTGCATCTTTTTTCAGTAGGCAATACAAGGGTTTCGCGATGATCGAGAACTTTTCGATAAATTTACGAAAGTATGACGCCAATCCCACGAAACTGTGGACTTCTTTGATTGATCTGGGTTCAGGGAAGTTTTGCACCGCGGCGGTACCGCTCTGAGTTGGACTTAGACCGTTTTCGGTGACTCGATAGCCCAGGTAATCGATCTCGGTGCACAGGAAGGTGCACTTGTATATACGGAACTCTAGCTTGTTCTCCACGAGTGTTGAGAATACCTCTTTTATGGCTCGAAGGTGTTGTTCAAGAGATGCTGTCGCGATCAAGATGTCATCCATGTACACAACTACCTGGCCGAATTTTATCAGGTCAGCCATGACCTCGTTGATGAACCTCTTAAAACATTGTGGACTGATCTTTAAGCCGGAGGGTATGCGAAGAAACTCGAACTGCCCCATCCGGGTGACAAAGAAAGTTATCGGATTGAGTCGGGAGCCATGGCCACGTGATAGAAACCGTCCTTCAGGTCAAGAGCGCTAAAATATTTTTTTCCTCGCAATTCGTCGAGTTGATCCTCGATCAGGGGTAGAGGATAGTTGTCTCGCGCCATGATTTTGTTTAGAGCCCTGAAGTCGATACACATCTGTTCAGTCCGTGATATCGCTGCCAACCGCGATCGGCAGGCTTTACGTTCAGAACTTTTCAATACCCTCGATATCGAATTCCGCATCTCTCTGGTACTCGTCTCTGGTGTCGGTATTCAAATCGATGAAACATATTCCGTTGCCGCTGTCTGCGTCCTCTTTCTGGTCATCCTCGTCCGCTGATGCCTCCCCGAGATCTGAGTCATGATCGACACAGTCAATCTGTCGGTCAGCCTTGGGTTTGCGGTTGCCATCGTCTGTTTTGGCCGGCCCCTGGCACTCCCTTGCATAGTGACCTGTTTTTTCGCACTTATAGCACTTTATTGAGCCCCGTGCCGTCCACTTATTTTTATCCGTTGCTTCCTTGTTCGAGCCCTACGCGGAGGAATCGCGGGACGATTCGGCTCGAGGCTTTTGCTTCATATCTTTGCTTAATACGAAATCTCGTTTCGGTCCTGGTTTCGGAGTTTCAAGCTTAATTTTTCGAAGCGCCTTTAACAGCTGGTCGACCGAAGTGAACGGATGCATTCGAGCTTGGTCCTTCAGATGTTCGGATGAAATTGCTTCGACGATGCAGTCCACCATTTCTTCGTTGGGAATAGGGACCTTTTTCCCGAGAATTAGCTTCTCGTGGCCATAATCGCTAAACGTGTCGCCATGGCGCCACTCCCGAGCCTCAAACTTTTGCCGCACATCGAGTCTTGAGGGCCGCTGATCGAACATCGCTTCCATCTCCACTAATACTTCATCCAGCGACATGGCGAAATGCTCGGCTCGAGAGTGATACCAATTACAGGCTTTTCCTCGAAGTTTGGAACCCACCATAATTTTAGCCGAATTATCATCGAGCTCATACGGCGTTCGGAGAAGATTTACCTGCGTTTTCCACCATGCAAAGTCCTCATCCGATCCATTATACTCGCTGAGCAGCTCACTCACGTTTTTGCCGCTTATTTGTAGTCGTGGTGCTGAAGTCGATGTGCTTGATGCAGTAGAGGCTCTTGACATCTGATTTTCCCGCCTGAGCAAGTCGATTTCTCGCTGCATCAAGTCTCTTTCCCTTTGCAACACATATGCTAACCGTTGTTCAATTGCACCCGCGTCGTGAGCCTCCGCTATCCTTTGACGTTGACCAATGTTGTTCCGTGCCTGCTCATCGACCAAGACGGGGGCGACGCCGGCTTGGTTTAGATCGGGGTTGTCGATGCCGCGATTCCGTATAACATCTCTAATGTTGGGATTATCATCGTCCCGGTCTAATTCAGGCGATGCGCGATTCGGCTCATCGTCATCGTCGTGCACTGTTTCGTCGAAAACTTCTTCGTCGTTGTTCTGTAATCCCCCTCGAGCATCGATCTGTCGAGCGTCATTGATCCATCCACCTGTTGGGCCCGCCTTCTCCAGTCGACGGATCAAATCCACTTTTCGTCCTCCGATAGGCAATTGCCATTGCAGAAGCAAGGTTTTTAACTGCGCCCCCCTCAGACCCGCAATATCCATAGCTCAGTATTCGATATTGTTTATTGCCCGCAAACGACCCGTCAGCAATTAATGCGCTCAACAGCCCTATGATTATCGTTCGCTGTCTCTATTATCGACGCACGCTCGTGTTCATTCACGCTGCTGCTGCGCGCATGCGGATCCCAAAATGGCGTCGAGAAGGGAATAAAACACGATCACGTAGCTCGGAATTTTCCCGCCGCCATCTTGTGGCCGGCGTCACTTCATATTTTATAATTGTTTCGAAGCCCAAAGCTAACCGAATTTATCTCAGCCGTTAGTTTCTTAAATATCCAGGCCGTCGAAGCACACAGCTCGAACGACACCGACAGCCACGATCTCACGGCACTAAGCTCAGAGACTGTTCTCAGATCGTCAAAGCACCCAGCTAGAGCAACGTCTGTGGTTATATTTTATTACGTTTTTGCGGCACTTAGCTCGGCAAAAATGGTTGGAGATCGCCGAAGCACCCAGCTAGAGCGACGGCTCTGGCTCCTTGTTTCGCGGCACTTAGCTCGGCGGAAATTTCGAGCTCGTCAAAGCACACAGCTAACCAGCGCCCATTCACTTACCGTACCTCGGTTAATCCCACTTCTGATTTGTAAGGTTTATTTTTGGTTTGTTACAAATGTTTTATTATTGTGAAAGCGCAAGTACATCAAGTGACCGTTCTGATGGGTCGTCGGCGACGAACTAACTCTACCGTGTACCCCCGCCATTCGCGTGCCCACATAAGGCCTCGGCGCACGGTGCGCATGCGCCTACACTAAGTACCGTCCAGTTAGGCGATCCACAGTGTTTCAAAGTCTCGAAAAATGTGACAAAATAAAAAAAAGTTCGATATTTTTTTTTTCACAAAAATGACCCTACAATATTGTAGGGATGACTTGGCCGCATACTATGCCGAAAGGCCAGAACGGTAAATCTCTATATCTGCTCTTGAGCATCAGCCCGAGTTAAGGCAGTAGTTCGGTCTAGAAATTCGACAAAATCGATTTTTTTTCTTCATTTTATTTTTCCTTACACCTTTCTTAAGGCGTTTATAAATTTGCGTTCAAAATATTAAAAAATGGCACTGTTATGCACATTGCCGCGGAGGCCCACCGCACGATACGCGCGGTCGTTGTCCCAGCTGTTACCAGGTCATGTCACATCTGAAAAAAAATCAGCTCGTTCGTGAATAGTGTCGCTACAATGTAGCGTAGCGGTTTTTTTCCGATCATTAAAAAAAATATGGCGAGCCGAAGAAAAATATTGTATTTTTCACCGAAATTATGGCTCACCATGATTTTTTTAATGGGCGAAAAAAAACACTAGGCTACATTGTAGCGACACTACTCACGAATGAGCTAATTTTTTTTTTCAAATGTGACATGACCGGGTAACAGCTGGGACAACGACCGCGCGTATCGTGCGGAGGGCCTCCGCGGCAATGTGCATGACGGCGCCATTTTTTTATATTTTGAACGTTTAAGGGCTTTAAGAATAACGTTAATAATAACGTTATGCTTAAAGCCCTTTCTGACGTTGTGTAAAAAAATAAATATATTCTGTCCTATACTTTCGAGTTTATTATTTTTTTAGATATACTCATTTTTCGATCGGCCAAGGTGGCCAGACGCCTCAATACGCTCGTGATAACCGTTTATTGACATTTCAAAAATGAGCAGAGTAATAGAAATTATAAGCAAGCCACACGCTCAGGTAGCGCGGTCGGGAAGCAGCTGCACGCTCGTTCCGTGAAGGGGTACCGTCCCCTAGGGCTCCAAACAGTATAACGGTAATCCAGTTCTCAGAATTACTTCGAATACTTCTCCATTTCGTTTTAATGTATTTGAACTGTGCTACATTCAGTTACGTCCCAACCTTCGAACAGAGCAGACACGGAAATAATTCTTTAAAATGCACAGTAAGAAAGGTACGAAAACGATTAAATTTCGCGCGCATCGGGTGAGATGGAAGTTGACGCGGCATTAGAGGTGTTTCTCCGATCGGTATAAAAATATGGCGTGCAATACACTCGATACATTGGCAATGGAGATTCCAAAACGTATAAAGCAATTGTAGATGCGTGTCCTTACGGCTAATATACTACTGTACAAAACAAAGAGTGTATTGGACATGTTTCGAAAAGAATGGGAACAAGATTACGTAACGTTAAAAAATAATGCAAAGGTATAGGTGAAAAAGTCAAAGGAAAATTGACTGACAAGGTAATCGGCGACTTGACGGTTCACTACGGTTTAGCGATTAGAAGAAATTGTCTCTCAATCGAAGAAATAAAGAAAGCCGCGTGGTCAACATTTTATCACTATGCTTCAAGTTACGAAAACCCTCAACACATGTATTGCCCGCCGGGACCTTTGAGCCGGTGCAAGTGGCGTAACGTAGAGGCTGCTAGGTCGCTCGAAGTTTTCAGACATGATAGACCGCCCCTCTGTGATCAAGTTTTAGAGGCAATAAAACTCATACACGAAAATCTTTCGTCGGAGAATTTGTTAGGGCGCCGTCTAGGAGCGGAGACGTAAAACAATAATGGATCTCTAAATTCATTGATTTGTATGTTCGCTCCAAAACACATTCACTCTGGAGCTGTTACCATTGAAATTGCCACTTTTCTAGCTACGTGTATTTTCACCGAAAGGTTCACAACAATATTGAAGATATTACATACGATGGGTGTAAAAATCGGACAGCAAGCATACGCATATGTAACGTCACGTAATTAACAGAGAATCGACCGTTCCGAAAGACGTTCGCTATTCGTCTCAAAAGAAGCCAGGACTGCTAGAAGGGAAGCACTATTGGAGCAAGACCATTTCTACGAAAAGCAAGGAGGAGCAATCTATGGACCCGGGTTGGCAGATTAACTAGTAAGCATCGATAATTCAATTTGAACCTCATCTAACGGTATCAAAACTTTGAACGCGTTTATCTCAAAACTATGTTTTTCTAATCGGCGCCCACGATATCTCGATAACTAATTGAGCGATCGAATTCAAATTTTGCACATACCTTCAGTAGCCTCTTTCTGAGGACTGGTAGCAGAATTGCGTCGAACAATAATTTTGCCCACATTTTATAACTCGTCGAATACCTGAAAATGTATGAAATATCGTTAATCAAAGTTTAACAGGCCGCTATTTTGTAACTAAATTTTTTTAAGTACTAATTCTGCTACCAGGGCTCAGAATACTCATACAGATTCAGGATATATATATATATTTTTTTTTTCAGATGCATACAGCATCACCCAGAGTGGGTGCCGATTGAGGCTGTTTTCGGCGGACCATGTTGTAAAAAAATAAAAATCTACATGCAAATATTTAAAATAATCTTTTTTTAATGTAGATACATTCTGTAAGGAACAATAAATACATATGTAAAATTTCATCAAGACAACTTCAACGGTTTAAAAGTTATTCCAACCCAAAAATGACGTCAAAAATCTCGCTCTAGACCAGACTGCCTTAACGCTTTCGGAACGATGCGCGTCAGACGCAGTCTCTCCGAAATATTTGTAATTATTTAGAAATGAATAGTTAATGCTTGGTGTGTTGGATTTGAATATGGCTTGATGGACACTATTCCTGACGGTATGGAGAATTCGAATATAAATTACTCTTTTATGGATTTTTGATTAATTCTTACTGAAAATAACGTGAAATATCAACTGTTCAAAAAATTAAATTTTTTATCGAGCGGGTCGCAATACCGCGCCACCTTTTTAAACCCATTTTTACCACTTTGGATTAAAATGTAATACATAGATTAGACTGTTTTTCATCGAGTATTCCAAGAAATAGCTGCTTAGCAGTGCTTACCTTCATTTATAAACAACTTTACTTCGAGCGATGCGCTCGTGCGGGGCAGTAACCGGTAAGCGGGGCAGAAACCCGAGCTTACCGTCTGCTTATCTGCATTTCGATGCAGATAAGAATGCAGATAAGGGACTCAAATGGTTTTGTGTTTTGTATTGTACCTTTATACATCCGGACGTATATGCCCGCTCTTCATGAATTGTACTTCGGAAATCAGCACTTATAGCCTGACTTTAATTTTATCTGATTATAGTACCATTTTGTTTTACACTATTCCACAAAATAAAAGGAACAGAACATTTCTTCAATTTTTTAGCGTTTTTGAAGCGCTGTTTTTTTGTGAAAACATGATCGTATCGAGAAAAAAAAAGCATTTTGAAGCTCAAAGTTTCTAGTTTCAAAACTTTTTGGCAAAACATCTTTGGGAACTACGATTATCGCGCAATCATAAGAAGTAGCGCGAGAAAAAATGTTGTCACATCTATTTGTTTTTTTTAAGGGTCTACGGGCTTGGGAATTAAAAAAAAATTAATTTAATGCACAGATCAGTTAGCTTGTTTATTCAGCTCCAATTTGTTTTTTTGTCTGTCTACGTCAATTTTTTGCTGAGATATTCGATTTTGAATGAAAAAAGATCCTTTTGTCTTTGATCATCGATATCTCAGCAACCAATGATCGCACAGGGAATTGAAGGGCAACTTTGAATACTTCAATAAATTTCCTGCAAGCGCATTTCGTTACTTTTTGAGATTTTTTTTCCCTTAACATTAATTTGAACATAATACAAAATAATTACTTTTTATGGTTTTTCAATAAATCTACCACTACTTTACAAATATTAATAGAAAGACTATTGTTGCCAGGTTTTTTTTCAACGTACTGTACCCCCAATAGCCTTGTAAATTTTTTAATTGATCTATCGAACCATTTTTCCGGACCGATTGGTCAAAGTTTTACAAGACGATTAAAGGAACAAGTATTGTTTCTAAACATCGTGTAATGATCATCAAAATGAAGAGGTCAATTTTTTCGACTTTTTTTACAACTTTGCTGTAGTTACTAAATTTGAGAAAAAAAATTCGAAAAACTTAAAAAAGAAAATTTTAATTTTTTTGTAGAAAATTTGTAAAACATTTCAGAAAACAATACTGACTCATTTTTAAAACGATTCGGCGTTTGTGTAGCATGATTTCACTTATCTTTAATTGTATAATTTAAAAGTTGATACCCCCAAGTTGTCTTCACTACTCGATCTGAGAATATTTATGCGAGTTTTTCGGCGAAGGTTATTAAGGTTACACAAAACAACCGATCTTTTTTTTCGAAGAAAAAAACTGATTAACAGCTTTTTATAAAACTAATGCTTTTTTGGAAAGAAAAACACTAATTAAGAGATTTTTTTTTAAAACCAATAGTTTTTTGGTTACTATTTCCTAAGTTTTGGTAAAAAAAAAATAATCGAAAGTTTTTGTAAACTTTAACTTTTTTAAATTTTTGATCATGCCTAAGTTTTGAAAACAACTGTTTTATATAACCCTAATAACTTTCGAAGGAAATATTGAGAATTAATCGCATAAATCTTCTCATCGACTAGTGAATACAGGTTGAGGGTATAAACTTTGAATGGATGCACTTGAATATGAGTGAAATTATAATGAGCAAAGGCCGAATCGTGTAAAGACTTAGTCACTATTGTTTCCCAAAATGTGGAACTTTTGAATTTCGAAATTTCGTTTTCCGATTCGTTATCAGCAACCTTGAAAACCATCATAAATGGATTTTCGGACAAAACTGAGAATTTTTTTTGTAGAATGTCGGCGATTTTGGATTAGCCACTTCGAGTTGCAAAATATGGATTTCGGATTCGTCATTGGTATCGTCGAAAACGGATTTTCAATCAAAACGGATAAGTTTTTTGCACAAATGTCGGCCATTTTGTATCCGGCATTTTGAGTTTCTGCTTTTGCATTTCGGATTCGTCATCAGCAACCTTGGAAACCCTTATAAATAGATTTTCGGACGAATGTGAGAAGTTTTTTCGTAAAATGTTGGCCATTTTGGATCGGTCATTTCGAGTTCCAAAATTTAGATTTCGAATTTGTCATTAGTATCATCGAAAATCCCTATATACTGATTTTTATGCAAATCTGACAAGTTTTTTGCAAAAATGTCAGCCATATTGTATCCGCCATTTTGAGTTTCTAAAATTACATTTCGGATTCGTGATCAGCGGTTTCGAAACCCCCTGTATACGGATTTTGCTTCAAATCCGACATCTCTTTGATCTTTTGTCACAATTCTCGAGACTACAAAACACTGTGCGATCAGAGATATGAGGAAAATACAGTTTGGCGGATTAAGGACTTATGAACGGGATTTCGCCGATTTTCGGAGGTACTTTTCTCGCGGTTAAAAAAAATGACATATATTGACAACATTTTTTTTACAGATCATTTATGCGCGTTTATTTATATGTAAGAAAAAAATCGGAAATATTAACAAATGGCGGAGATATAACATAATAAAGCAATGTATTTTTTTTTTGCGCCCGCGTTGATGGTGAAAGTTCTCGGCATCGATGTGCGTGTCTGAAAAAAATGAACATATTTATAATTGCATAATAAATGTATCTTCAGTGTGAACCAACAATATTATTGAAAAAATTATTATAACAAAAATTCGAAACTTAAATTTTTTACTCAATTTTCTGTCGGTATTTTATTTTTCATATTTTTTTTGTGTCATTGAAATTTTTGTTTATGTGCTGCACACGATAGGTGATGATATTATTAATATGTTGTAAACATTTCGAAGCGATCTGACCCTTCGTTCAAGAGTTAGAACTTCCACAAGGTTCAAAAAAGTGTATCGTGGAAAAACGGCTTTGAAGTTGGCGGTCGAGCGCGCCGCGCGGTATCTATTATAAATGCACTCTTACCTTATCTTTGGAATTTTTCAATTCTGTAAAGCTTTAAATATTCCTAACCGTTGAGGCTAATGGAATCAAAAAAATGAAAAATGAAAATTTTTGAAATTTTTCGCGTATATAAGGCCTTAAGTGAGCGATACAAAAAAATTATACAGGTAGCTTACGTTTGTCGAAAGGTGGTCGTTCGAACTGGGACGAAGGGCCTTCGCTCTAAGCCCGATACGCTGGTGGTACAATAGTAGTTGATCGGACGCACACACGCTGTGTTTACAATGTTTTCTCGGATGTCTCGTTAGGTCGGTTCGCGAGAATGAAAGCATTGAATCGGTTGACAAGCGAACGGTGTTGCTTCGGCGTAAATAGAAATACTGACTTTTTATAAAGAAAACGAACTTAGGTTATAAAACGTGGAACAGAAAGTATGAGTCGTGATAAGAGATTGGAGTCGATATACGAGATTGGAGTGGATCAGAAGAAGTCTTTCTCGTTCGAATGTTGCTGCGGGACTCTATGTTAGACTCAGCGATAGACTGCTGGATGAAGATTAGATGTTGGGTTCGGACTGATGTTGGATTACGACTAGCGTTGCATTTGTCCTCTGGGCCTTCCTGCTCTAGATTCTACATTTGGGTAGAGTAGCGAAAAAAGGGGTTTTCGATCCTTAATGTTCTTTTGCCCAATCAGGAAGGCGATGTGGGAGTCTGTTCCTTACGTCTCGCAGACCAAGCCCACGTAATATTAATTACTTGGCCAATCAGGGCGGGGGCCATAGAAATCTTTTCTTTGCGAGTTTTTCGTGGAAAAGCGCGCGGAGTTGGATTTGTTTATATGAAGTCTGGGGCCTCGGTCCCGAGTCGCCTCGCGATAACGTAGCGACTAGGCGCGTCGCAGGCCTTCCACGTGAATTCGATTTTCATCGCGCTCTCAAATTTATGACCGGGTCGAGTGGAGTTTTCCGGTGCCCTCGATCTATCTTTGGTTCCCATGTGGTTAAAATCGAATCAACGTTAGGGTCTGGTGGCGGGTGATCTTCGAGTCATCTGGCTCGCAGTCATGTATATTTTTTGTGTTACGACTTCTCGGAGAAATCGAGCCAGATAAGCCAGGAGGCGCTCAACTCGCGCGGGGTAAAAACAAATTTCACCAACATCATTCGCCAAAATCGTTTTTGATTTAATCTTATTTCCGGTCAGAGCAAATGGATCATTTGAGCGGTGCTCGAAGGTAGAAATTTAATCGTAGAATTAGTCTTTACGCGACAAAGACGAAATCAACGGCTGGCTTGATGTTTCGACATGAGTTGTAACCCTTTTCGAACATACTCATAATTCAATTTATCGATTTAATTTTATTTTGAGGTAATAAGCGCCGTGACGTGCGAGGTGCGTTACTGAAACGGAGCCTGCGTAATTATTCGTTGGCACCAAGAGAATAAAGATGAATCGATGCTCCGAACGGTTTTCGCATATTCTAACAGAGATTGCTAAGAAGAATCGCCGAAATTCGTTTTCGATTTTATCAGATTTTGGGTCATCATTTGGCCGGTGCTCGAAGATACAAGTTTAATCATAGAATCACTCTCTACGTGATCAAAACGAAATCAACGTCTGGCTTCATGTTTCGGCATGAGCTTAACTCTCTTCGAACATACTCATCATTGAATTTTTTTATTTAATTTGATTTTGATTTTATTTTGTTCCTAAAATAAAATTGGAACACGGTGTGCATCGAGTATGATCCGTTAAATCAAGTACTTTACCATCGTATCTCAGATAAATCACTTTCACGCACACGAGAAGGGTTGGTTCAGTCAAGACGGAAGGTGGCTACGTTTTAATGTGCCCCGTTAAATGGGACTTTCGAACGGCGAGGCCCGGCTGCACTGCTTTAGAGAATTGGAAGATTAAGTCCATTTAAGTATAATTCTACCACCGTCGTTCGCTTACCGTCCAATTGAACCCCTCAAGCGATGTTTTTGAAAGTCAAAATGTATCCGTTGCGTTTTCCCGCCCCCAAAAACCTGAAGATGCACCGCATTCAATTTTAATAAAATAAGACAAATTGAGCAGAAATAGTCCTTCTGAAAATAACATCTTAAATGAGCTTCGGCAGTCGAGATTTAAGTTAAATCGCTGTTTTGCATGTAAAAAAAGCATACTCATTCCATGGTTATTCCATTCCATACTCTCGGAAACTCTTTTAAGCTGTTCATTAGTTAAACCGCAATGCGCTTACTCACACCCGAAAACGGAACGTTCACCGCGTTTGGACGAAGTTGTCGGAATCCTTTTCAGCCAAAAAATTGTAGGCGTCGCTTTTTGCCATTTACCCCCTTCAGGGGGTATGACCGTCTAAAAGATTGTTTTTTAAGCAATTTTTAGGAATGAATTTTGCAAAAACTATCTATACATTTTGATGAAATACTTTATTGAAATTTAAACAGGTTATGCGCTGTTATGCAGGTCGTGGCGTGAGACGCTTGTCCAATCGGACGCACGGGTTGCGGCGATCCTAGTCGTCTGAAACAGGAGAACAATATTTTTTAAATCTATATGAATGTAGTTATCGTTTGAACTAGAACTAAGGACGAAATTTTTTATCGGAATCACCGCTATTTAAATATTAAGGTTTAATTTTCCCGGAAAATTGTTAACTAAAGTATTCAAGCTATCGGTATCATTCTAGTTCAGACTATAGGTAAAGGTTCCCTCGAAATGTGTGCAAAACCCGAAGTCAATCGGTGCAATAGTTTTTTAGAAAAACGTACGCCCGACCTGAAAAATATCGTTTCGAGAAAACCGCGTTCAAAGTTTGCCATACATTTAGCACTGATACGGCTGAACTCACGGTGGATAACAACTGATTTGAGTAACTTACCGGTAATCAGTTATACCGGGACCATACAGACCACCTTTCTCAGCGTCAAAAAAAGAATATTGAGCCGCACTCGATTCTCTTCTGGCGGTCCGCGCCTCTTTAGATACGGTAGACGCCCGTTTGTTGGACCGTTATATACGCTCGTTGCCTCTACATTCTGCGTATTGTTTTGCATTAGGGCCGATTTGGATTCCAAATACATCCAGAATTTTTAGGATTTACATGAATCCTTCATTAAAAATAACGACAGCTAAATAATTAGAAATATCTATGGTGTCTTTGGCACAGTGCAAATGTTTTAGAGAATTATCGCGAGCTTTTGATATTGTTTTTCTCTATGACCACATTTTTCAACGACTTCTATCCGGGACCTCCATGTTCGAAATTGAATCGGCTTTGCTTCTAAAAGAGCGGAATGCCATTTTTTTCAAATTTCTTTTTTTTCCGTGGAATATATTTTCTCACATGGGCGCTATATTTCTTTCGAAGAGGGCTTGAAAAACCATTCGAAAAGCCCATCTCCACCGTCCCAAAATGGCCGCCGAAACATTTGTACAAATAGGTGGTCACCCTTAAATTGTCACTCTATATATAATTTCAAATTCGCATTGAGTAGGGGCAAGTATTTTGAGATATTTGAATTCAGTTGCATCATAAATTGTTTTCAAACTTTTTATTACCTATTTATGAACTTGAAACTTCGTTTAAAAAAAAATCATGTTGAACAAATCAAAGAACATCTATATTAACGAAATCGACAAACGAATTTTTATTGAATAAATTAATAATCCAAGCATTCATATAACACCTCATCACGTTGCTATGTTACATCCTAGCGAATGTACCTTCTCTCATCTAGGTGTCTTCTCGGTTATTCCCAATATCCTCATTTACCGTCATAAACATATTAAATGTATAAATCTAAGAATAAGACGCGTACCAGCATAAAAAGGAACTTGCGTACGTTCTGCGAGCATATTCAAACCATTGCCATATATGCACGATGGCAGCACCGTCACAGTCATCGACTTTTCCTATCACATTGGTTTTTAACAAGAACATGACCTCAGGCAAACATTCCACGCTCCACGCAAAAACTTTACGCTGGCCATCCGCTAGGAGACAAAGAGAAGTCTGCATGATTCGACCCGGTAACAGAGTGTGAAAACATCTGGGGTGTCCGAATCAAACGGTCGCCGCGCTATCGCGAACGACTTAGCGCGAATTTCGGCTACACACCTCATGCGCGTTCCGTTAACAACGCGAAATCGCCCCTCCCATCAGCGCCGTTATTTCTAAGAAGAGAAACCGAAGATTGTCTTCCACTCACTCGAATAATTCGCATGCGAACCAAGAAGGATCAGCGTGCAAAAGGTCAAAGCAGTATTCCGTCAACCAACATCGAGTCAATTTCTTCTATCGAGTCTTGTTCCAGAAGCCTAACGAATATCTCCAATTAAGCTTCATACGAACAGTCTTCATTTTTCGAGTCACACAAGTTTTATTTTACACTTGTTTAATTTCTATCATCGGTCCGTGAATATCAGTCTCAATTCATCGACCTCGCGCGCCCTTCATATTTCTATTCACGCGTAATGCCAGTCATAGTAAACACGTCGATTATACACACGACCAGCGTAAAATGCTGCGAGTGCCTTACCAGCCATTGTACCAGCGAGCGCATCAGGCTAAGAGCGAAGGCCCTTGTAACGCGAGCGACAACAAACCGTTCACGCGAGCGAGCGACCGACCGAGCCTCAAACACAACCAATGTAAGCTAACTTTCCTTTTTCTTTTTATATCATTCACCGTGGTCCTGGTAGTTTTAACCCGGCTAGTAATCTTATAATAAATAACATAGTGTCAATCGTACACAAGCCTGTCGAGTTATTCCTCTGTACCGAACCTCGGATGAATTCCTTAATTATATTCTTCCCCACGCACCACCCCTCCCTTTTTACCCTCATCCCCTGCTATTGCGCTAGGCGTAGGCAACAAAGAGGGAAACAAAAATATTATGCTCTCATCCCCTTCCGGATGTGACATATTAATTTTTCGGGGCTTGTCTGGGATCTTAAAAAGGGAATCTGCTAATGAATCCAATGTCTATAAGTGATTCGGAAATTGAGACATCGGATTTGTTACGTGGTTTGGAACCTCCTAAGCGATCGATAAAGAAATTACAAAAATCCTCAAAAATCGAAAACAAACCCACAAAAACCATAACGACGTTAGGAACAAACCAGTTAATATCCACAAGAGACGCAATAAGCTGCGTCCTCGAATTCTTTTTTTTTGTTTATTATTATTAAAACTATAATCTGTCATACAAATATAACAATGAATAGTTTTGATATTGGTTGGAAACACAAAAGAAACAAGATAGCAGAACACTGGCAAGTAGCAATATAGAGTAGTTTAGATGGTGCATCCATTGATGCACTCTAATCTATTTATGTGTGGTTATTCCGTGTGGGAGCATTCGCGTAGAGCCAGGGGCTTGTCTTTTTTTAGTCTTCTCGTAATTGCTCGTCTGTCAAGTAGGTTGGTCGCGAGTAGGTTTGAATGCTGGTCAAGTCTCGCTTCGTACGTCGTGCATAGTTTTTGTGCAACGGTTTTGATTTTTCTATCCCGAGATCTTGGTGTAGTCTGGCGTTGGTGACGAACCAAGGAGCGTTTGCCATGATGCGAAGCGTCTTGGCTTGAAATCTTTGGAGGATTTATATATTCGAGTTGCAAGCAGTTCTCCAGAGTTGGATATGTACGTCCAGATGGGTTGAACTATAGTTTTGTAGATTAGTACTTTGTTGTAGAGCGATAGCTTTGACTTCCTACCGATGAGCCAGTACATTTGTTTGACTTTAATGTCTAGTGCCTTTCGTTTATTTTTTATGTGCCCATTCAGTGAGACCGTAGGGCAGTTCGTTTTTTTCATCGTAAATGCGAGGTGTACCGATTTTGTGTCACTAGCCTTGATTCTCTATCGTGCTAGCCATTCTTGTACATCGCTTAATCCCTTCTCGACCATTCTCGATGCGGTGTGCGCGTTTTCGTGGACGGCTAGGACAGCTGTATCGTCAGCGACGGTGGCTACAGTGACGTTGTTGTTATTATCCACAGGGAGGTCGGCTGTGAACAAGGTATAAAGAAACGGGCCTAGGACACTCCCTTGGGACGGTGGAATTGGGAGAATTCTGTTCCATGTCTGACTTAAAATTTTCGATTTCTCAAGTAGGATTTCCGGAGCAGGTAGTATTGCGGGAGTAGATGTACGGTAGCGGTTCAAACTCAAGTGGTGGCATCTCAGGGGGGAGCGGGTGTCCAGCGTGGGGAAGCCACAGGATGTCCCTATGGAGGGGGTAGCCATGTGGTCCGACGAGCGACTGGCGGGGAAGCGGCTGTCGATAAGTGTTGTGTGTGTGTGTGTGTGCGCGTGCGCGTGCGTGCGTGTGACAACCATATATGGGTCGGAAAATTTTTGGTAATATGAAAACGTTAGGTGCCACATGAATGGCGGCCTTTCAAAACCCATTATTTATGACATGCAGCTGGTTCCATTCCGAAAGACAATGTCTATTGCATGCGCCCCGTCTTTAAGCTCGCCAACACTCGAGACAGGTTCTGACAGGTTCCTTGGAAAGACTAAAAGCTTGAGGGATCAAAGGTTGTGACCGCGGATAGACCACTTGAGCGCAGCTGCACCCTTGGAAAGTCTCATCGAGGTCTCCATTCCGAAAGATAATATCAAGATGTTTGCATGCGCGTCCACCCGTCACGAATCTCGCCAACACTTTAGACAGGTCTCGACAAGTCAGGATTTCTTGGAAAAACTATAAACTTTAGGCATCTATCGGGAAGGGCCGTTGGCGCCGATGGACCACTTGAGCTGCAAGACCCACAAAATCTTTTGACCCGATGCATCCCGACTTCCTGTTTTTTGTCTCATGTTCCTCGAGCGATCTACGCGTTATCGGGAAAGTCCGTTTTCCCGAGAGAGGGCCGATTTTTTTCCCCCGAAGGAAGAGCCTTTTTAATAATCCGCTCCGCTCAAATCTGGCCGTACTTTGCATAAAGCAGTCAGTCTGTTAACATCGTGAAAATTTTTCCAACTCGTCAACATGGAGCAAATTTTGCATGACCAAGCCGTGCTTTCACGCTCAATCGAAGATTTTGCCGCGTGGGAGCAACGATGCGTTGAGTTCATCGAAGGGCTGGAAACGCAAAGCCGGATTAAGCGCCTGCGATTATTAATTGGACATCAACAGTCGCTAATAGCCCAAATAGCGCGTCTGGAACGATTGAGGAATTGTGTGCGGAGTCGTTTCATATACACGAGCGCAGGACATGGTGATCATGAGTTAATCTAACGGGGGATTGAAACATTCTTCGAGAGTGAGATATTGACCGCGTCCATCGTCAATCGCAGCCACATCGAGCGGAGACACTTCCTAAATGATGCTCGCGTCCTAGTGCTTCATCATGTGCAAAATATTATCAGCAAGCACAAAATCATTAAAATCAATACAGTGTTTAATAGTGAATCCGCGAGTGGTGACAAACATACGAATAAAAGTGTCAACACGCGAAACTGCGACCTATTTATCACAAGCGATTTGAACGAGTAGTATGAATAGCGCGTTATGGACCCCACTTTAACCTTACTCGATGAATTTCAAGAACATGATCGTGGCTGGACTCTGCAGAAAATACTTAACTAAATTAAATAATAATGAAGGGGGCTTATTAGAATGGGAAATAATAATGAAGAGGGCTGTGGTTAACGTCAAATCGGGCGGTAATGCATGTTTCGCATGGGCAGTTGTCGCTGCCGTATACCCAGCCGAACGAAACAGTGACCGTCCATCTTCTTACCCTCATTATTCGGCAGTACTGAATCTGAAAGATATCGAATTCCCGGTGACGATGCATCAAATTAAAAAATTTGAACTTCATAACAATGTATTGATCAACGTGTATACCACCACCAAAAAAGACATTGTTCCGATACGAATCTCTCAACACAAGAAGGAAAAGCACATCAATTTGCTGTACATGCAAGATACCGAGGACAGCAATGTGCGGAACTTCGTATGGATCAAGAACCTGTCGAGACTCGTGAGGGCACAGCTGACCAAGATGGAGCATAAAAAATATATCTGTGATTGGTATGTAGTTAACATAATATATATATGTAATCATATATGTTGGACGAATTAAACAAAACAATCTTGTTTTTTATTTGCAGGTGTTTGCACTACTCCGGATCAGAGAAAAAATTGCAATCACAAGAGGTCGATTGTGGAGCAATAAATGACTGTGCAATTCGACTACCAGGTGACTCCAATGAGTGGCTCCAGTTCAGCAACTTTCATTGTGTATGCTGATTTGGAGTGTGTGTTGGCAAAGACCGATGGCGTGAACCTAGCGAAAGATATGTATCAACACCATGAAGGGTTTAGTATCGGATATTACGTGTGTTGTTTGTATGACGATTCATTATCTCCATATCACTCGCGTCGCAGTGCTGATTGTGTATCATGGTTTGTCGAAGAACTAAAAAATCTAGCACTGCAGATAAAAGAAATTTGTTGTGATACTGTACCAATGGTATATTTAACACCGGGTGAGTGGGCTGGTTTTCGAGCAGCGACTCAATGTCACATATGTGAGAAACCATTTGCGCAAGACGATGTACGCATTCGAGATCATGGCCATCTAACTGGACGCTATAAAGACCCTGCCCATTCAAACTGCAACTTAAATTACAAACAGTCATTTTTCATTCCAGTAGTTTTCCACAATTTATCCGGTTATGATGCGCTTATTATAATCAAGGAAGTAGCCACAGCGTTCGAAGGAACAACCAATGTGCTTCCAATCACAAAGGAGAAATACATCTCCTTCACGAAGCATGTTGAAATTACAGACGATTCAAAACACAAGATCCAATTGCGCTTTATCGACTCATACAAATTCCTCAACACGAGCCTCAACAAATTAGCATCATTCTTGACCGAGGACAAACTCAAAATTTTATGCACGCAATTCCCAACTCTCTCGACAGACGATTTCAATTTGCTGACGCGAAAAGGGGTCTTTCCTTATGAATATATTGATGACGTGACCAAGCTAGACGGCACTTGCCTACCACCACGTGACGCATTTTACAGTTCCCTGACAGATGCTACAGTGTGTGAGAGCTAGAACACACATGCTGAGAACGCTTGGGAGCGGTTCTCCATTCGAACGCTGGGCGACTATAGTGATTTGTACCTGAAGACAAATGTCTTGTTATTAGCCGATATTTTCGAAAACTTTCGAAATACATGCGTTAAGAGCTATGGCCTAGATCCCGCGTAGTACTACACATTGCCGGGGTGTACCTGAGACGCAATGTTAAACCACTCGAATATCAAGTTTGAATTCCTAACTGACATCGATATGGTTTTATTCGTTGAGCGGGGTATGGGCGGTGGTCTGAGTCAATGCTCGAACCGATGCGCATGTGCCAATAACAAGTACATGGAGTCGTTTAATCCATCGAAAGCATCATCATACTTGATGTATTTTGATGTCACTAATTTGTATGGATGGGCAATGTGCCAACCCTTGCGATATGCAGATTTTCGATGGGTCGACGACGTGTCCAATTTTGATCCATCATGCATCGCGCTAGACTCACCTATAGGCTACATCCTTGAAGTCGACTTGGAATATCCCCAATCTCTACATGATGCGCACAAAGACCTACCGTTTTGTCTAATACATCAAAAACCGCCGGGTAAGCAGGGGGAAAACTTGTTGGCAACCGTCTGCGATAAAAAGCGCTACATCATACAGTACCGTAATTTGCAACAGTGCTTACGCCATGGACTTTGTCCCATGAAAATCCGTAGAGTCCTACAGTTTACACAATCCCCATGGCTGCATTCATATATTGAGTTAAATACCCAGTTTCGAACGCTTGCCATAAACGATTTCGAAAAGAATTTATTCAAATTAATGAATAATGCGGTCTTTGGCAAAACGATGGAGAATGTGTGCAATCATGTAGATGTACAGCTTTTAAGAAAATGGGAGGGCAGGTATGGTGCGGAGGCAATGATTGCGAAGCCAAACTTCCACAGCCGAAGCGTTTTTTCGGAAAACCTCGTTGCCGTGGAAATGCGCAATTTCGAGGTGGAATTCAACAAGCCGATATATGTGGGTATGTGCATACTCGACATATCCAAAACGTGCTTGTATGGATTTCATCACGAGTATATGGTACCTCTGTATCGAGATAAATGTAAAGTCATGTATACCGATACGGAAAGTCTCATATATGCCATTGAGAGCGATGATATATATGTCGGCATGAAGCACGACATTTCAAAATTCGGTACAAGCGATTATTTGGCGGACAATAGGCATGGTATACCGCTCGTCGACAAGAAGGTACCCGGTCTCATGAAGGACGAATGTAATGGAGCAATTATGACCGAATTTATTGGACTTCGATCGAAAATGTACCCGACACGTGTCGAGGGTAAGAAGGACACAAAAAAAGTTAAAGGTGTCAAGAGTAGCGTTGTTGCGAGGTCAATTACGTTTGACGATTATGCTGAATGCTTGAAGGAAAATATTGAAATGGAGCGTAGTCAAACATGCATTCCATTAAAATTACACAAAGTCTACACCATTCGCGAGACGAAAATTGCTCTGAGTCCTCATGACGATAAGCGGTATATCATACCTGGGACCTCTGATACTATGTATTACTATCTGATACTATGTATATCTGTATTCTATAATGCCCCATAGGGGCATTATAGAATACCGTCGTAAAAAGTTTTGTAAATTTTTTTCTACAACCGTGATGTAAAATTGTGTACATTTTTTTGTGAACATCGATGTATAAAACTCAAGAAAATTATGTATATATTGTGTTCACTCGATGTAAAACTTGTTAAAATTATGTTCGTTGTTGTAAATATTTGATCGGGTAAGAATGGATTTATTATTTTCTGTAAATAAAGAAACGGACTTTTTATAATCCCATGTGTTTATTCACTCTATCCATCGTTCATAAGACGTTTGAAGACATTCATGAGAGGTTCGAAGACGTTCAAGAGATCTGTGACGATATTCATAATACGTTTGAAGACATCGATGAGGGGGTCGACGACGTTTTAGAGACTTTCAAAGACATTCACGAGGCTTTGGAAGATGTTCCATAGATCTTCGACGACATGAAAGTCTTCGGTTTATGGATCTTGTCGAAAGTCTCTTGAACGTCTTCTAACCTCTCGCGAATGTCTTTGAAGGTCTCTTAAGCACCTTCGAACCCCTCATGAATGTCTGAAAAAAGGATTGTGAATGTCGTCAAAAGTCTCTTGAACGTCTTCGAGCCCCTCGTGAATGTCTTTGAAAGTCTCTCAAGCGTCTTCAAACTCCTCATGAATGTCTTCAAACGTATTATGAATGTCGTCGAAAGTCTTTAGAACGTATTCAAAAATATCTTGAACGTCGTCAAACCCCTCATGAATGGCTTTGAAAGTCTCTAAAACGTCGTTGACCCCCTCATCGATGTCTTCAAACGTATTATGAATATCGACAAAGATCGCTTGAATGTCTTCGAAAGTTTCTCGAACTTCTTCAAACCCCTCGCGAATGTCTGTGAAAGTCGCTTAAGCGTCTTCAAACGTATTGTTAATGTCGTCAAAAGTCTCTTGAACGTCTTCGAGCCCCTCGTGAATGTCTTTGAAAGTCTCTCAATCCTCTTCAAACCCCTCATCAATGTCTTCAAACGTATTATGAATGTGGTCGAAAGTCTTTAGAACGCATTCGAGAGTATCTTAAACGACTTCAAACCCCTCGTAAATGTCTTTGAAAGTCTCTTGAGCGTCTCTGAACCCCTCATGGGTGTCTTCAAACGTATTATGAATGTCGTCAAAGATCTCTTGAATGTCTTCGAAAGTTTCTTGAACCCAAACAAACCCCTCGTGAATGTCTGTGAAAGTCTCTAAAACGTCGTCAAACACCTCGTTGATGTCTTCAAACGTATTATGAATATCGTCACAAATCTCTTGAACGTCTTCGACCTCTCATGAATGTCTTCAAACGTCTTATGAACGTTTTTGAAAGTCTATTGAACGTCTCACGAACATCTTCAAACGTCTCATGAACGTCGTAAGAAGTTGCTCGAAACTCTTTGAACCCCTCATGCATGTTTTTTCGTGGAACGTGGGTACGAGGAGATGGATAGAGTGAATAAACACATGGGATTATAAAAAGTCCGTTTCTTTATTTACAGAAAATAATAAATCCATTCTTACTCGATTAAATATTTACAACAACAAACATAATTTTGACAAGTTTTACATCGAGTTAACACATATACATATATACATAATTTTCACGAGTTTTATACATCGATTTTCACAAAAAAATGTACACAATTTTATATCACGGTTGTAGAAAAAAAAAATTTACAAAACTTTTTACGACGGTATTCTATAATGCCCCCCATGGTAGGGTATCAGAGGTCCCAGGTATGATATACCGCTTACCGCTTACCGTTATGAGAAGTCAGAGAAATTTTCGTCTCGCGAATGGTGTAGACTTTGTGTAATTTTGATGGAATGCATGTTTGACTACGCTCCATTTCAATATTTTCCTTCAAGCATTCAGCATAATCGTCAAACGTAATTGTCCTCGCCACAACGCTACTCTTGACACCTTTAACTTTTTTCGTGTCCTCCTTACCCTCGACACGTGTCAGGTACATTTTCGATCGAAGTCCAATAAATTCGGTCATAATTGCTCCATTACATTCGTCCTTCATGAGACCAGGTACCTTCTTGTTGACGAGCGGTATACCATACCTATTGTCCGCCAAATAATCGCTTGTATCGAGTTTTGAAATGTCGTGCTTCATGTCGACATATATATCATCGCTCTCAATGGCATATATGAGACTATCCGTATCGGTATACATGACTTTACATTTATCTCGATACAGAGGTACCATATACTCGTGATGAAATCCATACAAGCACGTTTTGGATGTCGAGTATGCACATACCCACATATATCGGCTTGTTGAACTTCACCTCGAGATTGCGCAATTCCACGGCAACGAGGTTTTCCGAAAAAACACTTCGGCTGTGGAAGTTTGAATAAATAATTTGAATAATTTGAATAAATTCTTTTCGAAATCGTTTTTGGCAAGCGTTCGAAACTGGGTATTTAACTCAAAATATGAACGCAGCCATGGCGATTGTGTAAACTGTAGGACTCTATGGATTTTCATGAGGCAAAGTCCACGGCGTAAGCACTGTTGCAAATTACGGTAGTGTATGATGTAGCGCTTTTTATCGCAGACGGTTGCCAAAAGCTTTTTCCCCTGCTTACCCGGCGGTTTTTCATGTATTGGACAAAACGGTAGGTCTTTGTGCGCATCATGTAGAGATTGGGGATATTCCAAGTCGACTTCAAGGATGTAGATTATAGGTGAGTCTAGCGTGATGCATAATGGATCAAAATTGGACACGTCGTCGACTCATCGAAAATCTGCATAAGGCAAGGGTTGGCACATTGCCCATCCATACAAATGGGTGACATCAAAATACATCAAGTATGATGATGCTTCCGATGGATCAAACGACTCCATGTACTTGTTATTGGCACATGAATATCGGTTCGAGCATTGACTCAGACCACCGCGTATACCCCGCTCAACGAATAAAACCATATCGATGTCAGTTAGTAATTCAAATTTGACATTCGAGTGTTTTAACATTGCATCTCAGGTATACCTCGGCAATGTGTAGTAATACGCGGGATCTAGGCCATAGCTCTCAACGCATGTATTTTGAAAGTTTTTGACAATATCGGCTAATAACAAGACACCTGTCTTCAGGTACAAATCGCTATAGTCGCCCAGCGTTCGAATGGAGAACCGCTCCCAAGCGTTCTCAGCATGTGCGTACTCGCTCTCACATACTGTAGCATCTGTCAGGGAACTGTAAAATGCGTCACGTGGTGGTAGGCAAGTGTCGTCTAGCTTGGTCACGTCATCAATATATGCATGAGAGAAGACCCCTTTTCGCGTCAGCAAATTGAAATCGTCTGTCGAGAGAGTTGGGAATTGCGTGCGTAAAATTTTGAGTTTGTCCTCGGTCGAGAATGATGCTAATATGTCGAGACTCGTGTTGAGAAATTTGTATGAGTTGATAAAGCGCAATTGGATCTTGTGTTTTGAATCGTCTGTAATTTCAACATGCTTCGTGAAGAACATGTATTTCTTGTTTGTGATTGGAAGCACATTGGTTGTTCCTTCGAATGCTGTGGCTACTTTCTTGATTATAAAATGCGCATCATAACCAGATAAATTGTGGAAAATTACTGAAATGAAAAATAACTGTTTGTAATTCAAGATGCAGTTGGAATGGGCAGGACCTCTATAGCGTCCAGAAAGATGGCAATGATCTCGAACGCGTACATCGTCTTGCGCAAGTTGTTTCTCACATATGTGACATTGAGTCGCTGTTCGAAAGCCAGCCCACTCACTCGGTGTTAAATATACCATTGGTACATTATCACAGAAAATTTCTTTTATCTGCAGTGCTAGATTTTTTAGTTCTTCGACAAACCATGATACACAATCAGCACTGCGACGCGAGTGATATGAAGATAATTAATCGTCATACGAACAACAAACGTAATATCCGATACTAAACACTTCATGGTGTTGATACATATCTTTCGCTAGATTCACCCCATCGGTCTTTGCCAACACACACTCCAAATCAGCATACATAATGAAAGGATGTCGCTCTTTCCGGCTAAAGTTGCTGAACTAGAGCCACTTATTGGAGTCATCTGGTAGTCGAATTGCACAGTCATTTATTGCTCCACAGTGGACCTCTTGTGATTGCAATTTTTCCTCTGATCCGAAGTAGTGCAAACACCTGCAAATAAAAAACAAGATTGTTTTGTTTAATTCGTCTAACATATATGATTACATATATATATTATGTTAACTACATACCAATCACAGATATATTTTAATGCTCCATTTTGGTCAGTTGTGCCCTCACGAGTCTCGGCAGGTTCTTGATCCATACGAAGTGCCGCACATTGCTGTCCTCGGTATCTTGCATGTACAGCAAATTGATGTGCTTTTCCTTCTTGTGTTGAGAGATTCGTATCGGAACAATGTCTTTTTTGGTGGTGGTGGTAGTATACACGTTGATCGATACATTGTTATGAAGTTCAAATTTTTTAATTTAATGTATCGTCACCGGGAATTCGATATCCTTCAGATTCAGTACTGCTGAATAATGAGGGTAAGAAGATGGACGGTCACTGTTTCGTTTAGCTGGGTAAAGGGCAGCGACAACTGCTCCTGCGAAACATGCATTACCGCCCGATTTGACGTTAACCACAGCCCTCTTCATCATTATTTGCAGCGGCAATGATATGGAGCACCCGGCACGCATCGGATTATACTTATTCACATTTATCATGAGGTTAAGTATTTTCTGCAGAGTCCAGCCACTATCATGTTCTTGACTTTCATCGAGTAAGGTTAAAGTGGGCTCCATAACACGCTATTCATACCACTCGTTCAAATCGCTTGTGATAAATAGTTCGCAGTTTCGCGTGTTGACACTTTTATTCGCATGTTTGTCACCACTCGCGGATTCACTATTAAACACTGTATTGATTTTAATGATTTTGTGCTTGCTGATAATATTTTTCACATGATGAAGCACTAGGACGCGAGCATCATTTAGGAAGTGTCTCCGCTCGATCTGGCTGCGATTGATGATGGACCCGGTCAATATCCGACTCTCGAAGGATGTTTCAATCCCCCGCCAGATTAACTCATGATCACCATGTCCTGCGCCCGTGTGTATGAAACGACTCCGCACACAATTCCCCAATCCTTCCAGACGCGCTAATTGGGCTATTAGCGACTGTTGATGTCCAATTAATAACCGCGGGCGCTTAATCTGGCTTTGCGTCTCCAGCCCTTCAATGAACTTAACGCAGCGTTGCTCCCACGCGACAAAATCTTCGATTGTGGTCATGCAAAATTTGCTCCATGTTGATGAGTTGGAAAAACTTTCACGATGTTAACAGACTGACTGCTTTATGCAAAGTGCGGCCAGATTTGAGCAAAGCGGATTATTAAAAAGGCTCTTCCTTCGGGAAAAAAAAATCGGCCCTCTCTCGGGAAAACGGAGTTTCCCGATAACGCGTAGATCGCTCGAGGAACATGAGGCAAAAAACAGAAAGTCGGGATGCGTCGGGTCAAAATATTTTATGGGTCTTGCAGCTCAAGGGGTCCATCGGCGCCAACGGCCCTTCCCGATAGATCCCTGAAGTTTATAGTATTTCCAAGAAATCCGGACTTGTCGAGACCTGTCTAAAGTGTTGGCGAGATTCGTGACGGGTGGACGCGCATGCAAACATCTTGACATTATCTTTCGGAATGGAGACCTCGATGAGACATTTCAAGGGTGCAGCTGCGCTCAAGAGGTCCATCTGCGGTCACAGCCTATGATCCCTAAAGATTTCAGTTTTTCCAAGAAACCGGGCGAGTGTTGGCGAGCTTAGAGACGAGGCGCATGCAATCGACATTATCTTTCGGAATGGAACCAGCTGCATGTCATAAATGATGGGTTTTGAAAGGCCGCCATTCATGTGGCGCCTAACTTTTTCATATTACCGAACATTTTCCGACTCATATATGGTTGTCACACGCACGCACGCACACACGCGCGCGCTCACACATACACACACACACACACACAACACTCATCGACAGCCGCTTCCCCGCCAGTCGCTCGTCGGTCCATATAGCTACCCCCTCCATAGGGACATCCTGTGACGTCACACGTGTCCGCCCGCCCTCCCTCCGCACTTAGCTTCCCCGCGCTGGACCCCCCCCCCCCTCCCTCCGCCGTACCCCCGCACTTGGCTTCCCCGCGCTGGACACCCCCCCCCCCCCCCGCCCCGCACCGCTCCACCCTGCGATGCCGCCACTTGAGTTAGAACCGCTGCAGTACATCTACTTGCGGGTTAGTTTTTTTTTATCTTATACAGTAGACCCACGTGCCACACTTTATAGAAGGCCGGCTGTATGTCTAAAAATACCGCTGAACAGTACTTTTTTTTTCTCGAGCGCGTTGGCTATCGTATTATGTACTCTATTTACTTGCTCTATCGTTGAATGGCTGGGTCTAAAGCCAAATTGATGGTCAGGAATAATATCTCGCTCGTTGAACGATTTTTTTATGCGCGAAAGCCATAATTTTTCGAAAGGAGGATACAAGGGTGTCTCAGAAACCGATTTTAAGCCGTGTCACCCAGGAGGATACAAGGGTGTCTCAAAAATCCATTTTAATCCCAATTAAAGAATTAATCATAATAATTACGCTGTTTTTCAGGTCGCCGTTATCAATCTATTCAGTACCGTCTAACGATATCACCCTTGCACTCGCAATGAAAAAAAGGGAGCAAATTCTGAGTTACACTATCTTCAGTACAGAACATCCGAAATTGTTTATATTTTAAACCCGCCGATCTCACTGTTTCAAAATTCGAGAGAGCTTCCCAGTCGTGAACCTAGATATAGTCGCATACATGAATTCGAAATTCATTTACGTATCCATCATATTATATCAGAAAATCACTATATTACGATATGCCTACGCAACGGTGAAAAAAGAGCGCCGAATACTCCAAAATAGATCGTTATTATCGATCCAAGCCTCGGACAAATTGTATACAATTTAATGAAGAAGCCGAGTTATATGGCGGTACTTTCTGGCAATAGAGTACACGTTATTCAATGTATCAAAAAATCTGATCAGGTTAAAAGAATTTTAAAATCAATTGCCTGTCACTCGTGGGAGCGAAATATCTCTCCTTACCCCTCGAACGCATATCTTACCAAAAAGAGAAAGTCCAACCTACAATTATTTACTTCCGCCATATTACCTTTTCGGAGACACCTGGTACAAGTTCATGTCTGTTCCGGTCGATGCCATACTACCTGCAAGCACGAAATCGACGACGAAGTCTACTTGGCGATACACGAACCCAGCATCACCAACATCATGTGGGATCTATTCCACAGAAGTTATCGACAACGTACGAGAACGTGTAATGTTTCCCGTGGAGACACCCGCTGTCGTAAACAATATGGCACGGGGCATCAGTGGTTAAAACACTGTCAATCAAGAGGACAAGTTAAATCTCCTGGATAACAACGGTCCATAACACCAAGCGGACTCGATCTGGAATCGCACCGGGGAAAAAAATCATTCAATTCGGTACAACAAGCGCTGGTTTCACCTGAACGTCGCCCGTGCGAGCGATCAAGCTCCTCATAGAGACAGTCGTCCACGCCTACAGCCTACACACTGTGGACGGCTGGTCAAATTATCTCGTCGGTGAAGTATAGGACTCGGTTACCTACTTCCTGATACACCTAGAGTCAGCCTCTCGCTGAACCAGAGAGCCAAGACCAACGCTGCGACACATGATCTAGTCCCTGTCATCTCCGATCATCCAGAAAACAACCAATCCTCCAAACCGCGTTCCTTCCCTTAAGTTCGCACAAGAAGACATATGACAATCATAATCATGCTGATAATATTTATTTTTGTCATCGTTGTTTTAGTCTTGTCACATAAGAAATAGGGTAAAATAAGTAAAGAAACATCTATGCATGGGGAAAAATAAAAAGGAGAAAACACGCACACATACATTTCATAGAAAAATGAAACAAAAACAAATTTATATAATTATTTTAAAAAAAACGGAGAACAAAGAAAAACTTCCTCATACAAAGATGTAGATATACAATAACTAAAAACATTCTGCTACAAAGATCATATACATCCTTTTCTGTAGTCTACATAATATTCTAATCCGAAGATTGTACCTACTGACACCGCAACCGTTCAAGAATAGGCTGATGACGATATTCAGATAACCTTTGAAACATCCATAATAATTTAGCGAGACGCTCAATCTCAAACCGGGAAGGTGTTACATCCTACCGAATGTACCTTCTCTCATCTAGGCGTTCTCTCGGTTATTCCCAATATCCTCATTTGCCGTCTCAAGCTTATTAAGTATATAAATCTAAGAACAAGATGCGTAACAGCATAAAAAGGAACTTGCTTACGTTCCGCGAGCATATTCAAACCATAGCGATATATGCACGATAGCAGCACCGCCACGCTATCGCGAACGACCTAGCGCAAATTTCGGCTACACACCTCATGCGCGTTCCGTTAACAAAGCGAAATTGCCCCTTCCATCAGCCCCGTTATTTATAAGAAGATAAACCAAAGATTGTCTCCCACTCACTCGAAAAATTCGCATGCGAACTAAGAAGGGTCAGCGTGCAAAAGGTCAAAGCAGTCTTCCGTCAATCAACATTGAATCAATTTCTTCTACCGAGTCTTAATTCAGAAGCCTAACGAATATCTCCAATTAACCTTCATACGAACAGTCTTCATTTTTGGAGTCGAAAAAGTTTTCTTTTACACTTGTATAATGTCTATCATCGGTCCGTGAATATCAGTCTCAATTCATCGACCTCGCGCGCCGTTAATATTTCTATCCACGCGTAGTGCCCGTCGTAGTAAACACGTCGATTATACACACGACCAGCGCAAAATTCTGCGAGTGCCTTACCAGCGATTGTACCAGCGAGCGCACCGGACCAAGAGTAAAGGCCCTTGCAATGTGAGCGACAACAAACCATTTACGCGAGCGAGCAACTGACCGACCGAGCGTCAAACACAACCAATGTGTTGTGCTAACTTTACCTTTTCTTTTTGGATCATTCACCGTAGCCCTGATCGTTTCAACCCGGCTAGTAATCTTATAATAAATAACATAGTGTCATTCGTACACAAGTCTGGCGAATTATTCCTCAGTACCGAAACCTCGCGTCGATTCCTTAATTATATTCTTTCCCACGCACTACCCCTTTTTACCCTCATCCCGTGCTATTGCGCTAGGCGTAGGCAACAAAGAGGGAAACGAAAATATTTTGCTCTCATCCCTTCCGGATGCGACAGTTATGACTGATCACCCGCACGTCAGCTGCCAGGCGGTACGAGAAAGCGGGGGCGCTGCGTCGTCTGCGGAAAATTCTTCGAAAACAATTGCCCGAATGACAATTTGTCTAATGAAATTTCCCGAAAGAATTATTTCCCGAACACAATGTGCCGAATGGATAATTTCTCGAATAGACAATTTCCCGCGTGGTCAATTTGGCGGATGGAAAGCTTTCTTCAGGGTGAACGATGAATCATAGTAAATTAACGTTCGTTAATCGTAAGATTTATTTCGCTGTATCATTTTGCATTCAAAATCTTGCGATATTTTTCAGTTTGACTCACTGAAAAAATACTTTATAAACTGAAAACTGTACATGTTAGTTAAGATACTAATTCAATAATAACTGAATATCTAAACTATTATAAAATTATAAAATTATTCAATTCATTATTAAATTAAAATTGGGTTTGTTTGGGGAACGTTTATTGGAGGCATTGTTCATTCGGGGAACTGTCCATTAGGGATATTTTGTTGGAGACATTTTTCATTTTGGAAATTGGTTTTCGGTTGATTGTTTTCGGAGAATTGTTCTTTCGGGAAATTGCATTTGAGAATTTTTTCATACGAGCAATTGTAATCTGGGGAATTGTTTTTCGAGAAATATTCCGCAAAGCGCGTTGCGTATGGCAGGGCTACGATTCGAGGCTGCGCAGAGCGCCTAACATAGAACGCTCCTACTGCGCTGCTAATAAAAAAGGTTAAGTGATACTCGAAAGGACGTATGTAGTATGGTTATGATACGAACGAATGACTTGATTCGATTCAACAACTTGGCAAGGGTGGAATAATTGTCGTGGTAAAAAAATCGTTCGGGAATTCAGCCGAATATTGAGATCTCCAGATTCAGTAGACAGGACGAAAAATGATCCAAACAAAACAATCGGAAAAAAATCACATTTCACTGGTAAAATGCCATTACATTTTTCATTCGTCCCCGCGTTTTCGCGTAATGTCGATTCAAAGTCAAAAAGTCGTCTGCTAAAGCAAAGCCCATCTTACTGTGTAAATTGTCGCGGCGTGTTCGTCAGTGTCAGGGGTGCTCGGTCGTGTCGATTTTTTTTTATTACTGGGCGTCAAGACGTATCCGCGTCTCTTGATATACACACGTAGTAGGGGAAGCATAGCTGTGAGTGCGAACCGTGCGGACATATTAGATGCCTCTCTTCCAGTGGTGCGAAACTAGTAAATTCGGTTACTTAATGATAATAAACTGGAAGTGATGGAGGCTTAAAAAAATCGCCAGTAAATATACAGGTGCTCATCCTGATTCGATATATATCGAAAAAAACTGCAAAATATATAAATAAATATTTAAAAAAAAAATGATTTTCTTAACATATAGTGTTTGCGCGTCGAACCCGAATTTTTGAATCGTTTTTGTGCCCTTCTTTTCTAAGATAAAGGGTTGGACGTCATATACCTTTATACGTATTTTATTATTGCAAAGAATTTTTGTTTAAAACATTTTTAAATCGGGCTATTGGTTATCGAGATATAGCTATTTTCATACTTTCAACCCCGATTCCTCAGTTCGGGAGGGATGGCCAACAAAATTTCATTGGGGTTACTTTCAGTATCCCACCATCTAGCTTCAGTGAAGAGGTGTACAAAAACCTGTACAAATAATGCGGTGGGTTTTAACACATTTTACTGAGCTAGTTGCCGCATTCAGCTTTGTCTTTTTTCTCTTCCTTAGTTCCTTTTCTCGTCAAAATAGCATATAGTGCATCGCTTGCGCAATAAATATTTTCTCGATATGCCTGACGTGTTTTTGCCGAAAGTCCTTGATCAAAATCTATGCTCAGACAGAATGACGCGAATAGCTTTAAACCAATGCCTGAAAGTTTCGTGGAACTTACATGGTTCTTCGGTATATTTTAAAAGCTTATACAATCAAGGGACACGAGTTCATATAAATGACACCACAACTGCACTTCACTTCTATGTAAAAAAAACAATCTACGCAAAGTTGCTGCCGTAAAGGATATGTCTCGTTTGTACATTTTTTTTAACACAACATGTGCGCTAGTAGCAGAGAAAACCGAAAAAGTAAAAAATGCTCATTATTATATCGTACATGCTCTTTGCTTATTCGAAAGTCATTATCTCACTATTTTGAATTTCTTGCCAACGAGGTGGTATGCTCAGTACCACCTTCGAACTGCATCGAATTCCGCAAACGTCTCTTCTTGTTTATTCTTAACTTTTACGCGTAATCACTGTCTGCGTTTTTTTGTCCGTTAGAAAAATGTACAACTACTTCGTTCATTCGAAGTAAACTGAGCTCAAAATATGAAGAGCTTGAACCGGTACTGACCGTTGAAAATGTACTGTCAACAGATACATATATACATATATGAATATATATATGAGGTATTCCACGTGAAGCCGGTGAACTTTTTCCGTGCCAATTCGATTCATTTTAAAAAAATCTGATTCCATTGACGATAAAAGACACCCTGCATTTTTTTACATTTTTCTAACCAAACCTTATTCAAAAAAAAATTTGTTTCCAAAAAACGCTCTGATTTAAAAATCTGAAAAAAATCCCAAAAATGCGTGATTATATGTAAAGAATTTCAAGCTATCACCCGTAGTGGAAGTATGATTTTTTCCGTGCTTTCTGAGCGATTGCCGGTCAAAAAATCGGATAAATTTCTGAACCGCATACTTCGGGCGGATACTTAAATATTTTAATAACCACAAAAACATTTTTAAAAAAATTCAGGTTAAGAAAATTCATTGAGGGTATCAAAATATTTAAGTATCCGCCTGGAGTAAGCGATTCTTGAATTTTTCGGATTTTTCAAAAATGTTAATGGCTTACAAAGCACAGAAAAAAGCATACTTCCACTGCGGGTGATAGCTTGAAAATTTTCATATATAATCACGCATTTTTGGGAATTTCGACGGTTTTTTAAACCGGGGCGTTTTTTGGAATTTTTTTTTTTTTGATTAAAGGTTGTTCGGGTAAATTAAAAAAAAATCAGGGTGTCTTTTATAGTCAATGGAATCAGATAAAAACAATTAATCGAATTGGCGGGGGGCAGGAAAAAAGTCCACCGGATTCACGTGAAATACCTTATATAGATACAGTGTACTACACTAAGTAAGCACGCAGACGGACAGACATATGATATCAAACTACACTAAAGAAAGGGGGCCAGCAATAGGCTAAAATGAAAAAGATCGTGTCCCCGAAGGTTCTAGAGTCTACTTAGAACCTTCGGAATTCTAATCTCCTCTGAGGCAGTAGTCTAATATTGCCCCAGAGGTGCACGGGGTTAATATCCAGCTAAAGGTCAGGCGCTCTTTAAAAAAGTTATTAGTCCATGTAAAATGTTCTATTAATCATACTATGTGCGAAATATTATCAATACTGATCATTTTCAGCTCCACACCACCACAATCAGCTTCGGAATATTCGTCATCAAATGTCAACTCCGATGCATACAATTACTACGACACATCTTCTTATTGGAGTAGTTACAGTGCTTGGCAACAGGGTTATTATGAAAGCGAACCGACGTCGGATGCTTACAACAATTATATTTTAGATCACAAGACCGAGGAGGACGAATTAGAACTCATTGGTATGTTGCTCCAAAAAAGTTTAACCATTACACCGTTGCCGAATAAATATTGCGTGCGATTTGTGATAATGTTCTGAATTCAAATGTTTATAAACGAAAAGTCTTCGTACATAAGTAATACAGGTATTCCGATGTCGCCAGAAGGCATGAAAGCATAAATGTTATGTTAAACAGTTAATATAAATTGTAAACGAAGTTAAAATGTATAGAAAATAATTTAGATGTTAGAAAAATTAAGATAGCTTCAGACGTTGCAGTGATGAGCCAAACAAGAATGAAAATTCGCTACCTTTAAGGGATACCTTAGAAGTTTATCCTAGAAAGACACAGTATAACCTTGTGTTTTGCTCCTATGGAATTTGTATTTCATGGAAAACGAAATGCAGGGAAGGAGAGAGACATAAAAGTTATCTACTCAATGATCCTACTTACGTACCACTTGCGTCAAGAGTCTTGTCCATCCGTATTATTTTGTAAATGTTTTTTTTTTTACTATTGCAGAACATTCCATCCCAGTGGACATCGATAAGTTAAACAGAGATGTTATCGAACAGGATTACAATATGTGGGACGCATTGGAGAGCTCGAAATGGATCCCCTGCGATACTCTCGAATTATGTTATTAATTGCGAACACGATAAAAGATGTATCGTATGAGATTATTTTGTGAATCGTTCGTATTTTTTGTTTGCTAATAAAAAAAAATTCTTGGCCTCCGTAGTTGACTGTGAAAGGATGTTTCAATTAGATTCTCGACTTCATTATATTAACTCACTTTCCATTTTGTTTGTATGAGCATAATCATTATAAGAAATATTTCGATTACTGTAAGATACAAGATTTTTCAATACGTTCACGTTTTATAAAATGTCAACATCATGAGAGTTTAGCTATTTCTTCCAAGTTCAACACGAAACACTTTTGTCTTATTTGTGCGATACATTTTTTCTTAATATGGCCATAACAGTTCCTTTTTTCGGCTCTTGGAAATACAGTTAATAATAACACGTGTTTTTCGATAGTTGAGGTGGAAATATCTCCTTACATTTTTTTTTTTTTTTTGCGCGTCATCTAAATCGAACCTGATCGTGATAGAAGAATTCCGACAGTTCAGCTCTAAACAGATCAAGTTTTGAGCTCAGAGGATTCGGAGTGCGGTATTTTCACACGTGAATAGCAACAAGACTGAAATATTATTTTCAGGACGATGTCAAATCATGACTGATAGAACTGATTAGTTCTATTTTGTTCGTTAGTTGAGGTTGGACTATAGAGTCAGCCCTATCCAGAATGCACCACGTGCAGGTTGCACGGTCGAATTTAAACTGTTGTGTATCTGTGAGGGGGAGGGGCGTGTCCTCGTGCACTTTCATTCGATTGGGATGTTAATTAGCATATACGTAGACGATGGAAAAGTGGCCAATACTTTAAAAAAATATATATCTCGCAATTAAGGGGTTGTAACCGCCCTTCGATTTTTCTTGCTAATATCGAATCGGAAGTTTCTAATATTTTGCTATACCTCGGTGAACTTATGTCCATATAAGCCGATTACTCGATTTAATATTGATTAACAATAATCTTCCTCCTTCCCCTTCCCCTGAATAAGCGACCCTACCCTTGACGATTGGAAGATTCGCGAAAAAATTCTATATTGTATTTGTAAGTATCATGTCTCTGTAATGTGATAGTTAATGTCTATTCCGGTACGGATATTCTACTTACTTTTTATCATGGATGCCTTTACGATATAACTTATTCAAATCTTGATATCGTCTTCACCTCTGCTATTAAGGTCTTTTTCTCAACTTCATTATTCTCTTGCAACAATGATTTTTTTCGGTATAATATGCTACTTCTTTTTATTATTTGTTTATTAATACGTGTGCAAACCATACATACTTTACGGATAATACGTATAATAGGAGGTGTACTCGCCAAAAAGTGTTTTATACCAAAAGAATTCTAATCCCATGAACAAGTAATTACAGCAGATTTGCCACAAAAATTACATGTCAACGTATTCCGCGAAAAACGTAATTGTACGGAATCCTGAAATTTCTATAGTTTCACATCTATTTATATAAAAATATAAAAATGTTTTAAGTGTCATTAACATCCAGGCAATCGTTCCGACTGAACCTACTGGCAAATTGGGGCCTCAACTGGAACAAAATATGCTGAGTAGTATAACAGGACTGATTCTAACCCAGGGATCTCAGGGGGGATCCAGCGCGGGGGACCTAGGGCAGACGTCACGCCGCGGGGTAGGGGAAGGCGTCGCAGAGAGGGGGTCTAGCGCGAGGTAGCCGAGAGTGGGGGCGTGATGATACGCGACGCTGAGCGATAAGGGGGAGGGGGGGGATTTGGCGCGGGGCCGTTGACACCATAGGGCGGTGGGTAAATGTTGAAAACTCATAAAATCGTGTGATTTATTATAATCATTAAAATTATTTACATATTATCGATGCAGGCGGAGCGTTTTTATTACGTCACTGGAAGTCCGCACAAAGAACAATTTAGATATGCGTGTGCACGTGTGTGTGTGTGTGTGTGTGTGTGCGTGCGTGCGTGCGTGCGTGCGTGCGTGCGTGCGTGCGTGCGTGCGTGCGTGCGTGCGTGCGTGCGTGCGTGCGTGTGTGTGTGTGTGTGTGTGTGTGTGTGTGAGAGAGAGAGAGGGAGAGAGAGAGAGAGAGAGAGAGAGAGAGAGAGTGAGAGAAACAACTATGAGTGGCTAGAATTTTTTTTTTGATAATATAAAAAACTGCAGTTGCCATATGAAGGGCGGCCTTTCAAAGAGCTATAAAATGCCTTATTTATTATATGCTGCTGCGGCTATGAGAGGAGTCATTGTTCCAAAAAACAAATTTTAATCCCATCGAGATTTTGCTTTCATTCCGAAATATAACGTTAAGATGTTCACATGTGCGAGTATGTATGCAGTGCATCCGGCCAAACACCCCCTGGACTTGACCAAAAACGAGCTCGAACAAGTTCCAAAGGTCTTGCTCTTAAAATATTGGGGTCATTATATTGGTTTACTGTGGGATCGTTTGCCAGAACATCATCGCAACGACAGTGAAGTGATATCATATCTTCCATGCATGGAGCATTATAATACGCCACAAATGAATGTCATGAGGTGTGAAACTTTCCACGTGGGAGGAGGACCGGGTTCCACGAACGTGTTTGACCCCATTTTTCATTATTGGAAAAGTGGGGAGAAGTTTGAAAATTTTAGTGGTGGGGTTACAAAACGAGGGAGCTTATAATTTCATGGACCAAGCTCAGACTGCACTATTCCACCGCCACATCAACATGTTCAAAAATAACTTTAAAATTTTTTTGAAAAGTGACAAGTGTGGAAAATGGATTTCACGAGTATCAACAAAGTCAGCCGAATGGCGGAATTCCTTCCAACGACGAAGCTGTCAGAACTCATCGTTCACTCGGAGCATCCAATCTCTGACATGAGGGCCGTACAAACCAAGTTTGGGAAACGCTACATCGCTGACATCGCGAATGCGTTCACTGTCTTCCTACCAGCGCGACTTGTGAAGGCCTTCGACGAAGATTTGGAAACGTTCGAGCGTATGCGGCAAGAGGCACGCGATCATCATCTCTTCATGAGGTACATGGGTGGAAAATACAACAGCGTCGAGTTCTATCGACTGTGAGCACACCATGGTGGAAAAGACAAAATCCGTTGGAACACCATCGTCGAACGGCTGTCCGCCTCATCGAGGGTATGCTGTAACTGGCGCGCGATGGTCAACTCTACATGCAGTTGCGGAAAATACAACAGCGTGGTGGAAAAGACAAAATTCGTTGGGGCAGCACCGTTGAGTGCAACAGCCGTCCGCATCACAGTCGCATCGCCATCGCTTTCGACGTTTTTAGTGTTGAATGTGTAAAAATGTATTTAGAAAAAAACTGTATTATTGAAATGTATGAGAAAGAGAAATTCAAACTATTTTCGCCGTAGAATAAATGAAGAACACAAATGATATATATTTTCATCGAAACGTTTTTTTTATTCATTTAAAAAAAATCCCTCGCTCACACAACGCTTCGTATACACTTAACCAGCTTTTCGGCGATTTTACATTCACATGGGAGCAGTTGTATTTCGTGTTGACGGAATGGTGCGGGCATTTGGAGTTTGTGATTTTCGGCAACTTCTGCAGCGATGGACAGTCCAGAGTCTCCAAGTCGATGACCTTTGTTGCGGGATCTGTGAATCTTGATAGCCATGAGCATTTCTCGAAGCCCTTCGCATAGATGGTTGGAGCTCCTTGCAAGATTTCTCGAATTGTCTTTCTAGCTGCCTCGTATGGTATGTCGCTGTGATCCCATCGTATTCCATGGAAATTGCGTTCCAGCCACTTGTTTGTCATTTTGTACTTGGCCGGTAAAGAGTCCCATGCAAATGGTGCGTCGAAGGCGAGCGTCAGCGGTTCAGCATTCTTGTCGTGGAGTTTGACGATGGACATCTCCTTTAGGACAAATTTGTTGATGGGTCTCTTAAAGCCCTGCACATCGATGATAAGCTCCATGTTGACTGACGTGGACGCGAATCATCGACATGATTTTATACCAATTTTTTCACCCCACCACTAATTGGATTGTACTCGACAATACAATCATGGAGGATCATGCAGTATGCTGAGGTTTGCGGCGAAATATTGTTTTTCAATTCGAACTCAAGACGCACGTCCACAGGACCGGACTTGAGAGAATCATTTTGCTTTGAGCAGTCAATGACAACGAGGGGGGCTTTTTCTAAAAATTCCATCCTACTCAGCCATGGTTCAGCCTCTTTGTTGTAATAGGTCGGCTGAAAGTTTGCATACATCTCATAGAGTAGAGCATATTGATTTTGATCAATGTTCAAATTCAAATTTCCATATGGATAACATTGCGAGTTGAGGTATAATTTGACATTGCTCAGGTTACAATGATCAAAGTGGCTCGCATTGTGTTGTTTCTTATTTTTTCGTTCCGTCTGCAGCGCGAGTATGACATATCGTGGCTTCTCCAGCTGATTCGAGGTTTTCACAGACCACACGTGCTTGGAGGTGGCAGGCAGCAATGGATATTCATACAGTTCCCATGTACGAAAACTCATGGAAATTGGCGCGTCTTTGGCGAGAAACTTTAACAGTTGAATTTTTCGCTGATCTGAGACTGTGACATACGGTACGAGCCATTCTATTTTATGCAATGCGAGTTTGTAGTCCTCGGGCGCTGTTTGTACAATGGCATTGTCATCGGTCTTTGATCTTGTAAGAATCAACTCGTGCTTGGCATTTGCGACAATTTTCCGATAATCTTCAGCAAATCCGAGGAGCATGCTGAGCGGTATACACACATCAAAGTTTCCCGATAGATTTACAATCTGCTTGGTTTCTTCGGCATCGAGCCATCCAGTGTTCTCAAGCATAGAACTTTTGGCCGGTGAGAGAGATGAATATCCCTTAATTACACTCGTAATACCGACATTCTTATTACTATCAATTTCTATGACATTCAATTCATATCGCACTTCCTCAAACAAATGACAAATAGCATTGTTGACGAGACTTGTAGCAGTGGTTGGCGCCCCATCACGCTTGGATAATTTCCCACATATGTGTAGGGAACTCTTGCTTGGCAGGATAGAGAGGTCTTGATGTTGGATAGCAATACGGATTTCATCGCTGTTATTGAAGGTTGAAGATGCATATGGCTGATGAGCGTGAATCTCACAATGGATGATGGATTCATCAAAGACCACGGGCGTTTGAATGTTTACAATTTCTTCTTCCATTTCACGCAACAGATGCACAAAGCACAGACTAAATAATTTTTTACACGCTTTCGCGACGCACTTTGAGACCCAAATTCTTCAAGAGTAGCACGTTTTGAGGTGTTAGCACTTTGGGCACTGACCGACGACTGATTGTTTTTATCCATGACTGTTTATTGTTATCGGAAGATCTATTGAAAACTATACCCATCACGACTTTATATGCAGGCGTATGGTGATTACTTCACCTCGGAAGTTTACCAAATCACCGTCCTGGTCCACTATGCGAAGCTGTATGGTATCAATCGTTCGGCTCGTGATTGGCAGATAAATAACGTGTAAAGGAACTTCAATGATCTTATAGCCCGGTGGCACAGATGGAAAAAATTCGTGAATTGTGTGTACTTTTTGTCCGTTAATATAGGCTCCAGCGGTAATATTGCACTCAACGCGTAGGGCGTTCACTTTGAGAATGGCTACAGGAAGGTCAGATTCGTGTCTTTTATTGGCATCCAATTTGCGTGCGGTGAAGCCTAGAAGATGGCCAATAGAATCTTTCGGCTCAAAATTGACATCATGATCACACTCGATCTCATTGCGTAGCGTATTATTATTCGGTTTAATGCTAATTTTGATGTTTTTACGCGTGAGCTCTGCTTGTACAAACGCCTCAATATCCTCTATTTCATAGCTACCCGTAGGTATCGTCAACACCTCATCTCCCACGTAAAGCTTATCATGGTTAACGTCGATATTTGGAATAGAGTTGAAGGTTAACAATTCAACGAGACCGAGGGTATAACTTTTGTGTGGCGAGAGTTCGGATGGGGGGAAAGTACTGCGCCTCGAGTATGGACGATGAGCCAGATATGGTCAAGGTTAAGCTATCATCCATGGTGCTGGTAAATTGACAACTGAATTCTCCACGTCATTTCCTACCTATATATAGTGTATATCTGTCTTTGTGCTGCAATTGTCGAGAAAGAAACTTCAGACACAAATGTCCACATTCAATCGTATCATATTCCTGATATCCCTTATAATTATAATTAACGCTACCAACACGAAAATATCTCATGAGTTCGGATGGTGGTGGAAGATTGCCGAAACTATCAAAGTACACAACTTTCCATCCAGTCTTTTTGTAAGCGACCCAGTGTGTTCCAGGGCCGACATTTTCATCCAAATTTACAATTGCTGCTTCACATTTCAGGGGTCCGCTCGCTGGTAATGTATCGCGCATGTAAACCCCACGGAAATATGGAATCTTGAGGATTTTCGCATATTTAAGGAGGTCGATGTCGGTGAGGGGTCGGTGAGGTAGCGTTACTTCTAGTTTTTTGGCTTGATATGAAGACCCAATCCCTGCTTATATGGTTTCAGATGTAAGCCCTTGCCCAATGCAATTGCTTCAATTGTTCGATTATGGCGCTTACTTTCATCCAATTCACATTTAGCTGCTTAAGCAGCATTCACAGCTTTAGCTATACTAGCCACACCACCTGACAAAGCACCAGCAGCGCTAAGACCCGCAAAAATGGGCACGAGGAACGGTAAAAAACCACCAATTTTATGAGGTACAGATAGAACCCGAGGTGTGCACACTTTGCCACCTTGTGTCTTTACAGCTGCACGAGCACCCTTTAGAGCTGATTTAATAAACTTTCGTGGATCATTACTTTCAATCATTGTCTTCTTTGCGGCGCCAATTATTTTTTTCAAACAAACGCCACCCTTACGGGCCTTCATCCCCATACCGAATTTTCTCTTTGTCCTCATAATATTTGCCACACCCCAAGCACTCGCTTTTTCACCGATGCTAGCGTCTTTAGCAGTAACACGTTGCCAAGCCTGTTCAGACAACACTTTATCCGCCAAATGTCTCGCTTCAAGATTATCCGGATTTTTCGAATATGCAATATCGTGTTGTTTGCATGCCGTATCCAATGGATTAATACCCGGATCACCACGAGCAAGCCGCTCGGTCAACTTTGTGCCTGGTCCGCAATACTGATACGCGGGCAGATGTAGTTCAACGGGGAGTTTGTTGATTAGGCGGTTGACGAAACCTTTACCACTCTTGCCATGCACAATCATGTCTGAAGACAATACGCGACTGATGGATAATCCCTATAAGAATGCTATTTATATGATTTCGCCGTTAGTCGTGTGTGAGATGACGCCCAACAAGCAAACTATCGGAGGCGGACTTCCCGTGATAAATTTCGATGAATTAGTCGAAGATGCGGGAGCAAAAAAGCGGCAAAAACGTCATGGAAATTTATTGCCAGATAGCATACGTGCACTATTTTGTGGTCCATCGAATTGTGGGAAAACCAACGCTCTGCTCACTCTTATCATCCATCCCAATGGTTTGAGATTTGAGAACATTTACTTGTATTCCAAATCGCTGAAGCAGCCAAAGTATAAGTTGCTCGAACGGTTGCTCGAACCTGTGAGTGGAGTTGCGTATCATCCGTTCAACGCGGATGAACAGGTGATAGCACCAAGTGAGGCACAATCCAACTCTATATTCATCTTTGATGATATAGCGTGTGAAAAACAGGATAATGTTAGAGCCTTCTTTTCCATGGCAAGACACGAGATTGTTGACAGTTTTTATCTTTGTCAGACGTACACCCGTATCCCCAAACATCTCGTGAGAGATAATGCAAATTTCGTGGTACTTTTCAAGCAGGACGATATGAACCTCAAACACGTCTACAATGATCATGTTAATACGGATATGACTTATACGTGCTTTAAAAACATGTGCCAGAAATGCTGGAATTCCGAAAAGTATGGATTTATCACGATTCACAAGGATAATGGTATTAATGAGGGTCGATATAGACAAGGTTTTGATTATTTTCTGACCATTGATAAATGATTCATCGCTGGTGGTTGAAGAGGCAGTATTGTGCATACCGTGGCAGTGACAACATGAAGACCGAACAACTTTTGTGTGAGAAAGATGTATTGTGTGAAATTGCCAAGGCGAGCAATGCAATCAGATGAAAGCATCGAATGATAAAAATGGGAAAAGATAGCGATGAGCGGAGAATGCAAGATGTCTTTAAGCCTATAGTGAGACCACTGGAGAAATTGGTGTTGTATAAAAACGGCGAGGTAGCGAAGGAGGAAATTAAGGATGAAAAAGTGAGTAATAATGCTGAAGAAGGAGATGCGATAAATAGTGTGAAAAATCAATTGAAGAATGAGACACAAGATTCCTTCAAGAGTGAAACACAAGATTCTTTCAAATTGATATATGAGGATGATGATGACTCGCAGAATGTTGATGAATTAATCGGAGAATATCTCCTATTATTATGAAGAAATAGAAAGGCAGGCTTGGATGTATTATATGGTGTACGGAATCTCGCAAAAAACAAATTAATGATTGGCAATTCTCCGATCATTTTCGAGTCTCAACATATTCGTGTGGGTGATGTGAATTATCCGAAAACTATTGGATTAACGGAGCTGTTGTTTAAAAAAGTGCCCAATGTCGAAATTCTCACACCGGACGATTTGAAAAACTATGAAAAGATTGTCATCTCGACAAATGCGCACAAAAAATTTTACAAGCCTAATGAGGCTATACGACGTAATAGCTGCCATAAATTCAACACTTATATCGCAAATATAGTCGATCATCATGTGGGAAAGGGTATGCCAAAGTATAAGCTAGCCAGAAAAAACACCCAATTGGACTATATTTATTGGGATAATCCAAATGAGCTAGTCGATCGTTTTCGCTTACTTTTGGCATCGCAAGCAGCCGGAAATTCTGCGCATTCGAATGAAATCATATCGATTATCGAGGAATTGCGCGAAGCTGAAATCATTTATTAACTCAGCATCGGAGAATTCACGCATTCTCAACATGAGTGTCGATGTGTTTGGACGCAAATTAAATAAGAGTGTGCTCCTCAGTAAGCAAGGTCCTCCGGGCCGGCCTAGGATTGGGTTTAGAACGACCGCAGATGGCCATTATGACTTGGGGCAGAAACGATTGTGTAACGTCGCTAATCCGGAAGGACAAGACGACGCCATCACTCTAAGTGCTTTACATATAAAATCTCGAAATATCATTAAGAACATACGCAAAGAAATGAATGAGAGTAATCAGTTGTTGGTAAATGGACTTGAAGCTACAATGAGAGACATTGCAAAAACACTCGCGGCCGATGTCAAAACTCTACAAGATTTGGTGATTCATAATTCACGCACCATTGCTGTACTGGATGCGCGACTGAGTGGACTAGAAAATGAACGAGAAAAAGAGCGCTCTCGTGCTGGAGCTACATAGGCCTGCTCGACGAAATTATCCTCGTCGACATGTGGACATCCGTGGTTTGGACGAAACCTGGCAAGCTGATCTCGTCGATATGTCATCATACGCGCGTGAAAACTCCAAACATAAATTTCTGCTCACCGTCATCGATACTTTCTCAAAATTCGCCTGGGCCGCACCAATGTTGAGTATGAATGGCACAGATACAGCGGCCGCAATGAAGTCGATAATCGATAAGGGAGGACGGACACCGCAGAACTTGCATGTCGATCATGAAAAAGAATTTTATAATTCCACTTTCAAGTCTCTAATGGAAAAGCACAATATTAACATGTATTCAACGTATAGTAATTTAAAAGCCTCCATTTGCGAGCGTTTTAATCGTACACTGAAAACAAAATGTGGAAGCAATTTAGCCTTCGTGGTAATTTTAAGTGGATTGATATTCTTGATAATTTAATTGTCGAGTATAATGACTCTGTACACCATACAATTAGAATGAAGCCAATGAATGTCAATGTCGGTAACGAGAAGAAAATATTGCGACAAGTTTTTAACAAGACTCAACCTCCAATGAAGAAGCCACCAAAATTCAAAATTGGCGATAACGTGAGAATCAGCGAATTTAAGAGTGTATTTGAAAAGGGTTACACACCAAACTGGACAACGGAAATATTTACAATATATAGCGTGAAAAACACAAGCCCTGTAATGTATAGCCTGAAAGACCATACGGATAAACCTATTGCAGGTGGTTTCTACGAGCAAGCGCTTCTAAAAGTTAAATATCCCGATATCTATCTCGTGGAAAAAGTACTGAAGAAACGTGGCAATCGAATGTTTGTAAAATGGTTGGGTTTCGACAATACCCACAATAGTTGGATAAATACATCTGATTTGTAGTGAACAATAAAAAAACTTTTTTTTTATTTATTTATGACTCCTTCCTCTCTGCCGAAAGCCCCAACAAGTGGCGGTCAAGTGCCGTCTCCATCTCCGCACGTGCTGCAAAGGATGAAGTGTCCGTCTTCCCCGACACCGCATCATGTGTCTCTTGGGTAGCTCTTTTTTGCTCCTCGCATTTGAATCTTTTTTCCCCTAGAAAAATGCCTCACGATATGGAGGAAAATATTTTGAATGAATATATGGATTACAAAGGGTAATGTTTTTTTTTGTCTTCTTTATTTTCTACCAGTTAAAAAATATACAAAAAAGATTGCGATGTCATAGAATATATCGGTGTTAAAATGGTATTCTGTAATGTCCCCATGGTAATGTGTTTGTGCTATTGGGTATGATATATCGCTTATTATCGTGTGGGCTAAGAGCAATTTTCCTTTCGCGAATAGTATATACATCGTGCAGTGTGGATCTTATACATGTTTGGCTCCGACACACTTCAATCTCCTCGTTTAAACACTCCATATAATCATCAAAAGTTATTGTTCTTGCGACAACGCCACTCTTTACACCTTTAACGAACGCAGAGGTAGACACGTTTCTTGCAGCCTGGTGACGTCGTCCACATATTCATATGGGAAAACACCTTTGCGTGTCAATAAATCGAATTGTTGATTGTTAGGAATTGCAGATTTCAAAATTTTTAGTTTATCCTTGGTAAGAAACGATGCTAATTTATCGAGAGAAGTATTGAGAAATCTATATGAATCGATAAATCGCAATTTGATGTCATTTCGCGTATCGTTCGTGAGTTTCACATTTTTCGTAAATGAAATATACTTTTTTTTTGTTATGGGAAGTACTTCGACACTCCCTTCGAAAGCCGTAGCCACTTCCTTAATAATGAAATGCGCATCATATCCGGATAAATTGTAAAACACGATGGGGATGAAAAAGGATTGCTGAAAGTTCAAATTACAGTTTGAATGCGCGGGGCCTCGATAACGCCCAGTCAAATAACAATGATCTCTAACACGTGTATCGCCTTGCGTAAATGTTTTCTCACATATGTGGCAGTGCGTAGCGCGGCGGAATTCTGCCCATTCCTCGCGTGTCAAATGTATCATGGGGACATTAGTACATAAAATGGTTTTCACGCGAATATCTAAACTTTTCAGTTCTTGAACGAACCAGGAAATGCAATTATCACTGCGAGCCGACTGATACGTGGATAGGGAATTGTCATATGAACAATGCATGTAATACGCAGCACTGAATACTTGGTGATGTTGATACCTATATGGATCGTCGGTTTTCGACAAGACACACTCGAGGTCTGCGTATACAACGAAGGGGAGACGCTGCTTCCGATCCAAGTTGCTGAAAGTGAGCCACTTGTCCTCTTCGCGTGGCAAATGAATGGCATAGTCGTTCAGCTTTCCACAATCCGTTGTGTGTGACTCTAGTTTCACATTCGAACTGAAGTAATGCAAGCACCTGTGCAAAGAGATTTAATTGTTTTTATTCGACCGATTTTTACAAATATATAAGTATGTCGCATATTTGATTGTATTTTAGATTTACATACCGATCGCAGATATATTTTCGATCGCCCAGTTTGCTAAGTTGCGAGCTCACCAGCCTAGATAAATTTTTAATCCACGCAAAATGTCCAACATTGGTGTCTGATGGATCTTGAAGGTATAGCAAATTTATATGCTTATCCCTTTTGTGCTCACTAATGCGTATTGGAAGGGTTTTCTTCTTCTCGATGGTATACACATTGATTGATAAATTATTTTGTTGTTCGAATTTTTTAATTTCTTCTAGAGTCACGGGGAAGGCAATACCCTGCAGATTTAAAACCGTCGAAAAATGTGGATATGAAGATTCACGATCACTTTTATGTTCGGCAGGGTATAGGGCCGCGATCACGGACCACGCAAAGCACGCATTATCATTCGACTTTATATTTACTACTGCACGCTATGTCATTACTTCCAGTGGCAATTTAAGGTGGCAACCAGCACGCATTGGATTATATTTATTCACACTTATGGTTAAATTTAGAATTTTTAACAAGGTCCAGCCACTATCGCGTTCTTGAAATTCGTCAAGGGATGCTAGAGTGGGTTCGACAACGCGTTGTTCATACCACTCATCTAAATCAGATGTTTGAAAAAGTTCAAAGTTTTTTATATTGACACTTTTGTTTGCGTGCTTATCACCTGCCACAAACTCACCATTGAACGTGGTATTAACCTTTACACTAAAAAGTTGTTCAATAATGTTTTTCACATGTAAAAGCACTATGTCTCGGGCATCTTCGAGAAATTGACGTGGTTCAATATGGTTGAGGTTAATTACTGAACCAGTCAGTATGCGACTTTCGAATGCCGTCTCAATGTTCCGCCAAATCAAACCATTTCCTCGCGCACTACATCCAGCCCCCTCATAAACAAAACGTTGACGTATCGAATTTTTCAAACTTTCAAGTCGCGCTATCTGAGCGATTAATGATTGGCGATTGCCAATTGTCAATCGCGGACGTTTATGTCGACTTTGGTTCTCCAACGGTTCAATTACTTCATTGTATTGTTGCTCTCACACATTGTACTCTTCCACCGAATTTATGAGTATAGCTTGTTCTCGTAGTCTTTGTTCTAACACGATACTACACATATTTATAAGTTTCAAAAAATTGTTGAAGTAAGAAACGATGTTGGTTTGCTGACTGCTCCATTCAAAGTGTTAAAACTTCCGAGCAGCAGCGATGACAACGTTCCACAATTTAATGAAAAAAATATTTTCCCTCTTTATCATTATATTAAAAGTCTAACAGCCTCCCCTCTCATGCTTTTTTATACCACCATTCGTATAGAGTCTGAGAGCAGAAAAAAAATAGAGCAATCAATGTAGGGTCTGTGCGGGATTTTACGAGTTTTTAAGGACGTGACGTGTTGCTGACTGACATTAAACGCTAATCGATATCTAGACCGAATATTCAGCATGGTGTCAGAGGCGTGAGTGAGAGAGACATACTATATATATATATATATATATATATATATATATATATATATATATGCAAACCGATAGGACGTCTGTGCTCAAGCCGTGCATGCATAGCAATCCGTAATCCTAAAATACTGGGATGTTCGCTATGAGAAACCACTTTTATGGGTCTCCATACGTTGTTTTCAAACGTGGTTTTGTGGAGATCGTAAAATTCAACACTTGAGATGAGTCCTAGCTGGTCAGCCTTCACCTCCACGATGTAGGGTCACTTTTTTACAGTGCATCAACACCCTTGCCGACAGTCACGAAAGAAAAAAAACATTGAGAAAAATCTTTCGACATTGTAGAAGGCCATTTTTTTTTCCTACCCATCCCCCCCATTTCCCACAGGCTGAGGAGGAAAACCGTTTGCATATCCTAGCGTTGAAGTATGGAAAAATTCGAGCAATACCATCCCCACCATTCTGCATCCCAATAGAGATCCAAAAATCAAAATCTCAGAAAGAATCGGGACAGGATTTTTCCCCATTCCAGTCTCCAACCTCCGAGGCGCGTTTAATAACGAAAGTGCTGTAGAAAAAAAGAAAGAAAAGTGCAATAATGGCTGATCAAATCCGCGAAGTTGATGTGGTTGATATCGCCGGCGACGACGACAATGAAATAGACGTTATGGATGTACACGATCTGGAAAGTGACATCGAATCGGTAGATTCCGCGTATGAAAGTGGATCTGATGGTGAAAACCACGATGTGCGGGAAAATAGAATGGACATGCTTCAAATTTATCTTCTCGACCAGAATGTCAAATATTGTGTGAATTATTTTTACTTCACAACAAATGGTCAAGCGAAGTATTGCACTTCGTGCTATTTCCACGCACGGGACGCGTTTGGAGAAGCAATAAGAGTGTGCGGTCACTACCGCGAACGCTATGCTGAGATGAGGGGAATTTTCTGCAACGACTGTCGAGATCCACTGCACCAAATAATTCCACCTGACATGTGTGCCACCTGCATAAATGTATACCGAGCTGATTGTGAGTATTCCCATTCAACTTTGGTATCATAGTAAATAATGTCAATGTGTCACATAGATTAATGAGACAAAAATGCATGTTTTGTTTGTTTCAGAACGATTGCATCGACGTCGATTTTTTATTTCGTTTTTCCATTTTTAACACACACACACACACGCATACATATACACACACACACACACACGGGCGCGCGCGGTATTATGTATAACACACTCTGACAATTTGTATTTAAAATTCTTTCATTATTGATGAAAATATTCTATTGCAGTAATTCTGTATGCAATTTATATGAGAAAAACAAAAAATAAGTACTTGCTAATTATGATTGTTGTCTCGTTCTATTCACCGCCCCCCTCCCCCGCACGGTTGGCATCGCTGTCCTCCCCCTCGCCGTGTGACGTCACACCCCCACTCCCGGCTACCACGTGCTAGACCCCCACTGTACTGCCTCCCCCCTCTGCAGCGCCTTCCCCCTCCCTGCCGCGTGACGTCTGCCCTCGGTCCCCCGCGCTGGAGACCCCCGCCCCGCTCCCCCCTGAGATCCCTGGGTTAGAATCAGTCCTGTTATACTACTATGCTGTGATCGGATAATCTATTTCTATTAGTTTCGAAATCTGGGAAACGAACAATTTATCACTTCAATCGTTGGTTTTGGGAAGTATACGTCCCGAATATGTAATATGGGTACATAGAGGAAAGACATTAACGTTTTTATTATTCCTGCAGGCAAATAATATGCACTAATTACCCCTCTATACACATACTACGCGTAAACAATACTTGAAGGCACGACGGGAATGAACCAACCGCCCGATACATATGGATTCCATATGTGGAAGAACTTCATAAAACATTGCTCTGGCCGAGTCTCTGACGAAACTTTCTCATTACCGCAAAAGTCCTCGCTTATTTCTCGAATTGGGCGCCAGCCACAAAGTTGATGAATCCTTGTGACAAATTTACAGATTCGAGAATAGGAGCAGGTTGAGGAGCACGGTCGGATACAATTAATTCTCAATTTTGGGAGTTGCAATGAATTTATTATTCCACCAAAAGAACAAATAGGGATCAGGGCGCAAGATGATTTTTTTCTTTCTCTCATGAAAATATAATACATTTAAATAACAAGAAAAGTAACTCATTCTACGGACTGGGATTTACGTAGATTGATGAAAAGCTGAATCCCTCTTAGCAATTCGAATTTGGTTAAGGTCAAATATGAATTTGTCTTGCATCGAACATACGTAATGAACAATCGGGCTGCGGGTATAGAGAGGCAAAAAATGTGTATGTCTCGTGAGTCAATGAGATAAAAATATACATCTTTGGTTACTGCAAACCCGAAATTCGTTCGGAGGCACGCAAGCAATACTTTACGCTAAAGAGTACAGAAAGCTAAAGACGTGCAATTGAACTCTTGCATTGAACTCAAATAACGAAGATGTTTATTTTCAGATTCCTCGAAGACAACGAAAAATGAATATCTTCAGTGACCTCGAGTGGGATCAACAAAATGTACTATCTATGTAAAGCCAATGTATACGTATCTAAGAAATATACACCATTGGCTGGAGTTCATGGTTATGAAAATAATGAAAAATGAATTACTATAAACACAATGAAAATTTTTGAAAACTATTTATAATACCATTACCTCACTTATGCTGTCGAAGCCATTTTCTTGGTTTCTACGAGTCCAAATGTCTTGAAACACTTCTCCCTGCTCAATATTAATTTGAAACTACACACGTATAGTTTCTTCAGCTATACTTCAAATTCAGCACTCTTGGGAGTGGAGCTAAAGGAACGAAGGATTTCTTCTCTTGAAAAAAAAAAAGATGAATACCCTTATAAAAACTTTTAAAAAATTAGAAAAGATCGCCCAGAATAAAAAAAAAACCCTAAAGAACTCGAACAAGTACAAAAAAATGCCAAGTAATAAAAAATGCCCTCAAAAAATGATTTGTCGTTTCACTGTCTACAAAATTCTAATTAACCTCGAAATACTTGTGATTTTTTTCTGACAATACTTTTATTTACATTATTACTTTTTCAATTCAAACGTACAAAAGAAGTAAAATAACTTTTTATGAAAAAGCCAAGCAAATATACTAGAAACGTACACAATATTGTCAAACCCTAGAAATGCTCTATTTTTCTCAACATTTCATTTAAAAAACCATATTACTATTATAATAAAAAGTTCGAATAACGATTATATAAAAGTACAACGTATGCATTACACAAGTACTGTATGTATATATGTATTACTTAAAAATGCAGTAAAACGACTTGACGTGCATGGTTAAGAAAAAAAGTTCGGGAAGATACACGATTTTCTTACAGAAACGTCCCTACTGCTTGCATAAGTAACTTTTGCAACAATTGATCTACTTAGATTATTTAAAATTGTAACATCGCATCAGTTACTGCATCAGGTATACAGTATTATTAGAAATTGCATGTTCGACTGCACCTGGACAAACTATCAGAAATTGAGCGATAGGTGTCGAGAGTAATATCAATATTCCTTTTCCACTAGCACCGTAGTTAAAACTTTCAGCCTGCCAAAACTACGTGCATTACACCAACATTCATACGACGCAATATATTTCATGATATGTAAGGTGGTTCTGTTACAGAGTAGAAAGTGAATACTTCCACGCAACTTTTCCAATTATGCAAATAAAGTGAGATTACAAGAGCCGTGTGGTCAAGGGGTATATAACTGATTTTTCAATTTATACTATGCGGAATCAGAAACTTGGTTTGCAGTTACATAATAAATTGCGTCAATTTATATCTTTCTTAACCTGATAGTCAAGTTTTTGAGGAAAACGTCATCCATCGGCGAGCTTATTTTCTTAACCATGCACGCCAAGTCGTTGCACAGCATTTCCAATGATACTTACATACATACTTACAGTACTGGTGTGATGCATACGTTGTACTTTTATATAATCGTGATTCGAACTTTTTATTACAATAGTCTGTAGCGTAAATTCTTAACACCGAATTTACCCACGCAAAAACCCTCAACCTCAAGCCACAAAATGCCATAATAATTTTCCCCTTTTTATTTTCCTCTGTGGGATGGGCGCCAGGCGCGTAACGCGCCAGAGAAAATTCGACGAGGTTGTTTAGCTGACGGCTGCAGCTTTCGTAAACCGGAGAGGGGCTGGGTGAAATTAACGTCGGTACCCGGAGAAAACAAAACAAAATAATAAAGTTCAACTAAAAATTCGAAATATCCGGGATTCAAAATCTACTAGTTTTATTCAAATAATAAAACTCAGCTAAGAGAGGAAAAACCGAAGATCTCGGAGGAAACCTCTCGTCCCATGAACCAATGAAATTTAACAATAATTTTCTTTAACAATTTCCCCACACTCGGGATCTCGCTCTGGCTCTCACACGCTCGTACATTAACACACGCACATTAACGCGTCGCGGGAAGGCTCTCGATCGCTAGATTTGCAACAAATAAATTCCCGGGGAAAGATCATCCAAAACTTCGACTTAGCAATCCGTTACCAAAACCCAAACCGGTCTATCTATCGAATACATTGTCTCTTTCCCGGCAAACTCACTCTCTCACTCACAGGCACGTTAGTCTCTCGCGTACGACGGTAACGAAAGGCAACTTCCCGTGGGCTTTAGCCCCAAGGCGCGTTCACGGGAATACTAAAAAAATCAAGAAAATAATTTTGAAAAAGATTATCGCGGCCACGGCTTACGGCCGTTCGAGAGAAAGACGAGCATGTCTCGCGGCTCCACGCACGACAATACAATTTCTGCCGACCTCAAAGAAACGGCCACCCTTCCTCGGGAACCGCCGAACCCGGAGCACGCGACAAAATACAATTTGTATTCTCATGCCGGAAACTCGGACGCGAAGAATAATTACACGAAAAACTACGAACAAAATACGCGAACTACCGATCTTAATTTAGTCCCTCGGACAAAAGTGCCCCGAGTAGCGTGTCTCTGACGCTCTCGTTAGCGACACCTCTACCTAATCGTGATGATTTCAGAAATTCGCGAACGCTCGGCCCTTTATGGCATTTGAATATTTCTCGCACTGTCTCTCGCAACGTCGTAGCGTTGAGCGATGCGCGAGAGCGAGAAAGGTGACGCGGTCTCTCAGCTGTACTCAGTCCCCGCGTTCGAGAACCTACGATGGCAATTTTATTCCACAGCTCGAAATGACTCGAGAGCTGCATCTTGAAAGGCGGCGACGCTGGGAAATCTTCTTTTTCCTCGATGTTATTTTCATGCAGTCCTGATAGGCTTCGGGGTAGAAGCTCTTTGTGCATGATTTTTGTCGCGCAGGAGAATCCCTGCCGACGTCTCTCCGTTAACGCGCGATGCCAAGGATCGCCGACGACGATGCTTCCCTCGCTGTCCATCGTCGGTGGCTCTCTCATTCTCTCTCTCGCCCGAGGCGCGGGATATGAAATAAATTTTCATAACATAATTAAAAATAATCCTAATTTTACAAGGTGGCCCTGAGGAATTGCCTTGTGAGTGCTGGAGCGAATAGAAAGTAAGTGACTCGAATTTCGCCACGTTATAAGTCATATGGTTTTTGTAAATAAAATGTTGAGATAAATAGTATTTCTAGGATTTGACAATATTGTGTACGTTTCTAGTATATTTGCTTGGCTTTTTCATAAAAAGTTATTTCACTTCTTTTGTACATTTGAATTGAAAAAGTAATAATGTAAATAAAAGTATTGTGAGAAAAAAATCACAAGCATTTCGAGATTAATTAGAATTTTGTAGATAGTGAAGCGACCGATAGTTTTTCGAGGGCATTTTTTATTACTTGACTTTTTTTACCTGTTCAAGTTTTTTGGGAGATTTCATATCTTTTTGAATAAAATATATATACAGGGCTACTGGTTATTGGTCACGATCCCTTGAAAGGGTTGTAGGACTTTTTCCGCTATTAAACAAGCTAACAATGTTTTATGCTAAAGTCAACCGATTTCGAGATATTATTTTTATGATTTAACTATAAACATGAATATAGTGTAACCTAACTGTATAAAAACCATCTATATAAATGAATATCAATGTGAATACCAGAGTATTGCATATGTCAGAAAATTTCTACAAAAGTAGCATTCCAAAAGTTCCCAGTCGATCATGAATTCATCAAATGACCAAATTATCGACCACGAGGAGTTTTTGTTATACAACATTCTCGCTAATCCAACGAAGGATTTTAATTCGAAGAAAAAGTTCCAATAGACAACCAAATTATTTTCGAAAGCCAGACAAGAACTCACCAAGTACCAAGTACCTACATGCAAACAAAATTAAAATGAAGTCGCCATTGTAATACCAACAAAGCAACCAACCACAATAAATAATAACGTACGACCATAAATGCAAAAAATAATATAATAACATTTAATAAAACTCAAACAATCCTAAAAGCCTTGAGAATTAATTTGAAAACTTGAAATATCGCTTTTTCTTGGCCGTTATTCATCTACCAAAGTGTAATATTGCGACGTAGATCAATAAACAAACGTAATCGATGATGAACCAGGTGAGCACCGCTGATCGTCTTGTTCCGTGTATATTTAAACTTCGCTGAGCTTCTCTTCTTAACCATGCACCCTAAGTCGTTGCACAGCATTTCCAGTGTACTTGTGTGGTACTTACATTGGACTTTCATATAATGGTGACACCATTTCCATATTACAATAGTAAGATGATTTTTTTAAATAAAGATAAAATATTATTCCTAAGGTTTAATAATTTTGTTTACAAAATTTTTAGTGAACGTGCTTGGCTATTTCATAAAAAGCTATTTCCATTTTTTGGTACATTTGAATAGAAAATATTATAGTAAACCATTGTTTAAGTAAAAAAAAAATATTCTAAGATAAATCAGAATTTTTGACATGGTAAAACAAGCGATAATGTTTCGGGAGAATTTTGTATTGCTAGGCGTTGTTTTCAAATAATCTTCGACGTGAGTAAGCAATAGATGACGCGTTTTAATTTTGGTAGTGCATCCGAATGACCGCAGGTAGGTCATAAAAAATAATATGATTATTTGGTTCGAATAAAAACCACTCGATTCTTTGGCAATCATTATCTTGTCCTCTTTTAGAATTTTATTGACAAATAGAAGCTCGCAGGAGTGGGCAGACGAACCTTGCGTGAAAGAGAGGGAGCGGGGGGGGCGACCTCGTTCTAAGGGACGCAACGAACAATCGGCACCGGGTACTTCGATTTAAGGTGTAACACGACTAGAATATAAAAAAATGATTTTTTTTTAATTGACTTAAAATATGCTTCGAACCATCTAGAATAAGGGGAAACCGTTTCTTAACTGTAAAACAAGGTCCGCAAGTCCGTGTGGGTCTGCGGTGGCCGTGTCTGGCCCGTGTGCGAGACATCGACCGTTTTCCTCGGAAGACAAATTTTCAAATGGCACGCTGCACAAGTCCGACAATTTGCATTTTTTCCACTCCAAATTTTGAGCAAATCTTTAAAATAACATTCCGAAGAGAAATACGTACGGAATTTTCCATGAGTTAATTATAACATTAGTTATCATTTTTTTATACATTCAAATTTGCGCCAATTATACTGCGTGCCGCAGAACGTCTGAAATTCAACATACCTCGCGACAATGGCTCCAGCATCATCTTTCGGTATAATTTTTCAATATAATTTTTTTTTATTTACTTGCAGATATGACTAATAACATCTTTGAATATTATTATCCTCTTCCTTGTCCTTCTACCTAAAAAAATCACGAAAAATCACTCTATTTTGGACGTTCACAGAAGTGTAAGCCCTTAACGCGTTTCAATCGTTGACCATTCAATTCTGTTGGGCTGGAGGTTTGGACCAGTCGACCCTGAGTATGAGATGATAGCCTCCAGGGCAAGGGTGGTATGCTAGCCGTGGACACCAACCGCAAAGGGCTCGACTCGCACACTTTACTAACAACTCGGAGGGGATGAGGGGGCGGGTCCGAAATATTATTTCGGTCTCTATGATATTATTTTTCGGCTCTTATCACGAGTGCTTATCACCTTGCTACGGAATCGTAGCAAGGTTTGTTATGATGCGGGGGGGGGGGGGGGGGGCAGCGAGTACCCGGCTCGAGCTGAGGGTTCACTTGACGGCGAAGGAGGAGATCGGGGGAGGAAGTTGGGGAAAAATTGCGCTGGAATTTATTTAAGAAGTACGGGGGATCGCGGAGAGAGCGCGAATAAGCGCAGGCCACGATAAAAATATCCCGATTACAGACGGGGGGATTACAGACACGCAATGCATGGGGAAGAAGCGATATAATTTGAGGAGTGAGATGCAGTCAGAATTTTCGAAAAATCGATTTTTTACCATTTTCCTTGAAGTATGATGTTTTGGAAATATACCCTGGAAATTTCAAGTCAATCCGATAAATAATTTCCGGGACATCCCATAATTAGTGAAGAGGCGTCGAGTCCCCATGGCAGGTAGCGGCTGACAAACGCGCAAACGATAATACCCGGCAAGGCAGAATGCATCGGAGACAACAACAAATTGGTATTTTGGAAGCTTCTACATCGGCAGAAGCCCTATTGTATGGGCCAGGAATTGATGATTCGATGTAAGTAATTTTTTAATTAGTATTTCTATACATAAATCAAGTGTAAAATTAGAAAACTCTTTCAGAAATGTTCACAATTTCATTACTCAAAAACTATGAACTTAAGCAAAATTTTATAAAGAATACTTTCTTTTTAAAATTGCCCAAAATGTTTTAAAAAAATAATTCATCCCAAAAAACTTTGATTTTTGATAAATTGCTTTAATAATTGGCTGTAAACAATTGAATGCTCGACTTTTCGGCGAAAAATGTGATATTTGGATTCAGCGCACCAAAAGACATACAAAAAGTTTTGCTTCATCTATCGAGCTCAAAATGTTACGAACATATAATCGTTATACCCGTATACATCGTATACGGGTATAACGATTCCACATCGAAACACTTTAAACTCGTTTTTCTCGAAACGATGTTTTTCAAGTCGGTGACCACTATAATTAAAAAAACCACTCGATGGATTTGCATGAAATTTGGTGTGCTTATTGATAGCATTAAAAATAGCCATTTCGTTAACTTTGAAAAAAAAGCTTCGAATAAGGACTAGCTTTATTATTAAACGAATGATTTTTTAATGGTTTTCTGATTTCAGATGATCCGGTAAAATTTTATGATGGTCACCGCAAGGCACTACATGCCGACGGGGGTCCTTCGGCGACAGTTATTTGGTACACGGGGATTGCGACGGAGGATCTTGGACGGCGAGAGGCGCAAAAGATGAGAGACCCACCGTGCTGATTCTCGGCAATTCCAATTCAGGCGATCGGATGCCCCGATTGTCGTTTCCCACTCCTCACAATTACTCACACAAAAAAGAACAACTTCAACAGAAACGCAAGGAAGCGCAAAAAGGAAGCTCAATTTGGAGCAATAACGAAATATGAAAAACAACGCGGTCGAACAGTTCGCGCTCGAACGGCGTGGCGCGGTCAATACCGGTGGCCACGCCGAGCGCCTCCGCAGGGTCAATCTTTCCGCCGAGGTCCAGACCGTGTGGCGGCGCCGAGTGAAGGGCGAGGGGGTCAGTGTTGGTCCTTTCGAAACGATGGGCGTCGACGATGCTCCATGATTTTGTCGCTGGTGCCTCCGGGATCCGAGACCTCTAACGCGAGGGGCGGGGGGGGGGGGGGTAATTTGGGGTAAAGAGGGTAAAGAGAAAACAGGGAGAATAACTAGGGACGGAGCAGGAAGGGCTGTCACCGAACTCCGGCGGCAGGAACGATGCGGCTTTCACGGTGGATGCTCGACGGCCGCGCTTAAGGCTAGGGATACATGAAAAAACGGGCCTCGCGGGGCCTCACATCCTCGCGGCGCTCTGACGTTAGAAGGGATACTTGGCTAGAGACGCAGGGATGGGGGAGTGCAGTGCGCGAGGGACAAACAACAACAACAAAAGAAGGCAGTAGCGGGCGAGTTACGTCGGCGTTTCGAGCGAGAGGCGAAAAAAAATGTGACGCCACGTCACAGTACATGATAGCCCAGGTACCGTCCCTACCACGTATGTACGGTACCGGTACCGGTATTAGTACGGTGAGGTTACAGTACCGGTATATTTTACTATCGTACAGCGTACCGTCACCATACTAGTAACACGTACATTTCCGTCTAGCGGTATATGCCTTGCCACTGCCGGAAAAAGGCCTCCATTCCTTTCTTACACTTCTTTACATAAAATAATGTTTTTAATTTGTTTCGGGGTACTGCACAAAGTGCTAATTTTCGGCCGCATTTATTAGGCAAAGCTGTGGGTGGTTGGACCTGTGCATAGTCTCAAATGAGAGACGAATAGCCAGTTAATGTACCTTTCAAGGACCGAAGGTGCATCGGTCGTAAGTTCAAAGATACAGAACATGATAGGTGTCGCTCCATACAATAATTTTAAATATTGGCCATTTTGTTGCTAAATATTATTTTTGAGAAAAAATATAATATCACATTTCTTATTGGGTTCGTACGACACTTTTTTCACCGTTTTGATCGAATGTGCGCCGGTGTCCTGATCCACACCCGGCGTGTAATATCACATTTCTTATTGGGTTATATAGGTTTATCAATGGGAACAAAAATATATGTAAATGAATAATGTTATAATGCAATAAATAATTTTTTAAAAATCGTACGTCACTTTTTTCACCGTTTCGATCGAATGTACGCCGGTGTCCTGATTCACCGCTCGGTGGTACGAGAAAGCGGGGGCGCTGCGTATGCCAGGGCCCATACACACGGCGTATTTTCTACGCGCAAACGACACGATGCAAACGCGATACACACTTGATCACGTGATTGAAAAAATCACATTTCATTGGTAAAATGTCATTAGATTTTCGATTCGGCGCCGCGTTTCTGCGTAATGTTGAATCAAAGTAAAATAGTCGTGTGCTAAAGCCCATCTTAGTGTATAAAGAGTTGCGGCCTGTTCGTTGGTGTTAGTGGTATCGCACTTAATCAGTAGTGTAGAATCGATTTGTTTTTAAATTACTTGGCGTCAAGACGCTGCCCTGTATCTTGATCCCTCCGAAAACATTGTTGTTTGTTTTACCTTATAAAAGATTCTAGTTTACCTTGAAAATAATTACTATTCGTTCTAATTCAAACATTGGTGTTTTTGTATTACATTGGTAAGAAAGTCTTGCGCTCGGTTAAATATTTTTCTAGCAAAGCAGTTCGAGAATATTCTAGAGTAGAAATTGTTAGAATGTTCTAGGTACGTCCATGTCGAAGGGTATATACAGAGTGACAATTATAAAGTGGCCACCCATGTTTTTTAAACTTTGTGCGGCCATCGTGTCAATGGCCAGAAAAGCCCTGGCCATGAGTTAATAATTAAACAAATGAATTTCTCTGAATTCTCAAATTTTCTGAATTTGAGAAAAAAATGGAGATTGGCTTATAATAAGTCAATCTACTTTTTTTTCTCAAATACAGAAAATTTGAGAGGCAGACAGCTGTTCGTCTATTTGTTTGACGTCGTTTGGCAAAGTTTCGACGGGATCTGAAGAGCCGTTTCAGAGATTTTTGGGTATCTATAATTGTTCTACCATACCGACCGCGATGAGGTGTCATTCCGTCTTAATAGTATTTGAAACAAAATTCGTAAAACGATTATTGATCAGTATGAAAGCGGCTACCTTGCTATGAAGGTTTTTTAAATCAAAATTGACAAAACGACTGCAGATTGAAAAAGAGTATCGAATTTAGCCTATTTTTTCGAGTTTTTCGTTTTGAAAGAAACATGAAAATTAAAAAAAAAACTTCTATAGCAAAATAAAGAATGGCGTGAAGAATGTTGTGTCCAAATTTGAGACGAATAGCTTGAAAACTCTTCCTTTGAGAGTCTACACCGTTCTGGAAAACGACATTTCGAGAAAAACGCGTTTAAAGTTTCGAGTGCGGAATTTTAATATGAATTTTCTGCTCACCATCAATCGGTGATGCCAGGTCCATGTTTATAACCGTCTATACTATAGAAAAATGCAAAAAAATCGATTTTTTAAAAATTTCACTGGGATGATCCCTTAAAGTAAGAACAAATTAGAATTCCCAAGAAAACTCAATGAGATTAGTCGCAATTATGGAAAATATAATGGCGACTAACGTCAGTACACTCCAAGTGATGTTACGTCCCGGAGGGAGATTTAGGTGGGACTCGCGAGGTTGCCGATTTAGAGCGCGAAAGTTCGAATTGAATTAGATTGCGCAGTGAGTCTTTGTTTGGCTTCCGCGTAAGTTCCGAACACAGTTTAATAACAATTTGGATTGAGACGAATTTGAGGTGCGTGATTCTGGTAAGAGAGTTGGATCCGCCCGATGGGTTGATCGTTGATGAAATAAATGTTCAGACGCCTAGATTTTGTCTTAATTCTCGTAGTTCACGTTTATTACGTTTAACTCTTACAAACCTATAATTTCGGTACAAAGATAGTTACTCGTACAATGATTACACGGAAACGCAGAGCGAAAGGGTTTAGCCTTGTAAGTCGACTGTTCAGTTCGGAGTTCGAATGCAGAGTGTCTGCTACTTCGTGATATGAAAATTAGGAAAGTCTGGTTGTAGGGAAAGGAGCTTTTTTGGGGGAATGCATTTTCGGATCAGAGCTTCTTAGTGATTGGTTAATCAATCGTGAGAATGTACGCTGACTTACGTGATAGGTCGGCGTCATGCGTGGGAATAGTTTTGTTCATCTACTTATTAGGTCACCGCTATGGTGAATGCGGCCATTGTTCTATGTCCGAGGATCGGGTTCAGCGACCGAGGTTTCGTGGGTCTTGCGATATGACCGGGTGACGTGTTCTGACGCAAGCGAGTTTTCCTCGTGGGATTGTTTGGGTCTTAGGATAAGGTAGGATTGTGGCGTAGTTCGGTCCCCGCATTTTATTCGAGTGCTATAGGCGTAGGGTTTCTCTTCCGAGGCTGCGAGTACGCGTCTCTCGTAAATTTATCTGTCGTTGGCCATGTTTATGCGTCGGGACCTACGTGCGACGGTTTCGCTTTTGGTCTTGTGGTACGTTTCGGCTATCGCTCGCTTAGCGTTAAAGAAATATAGGTTTTTGATCGATGAGTGAGAGTGGTGCTATCGTGCGTATTTACCATCGTGGTTTCAAAAAAAAATAGAGAAAAAAAGTGAAGGCTGGGACGTAACAGTGAGACCAGGGTTCACCTTGGCATCTAAATTGTCAAGAATAAGAACGTTAATAATGTTACAACCGTACCAATGAAAATCGTCACAATCGTACCCCCCCCCCCCCCTGGGTATTGTGTCTCAGATTCCGGAACCCGGAATGTTGATTTAGAGATCGTTGCCAAATTAAGAGTTTAAACTCCGAACATCGTGAGAGTAGGAATCTATTTACTTAACAGGGTTGGTCTTAGAGATGGGCATGGGCCATTACCCACGTAATGAAATTACATATCTAATTACTTATTACTTTTAGCGTTTGTAATGAAAAATCATTTGTTTACATATTATCTCGGTCGTTGGTCATTCGAATTTATTTAATTCCAAATTACTTCGAGCGTTTGTAATTGAATTACTTTTGTCATTGAATTATTTTTGTATTTTAATTACATGTGTAATTTAATTACATTGTTTTTAAATTACATTTGTAATTCAATTATATTTTTTATTTAATTACAATTGTAATTCACTTACTTTTCTGATTACGTGGTTACTTTTAAAAATTAATTACATTTATAGAGTTTAAATTATTTGATGATGATGTGAGTAAATGTGCAAAAGACTGCCTGGATGAGGATTGTGCCCGCGCCTTAGAGAGCGGTTGTGAGCGGCGTGTATAAGTGAATGTGGATGTGGTTATGCCTCTCTAAAGTCCTGCGCGTGCGCCTAGATAGGTGACTGTGTGAGTAACAAGGTGAGTGGCCGTGCGTGTTTGCAGTAAGCGTTGGAACTGTTGTGAAACGTGCTATCGTCCACTTTGTGGGGGGGGGGGGGGGGGGGGTAAGGATAAAATGGACAGTAGGACAAAATGGACAGTAGAGCAAAACGGGCACCTCGGCTGAATACGGGAATTGTGGGAGAAACAGGCACCAAGCCTAAACATAATAATTTTGTTTTAAGGGGTTACGTGGATTTCGAAGCCAACAAAAGCATATTTTCTCTATTTAAAAAAATATAATATATAAATGATTTTATTTTAAATGTTAAGCATATAAAAGAGCAACATTTGAACAATACCTAGAAAAAATTTCATTCAAAAAATTGGGAAATGCAACCGATGGGACCTGGTTTCCGGAGACGCCTAAAAAACCGGTGGATACGATTTCTCAAAAACTAATGCACCGATCTTATTGAACTTTTGCACACTTCTTCAAAATAGCATGGACTAGGGATTTCACGAAGGCTTTTTTAAAACATTGATATATGAATGTTTGGCAGAGTTGTATGCTAAATAGTTCAATTTTTGGTACAATTTACACTACGTATAGCCTTGTAGAATTTAGTAGCAATTTAAATTAAAAAAAACCTTCATTCAATCACTATTCAATGCTATTTTGAAGAAGTGTGCAAAATTTCAATAAGAGAGGTGTATTAGCCTTTGAGAAATTGTGTCCACCGTTTTTGAGGGGTCTCCGGAAATCAGGTCCCACCGGCTGAATTTTCAAAACTTTTGGATGAATTAAAAAAAAAAATATTGTTGGAATATTTCTCTTTTATGTGCTTAACATTTTGATTAAAAAAATTCATATATTATATTTTTTTAAATAGAGAAAAAAAATGTTTTGCTTCGAAACCCACGTAACCCCTGAATTGATTTTGTTATCATATTCCGACGTATGTTGTATCGACAATAACACAAGAATGCAAAAAGATAAATAAAATAAAATGAAAATTCAATTCTACAATTTATTGAATTCAAGAATGAATATAATTAAAAAATCAATATTTTGATTGTTTCGAAAATTTCGAAAAAAATGATCGAATGCTATATCGAATACTATATTGAAATGTACTCTAACATTCTGAAAGCGACGATTTCTTTTGTCGCTTTCATTTCGTGCTTTCGTCGACCAACGTCTCGGCTCAAGTGGCGATCACCCGAGCTGTTTATACGAAAGCGATAACTGCTTAGCGAGCGCCACAAAGGGCTGGTGGGCTCCACGGCTCGCAAGGGGATCGACGTTTCGCCCATCGAGGCGACGATCACTTCTCGAGAGCCGTCCAAACGTGAAACATCTTATAATTTCTATTCATACGTGCTCTGAATACTATGGCACACGACGTCACGCGATTTTGTATTATTCACGCATAAAATATATATAATTTTGTCATCCTACATCACGGCGTTTCTTACAATTAAGGGATTTTGGGGTCACGGAATTCAAATCCCATATCAAATTTTATAAATTCTAAATGGCGGAGCTAATATGGTGGACCAAAAAAGCAAAATGTTATTTTATTAAAACGAAATCGGTCATTCGAAAGTTGTTGACGTCATACGATCCCAAGTTAATGTAAATATTCGAAATTCAAAAGAGCTTTGAACGTGCGCGAAGAATTGAAAAAAATTGAACAAATGAGACATTAAAGAAAAAAATCAGAAAAAAATCTAACGACCGCGCCAACTTTACTAAACATCAATATAGTTTGGCTGAGTGGAAAAGATGGGAACACAAGTTTCATCCTAATCCGACAATTTTTTAATTTCGTAGAAACCATTTTGAAGTCGCCAGGTTCAAATTCATTATTTGAATACGAAGTTTGAATTCAGCGACCCCAAAACCCCCGAGCATCAGCTTTTATTTAAAAAAAAAATAAATCTTGTTTTTTATCCGCCATATTCAATTTTGAAAATTTAACTCCAAATGTGAATTCATTGGTCTCAAAAACCAAAGTATGCTCACTCTTGTCGGAATGCAACTATTTTTTTAATTGGCATCTACGATATTGTATCCACCGTTAAAAATATGAAAAAACTTATGTTAAGTTTGAATTTAACGACCTTGAAAACAAAAGATACTTTTGTCGGAATCAAACGATTTTTCGAATTTTGCATCCGCTATATTCCACTATATCTGCCAAAAATTGAAATGTTCTTACTTTCGATCCGTTAATTATATCCGCCATTTTGAATTTTCAAAATCTGATTTCAGATTTGGATTCAACAGCACCAAAAACCCCCTGAGGGTTAGCTTTTATTGAAAAAAAAAAAAAATTGTGATTTTTTGATCCACCATGTTGGATCCGCTATTTTGAATTTCGAAAAGCTGAGTTCAGGTTCGGATTCAGAGACCCAGAAAACCCCCGAGCTTTAATTTAAAAAAAATAAACATTGTTTTTTTGATCCGCCATTTTGAATTTCGACATACACGCGCACGTACGCATACACACATGCACACATGCTTGCGAACACACATACACGCACTCGTAATGTTAGGCAGGCACTCACCCAGGAAAGCACATAGTCACATATATTCACTTGAAGACACGCACTTCGGTACAGATAGGGTGGTCCGCACCCTTGCAGAGTCCCTTTGACATTCACTCCCATCCGAATCATATGTATGTATCTGAATTGCAAAGATAATTAAATACAAACTGGAATTAAATTACAAATGTAATTGAATTACAATTGTACTTCAATTACATTTGTAATTAAATTAAAAATTTAATTGGATTGAAATTACAAATTTAATTGAATTACAATTGTAATTAAATTACAATTGTCATTCAATTACAAATGTAATTGAACTACAATTGTTATTTAATGCTCAATGTAATTCTTAATTTAACAGAGTCCAATTACCCATTAAGCGTGTAGTGTGCAATTAAATCTTGTTTCAATTATCCATTACTCGTTCAATGAGTAATTAATGAAAGGTTCAATTACACACTACTGGGATAATCTATAATTGGATTTTATTCGATTACATTGTTGCCTATCTCTGGCTGGTCTTAACTCATAATCAATTTTACAAAGTGTCGGTCGAACCTCAGGACCGACCAGTTCAAGTGACTGTCTCGCGCCTTGGTACTTTCTTTCAATTGTTAACTCTGTTTGTCGCAATCTGTTCTCAATTAAACAGCATATGATGCTTCGTCGGGACGTGTATGTACGTGACTCTATACTTTTGTCTATTCGGCAAAAGTACATTCATTCGGAAAAAATGTGGGGCTGGGGTGTGATGAACCCCGAATTACGCTTAGCAAGCGTTGCCTCTATCGAACGATCGTTAATTTTTGATGTTGCAACATTCGTGGATACAACATTCCTCCCCTTTTAAAAGTCAAATTCCTCCTAGGATTTTTGTACTTGCGTAGGCCCTTCGGTTTACAATTTCTCTTCTTTTTTTCGTTTACATTATCCCGTAAAAATGTTTTCCGTTATACATTCATTCCTATACTTTCCCATAGCTTATTTTCTTCCCCATAGAGTGATTATTTTTTCCCATACAATGTTTCTTATCTTATAGTTTCGCACAATTAATTTAATGATTTAAATTTTAGCTTAAGTTAAAATCTCAATAAAGGCGTGAGCAGCTTTCTTTTTACCGACGGAGCTCTAGTCGCACAGTGATCCGAAATCACGAAAAAGCGGACATAGTTCCGAATTCGGGTGAGAGTCTGCACTCGGGGGTTTTGGGGTCGCTGAATACGAATCCGAACTCAAAATTTCGAGAAACAAAATGACGGATCTGAATCGGTAAAAAATTTGTTCAAAAACCTGTTTAATTCGGGTGAAAGTCTGTACTCGGGGGTTTTTGGGGTTGCTGAATACGAATCTGAAGTGAAAATTTCGAAAAACACAATGCTGGACTCAATATGGACGGCTACTTTTTGGAGAGTCGATTTCATTTGCACGAAATTCATGTTGTAAGGGTTTCCAAGGCTGTGAAGGTTTGGGAAAGAGAGGTTTAGGATAAAATAATGAATCCCTGTTATAATGATACTGAACATTTATTTTCATATAATTTTACAATGTCTACTCCTACTACTACTAATACTACAACGTCTTACTCAGAGTCTTCAGCAGAGAGAGTAGGTACTGGAGCTTCCGCTGCTGTGTTCGCAACGCGGCCGTCATGGGGCCGCAAACGTCACCGAGAAGGGTCAAGCCGCAGCTGACGTTTCGAGAAGCCAAAATGTGCTCACAAATAAGCATTTGTGAGGAAATTTTTCAGGTTTTTTTATGGTCACTTCGGTGCTAAGATATAAAATGGAGCGATTAAAAAAGCATCATTGTTTTTCGTCTTTTAACATCGTCCACGGGCTAAAAAAATGCTCTGCCTCAATAAATGCTTGGGTGCTAATTATTTGGCTTTAATTTGGTATTTTTTGCTCTTTGTACGATCACTTGTCGCTGAGATCCCGCCAATCGAACGAAAATTCAGCTCTTGCGTTGATCATCGATATCTCTTGAAGTAATGATTGTACGGCGAACGGAAGGTTGGTTTCAGAAACTCGAATAACTCCTCTATAACTTCCTTTTGTTATTTGAACGAAATAATTTTTTTTAAGCGAAATATTGATTTGACAAAAATTGAAAAAACAACTCTTTCCGCCGTTTTGGCACATCTACCACCAGCTTGCAAATATTGCGAAAACGATCGATATTGCCAGGTATTACCAAAACTTCAAAAAACAAAATGGCGGATCCGAAACGGTAAAAAATTTGTTCAGAAACATTTTCGATTCGGGTGAAAGTCTGTACTCGGGAGTTTTTGGGGGCGTGAAATACGAATCCGAAGCCAAAATTTCAAAAAAACAAAATGACGAATCCGTCGTGGTAAAAAATGACTTCAAAAACCTATTTGGTTCGGGTGAAAGTCTGTGCTCGGGGATTTTTGGGGTCGCTGAATACGAATCTGAAGCGAACCTTTCGAAAAACACAATGCTGGACTCAATATGGATGGGTACTTTTTGGAGAGTAGATTTCATTTGCACGAAATTCATTTTTCAGGAGTTTCCAAGGCTGTGAAGGTTTGGGACGAAGAGGTTTAGGATAAAATAATTAATCCTTGTTATAATAATACTGAAAATTTATTTTTATATAATCCTACAATGTCTACTCCTAATACTACTACTACTACAACGTCCTACTCGCTACCTAATGCATGCGGCGCAAACTAGATATTAGTGGATCTGACGTTATCAAAACTCTGCCAAAAACGTCTTCCATGGTTTTAGCTCGGTCACATTTTCGTAAAAAATCTCGCCAGAATTTTTAAATATATTTGTTGCACAATTCCTGAGCTTCTTTGGACATTAGTCCGATAGGCAATATCAAAGAATCAATAATTCCAGGACCGTGTATCAGAATTTTGTGCACTGTTGTTGGCATGTAATACCACTCATACAGGTCAACAAATTTTCTTGCAGTAATTTCTGTTTAGATGCGAAATGTTAGTATATTGATCTCGAACACACAAGAAATCACCTGCAATATCACATGAAATCGCTTTATCGATTCCTCGTCAAATCCCGTTATAGAAGCAGAGATTTTAGAATTTTCGAAAAACCGCCAAACTGTATTTCCGTCATTTGAAGTTCCGTAGCCTTGTTTTGGTTGATCAACAATAAGCCCTAATTTGTCACGAAAACCTTGTTGTATATATTTTTCTCCTCCTAAGTCCTTCTTAATCCTCTTTGCGCGCTTCTCACTTTTTTATGTCTAATTTGTAAGATACATGCATGTAACTTTCGAAAAACCGTATCCAAGCATGCAGCGACGATATTCCGAATTTGACGTAATCTTCGATGATCGGTCTTTGCAACATCTTATCGATATCATTGACATCTTCAGACGTAGCGCCACAAAGGTAGCAACGCATACTTGACGATGTATTCGTAATCGAATTACAAACTTTACCATCTATCATTGTCAACACAAGTTTGAAATGGATGTTAATTTTTATTCCGTAAAGTATGGTTCCAAAGGACACAAGGTTTTTTCTTGCGCATCGATACAATCAACTTCTGTCCTAGTCGCTTCGGCAGTTTCGTGCAAAAAAACGTATGGATCATGGGTCAATGCCCAAAAGCACGAGAGGATGACAGTGGTTGGTGCGGGCCAAGGGGGGGGGGGGGCACCGGCAGCCAGGGGACATCGTAGACGATGCGTCGTTTTTCTAAGGGGGCGTTATTGACACAGGTGAATCGTTTTTCTAGACAATGGCGAGTAATTGTGTCTCTAACATGCCGATATACATGTGAAAGCCAGCGTTGATGAAACTCGCTTGAAAATTGAATCAATAGAAATGTTAGGTGTGAAATGAAGTGACCACCGATAAAACTCATTTTATGCACCAGTAGTAACAGACAGGCTCGCTCTTCCAAAATTTTGTTGCATCCGGGCCTTCTTTTCAAATAAGTAAGATCGAGGTATTTGCATGTGCCAGGCACTTAACAAAGTGTATGTGAGTGTCGCAACACAAGTTTTTGTGTAAACAGCCCAGATCTTCATTCGGTTCCCTCGCTTTCCCACCATTCTTATTGGATTGTAATATATTAAAAAAAACTATGGTAAGGTGACACTTTTCTAAGATAGAGGAGAAAGATGGAAATTCATTTTTCCGAATGAAAACGGCTTCTACCACCTAAAGCCTCACACTCTGAATCGGGCAGTCCATTGCCCGCATCATCTCTCGAATACTTCGTTTTAACTCGCGTGAAAATGGCTGAGATTGTTCCACAATCAGAACAAAATCTGCGCGATCAAGCCGCCCTTATAATTTCGGCGGAAAAGTATATAGTGTGGGAGCAACAATGTGATCAGTGTATAGAGACGTTGGAAACAGAAAGTCGAATTAAGCGACCGCGATTATCAGTCGGAAATCAGCAATCATTGGTAGCACGAATCGCTCGCTTAGAAGGTTTAAAAAATGTTCTACGCAGACGATTTTTACATGTGGGCTCGGGACACAGTGATCGCGGTTTGATCTGGCGAGAAATTGATACGGCGTTCAAAAATCGTGGCCTGACTGGCTGCGTCATCAATAATGATCATATTGAACCTCGTCAGTTTCTCGAAGACGCACGTGATATGATGCTTTCACACGTGCAAGACATTACCAACAAACACTTCAGTGTAAAAGTAAATACAGTTTTCAATGGTGAATTTGAGTCAGGTGACAAACGTGCAAATAAATGTATCAACACGAAGAACTTTGAACTTTTTACTACATCTGATTTGCGTGAGTGGTATGCACAACGAGTTGTCGAGCCAACTCTAGCATCCCTCGAAGACTTTCAAAAACGTGATAGTGGGTGGGCATTATAATGGATACTAAACTTAACTTTTAATATCAATAAATATAATCCAATGCGCGCTGGGTGTGAAACTGTTTTGTCGCGGGAAATAAACCTGAAGAAAGCGGTGGTGAATATAAAGTCGAAGGGTAACGCCAGAGATTAGTAGGGAGATGCACAACGCTCCCCTTTTCGGCGTGCCTCGGAAACGGCGCTAAATCGCGGCGGCGAGTTCGGGAATATGATTTTGTGTGCATCGCCTCTGTCGAGGTTGCAGATTCCCTTGTAGCCGCGCGAGTCGTGAGCACCGCTCAAGTCGATATCGCAGTCAGCGTGCACACGAATGGGTAGCTCGGTGGGGGAAAAGGGGAAAAGTCTCTGCCCCTCGCTCACTCGACAGAGGAACGCGAACGGAGCGAGATTTTCCGTCAGATCGAGCTCGACATATATGTGTGGCCGTACTGCGGATTGGAATATGCATTAAATGAATTTCAGAGAGAAAAACATGTATCGAGATCATTGTTTTCTCTCGGTTGGCCGTTTATGCCGAGAATGCGGGTTAAAAAAAATTAACGACGAACCGCGTTGAAAAATAAAACGCCGAAACGACCGTGGAAGATTCAAAAAGAAATCTTGAGCCTTTGTCGCTGTCGTTACGGCGTTTTTTTTTCAACAGTAAACATTATGGATAAGCGTGTATCATAAATGTTTCATTATCCTCAATGAGCTTCGTGGCTGAGTTGGCAGCGTGACGGATTAACGATGCTTGCGGTCCGGGTTCGATCCCTGGTGAATCGACTTTTTTTATCTTTTTTTTTTTCTTCATTTTATATTCGAAAAATTTCGAACTTACTCTCGCTTTAGCTATTCTCGCCTGTCCAAGCATTATTTATTATATGTAATTCATATATGTTTAATTTAAAAAAAGACATTGGCTACCGGTGGTCAAACCCGCGTCGTCTGCACTCAGAGCCCGCGGTTGATATATCAACCGCGAGGCTCTTGTAACTGCAAACCTGGCTTACGTATACACACTTATCCAACCTTAAAAAAAATCGCTGCAGGACCAATTGCATATTGTTTTTATGACCCCAAAGTATTATTGAAGACAAAAGTAAACGATTTTTCCAAATTCCTAGAGTAGTGTTATCCCTTAAAGAAAAGAAATTGATTTTTTGATCGTTGTAAATGTATATCGCCTCTTAAAGACTAAAAGAATCTCGTACGTGTTTTAGCGAAAACCGGCAGAAAATTATGAAGCAACTCGTTCACTTCTTTGATGTTCGCTATTTCGGTGTTCGCTATTTTGGACCATCGCTCGTTTGCCTATCTGAGATCTACACTTTCGAAATTTGTATCCTCGATATATGTCTTTTCGCTATAGATGGTATTACCAATATTAGATACTCACTTTTTTCTGTTTCGGAGATATGGATGTTCTAGATTGTTTGAATCTGTATTTGTATAACTCAAACTGCAGACAATCTGAATACCCGTTCTTGAATAAATGAGCTCTCGAATAAATAATCCTGTGGTGTAATAGTTATTCAATTTCGTCATCGGTCGAAGGATAAAATTTTGAATAATTTACAGTTCGTTACTTTGAGTTTATAATTATGTGATTTCGAAATCTTTGTCGTTATATATTTGGCCTTTCAAAGTTTTGACCCCCATCCCAATGTGAAATGTGTTGAAAAAAAATGCCCAACCACACTTATCCAATGTGAAATGTGTTTTGAAAAAAAAGCCGATCGAGAAAGACTCAAAGTTCTCTTTGAGCCTTTCTCGATCGTTTCGGCACTTTTCTTCAACAATTTTTTTAATTAATGTGCTAAGGGGAAAAGTAAAAACTCATTTACGTATTGGGGGAAACATTTATTTTTTTGTCATATTATCCAAAACGGTTTGCACCAATATTTGGAACGCCCCCTCGTTTTTAGCCACTTCGACATGCGTCCGGCGGGGCGAACGAATGCGGGTTCGGTCGCGTCGACGATACCCGCGGTTGCTTTTCTTGCGCCCTTGGGCTCCCTCGGGTGCCTCTTGCTGCTGCGGCTGCTGCTGACGACCACTTTTTTTTTATTGCGGCGCCAAAATTTCTTCTTTGTAACTGTAAAAAATAAAATGTACAAATAATATATAAATAATTACCGGTGCAATGGTCTAGTGGTTAGCGTGCTTGCCACTAAACCTGCGGACCGGGAGGTTCCGGGTTCGAACCCCAGTCGCAGACATTTCGTCGTGAAAGAATTTTCTTCGACAGTTCACGGCGAAATGAGATTAGTTCCACAACTGGGGGGCAAACTTGATGATCGGCTATATTGGTATAGGTTTTCCGCAGTTTCCCTATACCCTTAACGGAAACGTCATGATGAATATGATACAGAGGGGAAAGTGGGATGTGGCCGCAAGGGGGCGGGGGGGGGGGGGGGGTGAAGAAAAAAGGAGTGTGGAAAAAACAGTGGAGGAAAGAAGCAATGGAAGGAAACAGTGGAGGAAAGAAACAGTCTCACAAGGGGACAGTACGGCAGTCGGATTTTTGTAATTTTTCGTACTCATGGTACGTGAAGTTCAGAGCTCGAATATTAATATCCCAAAGCAGTTGGACGCCATATTCAGAAATTTTCGAGAAAATTGACTTTGAAGTTTTCGAGCGCACTCTTATCCCACAAAGATGCAACGACATTCGAACCGGGCTCGTGGCGTACCCGGTAGCGCTCGAGTCTAGTAATCGCGGGGTCGCTGGTTCGAGTCTCACTTCGAATTTTTTTTTTTTCATTTTTTTTTAATTCGCATACCTCCGTCATTTAAATATCCCGATAAATTTTTGTTGTATATAATCACATATTATTATATATAATTAATATGATATATCTATAAATGTTTATATATGGACAAAATCCATATATAGTTATTTATGTACAAAATTCATTATAGTTATACATAATTATATATTTTCTCATATATGATCATATATTATTTATATATAACAATAGGTGATTATTTATAAAAAAAAAATAAATAATCCCGGGATAAAAATCATAAAATCTATGCTAATTCACATATATGTAATTATAATTGTCAATGATAAATGCAAGTCTTTTTGATTATCTCTTGCTTGAAATTGCGAATAGGCGACGTAAAAATATCCAAAAGGGAGTTTATGTAAATATTATTACTGGATATTTTTACGTCGCCTATTCGCAATTTCAAGCAAGAGATAATCAAAAAGACTTGCATTTATCATTGACAATTATAATTACATATATGTGAATTAGCATAGATTTTATGATTTTTATCCCGGGATTATTTATTTATTTTTTTATAAATAATCACCTATTGTTATATATAAATAATATATGATCATATATGAGAAAATATATAATTATGTATAACTATAATGAATTTTGTACATAAATAACTATATATGGATTTTGTCCATATATAAACATTTATAGATATATCATATTAATTATATATAATAATATGTGATTATATACAACAAAAATTTATCGGGATATTTAAATGACGGAGGTATGCGAATTAAAAAAAAATGAAAAAAAAAAAATTCGAAGTGAGACTCGAACCAGCGACCCCGCGATTACTAGACTCGAGCGCTACCGGGTACGCCACGAGCCCGGTTCGAATGTCGTTGCATCTTTGTGGGATAAGAGTGCGCTCGAAAACTTCAAAGTCAATTTTCTCGAAAATTTCTGAATATGGCGTCCAACTGCTTTGGGATATTAATATTCGAGCTCTGAACTTCACGTACCATGAGTACGAAAAATTACAAAAATCCGACTGCCGTACTGTCCCCTTGTTAGCCACAAGGCTCTTGTGACTGCAAAGTTGCCTTAGGCGTATACAACCATCCGATGTGAAGTGTGTTGAAAAAAATGCCGAAACGATCCAGAAAGACTGAGAGTTTTTTTTCTCAAACTTTCTCTTTCTCGATCGTTTCGGCACTTTTTTCCAACTTATCCAACGTCTATTTATTAAAAAATGCTTTGTTGATTGTTTAGCCGAGTGCACTAATCAAATGGTGCAAACTGCAAGTACAGTTTGTTTAATCTCATAATAAATTAGTGCACTCGTTCTCGGAGGGCACCACGAGAAGGCAATCAACTTCACCCCCCGTCAGCTCAAAGAGTCTCGTCTTGAAAACGGGACGCTTTCGAGAATATATGGTTCCCAAAAGCGCAACTCAAGGAACTATTGATCGATCGAAGAGCAGCTTGAAAAGCCTCTGACCACACAATTCGACAATTTAAGATGACTTACGAAAGTGCAGCCTAAAGAGCCTCCAATTGCAGACAGGTGCGACTTCGATAATCAATCAACGGTTGAATAATTTCAACACTCTGAATTTGCTACAAATTGGACATATTGAAGCGCCGCTCATGGAGCCTCTGGTGCAAGCGAGCACACATTTAAGATACCAGTAAATGAATCAAACTGCAGCTCAAAGAGCGTCCGCTTGCAGCCAGGCGCTACTTCGATAATGAGCGGTAGCACAATTTCAACACTCTGAGTTCGCAGCAAATTTAACATCACGAAGCGCAGCTCAACGAGCCTCTGACTGCAAGTGGGCGCAGTTTTTAAGATACAAGTAAATGAATCCAACTGCAGCTCAAAGAGCCTCCGCTTGCAATCAGGTGCTACTTCGATAATGAACGGTTGAATAATTTCAACACTCTGAGTTTGCAGCAAATTTAACATCACGAAGCGCAGCTCATCGAGCCTCTGACTGCAAGTGGGCGTAGCTTTTAAGATACAAGTAAATGAATCAAACTGCAGCTCAAAGAGCCTCCGCTTGCAGCCAGGTGCTACTTCGATAATGAACGGTTGAATAATTTCAACACTCTGAGTTTGCAGCAAATTTTTCATCACGAAGCGCAGCTCAACGAGCCTCTGACTACAAGTGGGCGCAGCTTTTAAGATACAAGTAAATGAATCAAACTGCAGCTCAAAGAGCCTCCACTTGCAACCAGGTGCTACTTCGATAATGAACGGTGGCACAATTTCAACACTCTGAGTTTGCAGCAAATTTAACATCACGAAGCACAGCTCAACGAGCCTCTGACTGCAAGTGGGCGCAGCTTTCAAGATACAAGTAAATGAATCCAGCTGCAGCTCAAAGAGCCTCCGCTTGCAACCAGGTGCTACTTCGATAATGCACGGTTCAATAATTTCAACACTCTGAGTTTGCAGCAAATTTAACATCACGAAGCGCAGCTCAACGAGCCTCTGACTGCAAGTGGGCGCAGCTTTTAAGATACAAGTATATGAATCCAACTGCAGCTCAAAGAGCCTCCGCTTTCAGCCAGGTGCTACTTCGATAATGAACGGTTGAATAATTTCAACACTCTGAGCTTCCAGCAAATTTAACATCACGAAGAGCAGCTCATCGAGCCTCTGACTGCAAGTGGGCGCAGCTTTTAAGATACAAGTAAATTAATCAAATTGCAGCTCAAGGAGCCTCCGCTTGCAGCTAGGTGCTACTTCGATAATGAACGGTTGAATAATTTCAACACTCTGAGTTTCCAGCAAATTTAACATCACGAAGCGCAGCTCATCGAGCGTCTGACTGCAAGTGGGCGCAGCTTTTGAGATACGAGTAAATTAATCAAACTGCGGCTCGAAGAGCCTCCGCTTGCAGCCAGGTGCTACTTCGATAATGAACGGTTGAATAATTTCAACACTCTGAGTTTCCAGCAAATTTAACATCACGAAGCGCAGCTCATCGAGCCTCTGACTGCAAGTGGGCGTAGCTTTTAAGATACCAGTAAATTAATCAAACTGCAGCTCAAAGAGCCTCCGCTTGCAGCCAGGTGCTACTTCGATAATGAACGGTTGAATAATTTCAACACTCTGAGTTTGCAGCAAATTTAACATCACGAAGCGCAGCTCATCGAGCCTCTGACTGCAGGCGGGCGCAGCTTTTAAGATACAAGTAAATGAATCAAACTGCAGCTCAAGGAGCCTCCACTTGCAACCAGGTGCGAGTTCAATAGTATTTGTTACAAACTTACAAACCCAGCAGCTTCTGCAATTTCTGGTTCGGCTTGTGTTGCGCTCTAGCTGCGCGAACTGATCGCAATGCGCGATTATTATATTTAGTCTGTGCAAATATTTTAACTCTGACTAAAAACTCCAAATGCTGCATCCGATGAATTTTGCACGGATGCCTTTGATCGTACCATTCAGGATACATTTCAGCTGTAGCGAGTACGATGTCATCGGTGAGTTTTTGTAGGAGACCTTCAGACTCCCAGTGTTTCTTCCAAAGTTCCGAGAAAGCCTTCAACTGGACTTCTACGATTTGTGCAAACTTTGCGGTCGGCCGCTTTAATTTTGTCACCGCTGGAGCATCAGTATCGGTGTTTTCGTATTCACGAAACTCGATATAATTTTCTTCTGGCGACGAGTCGTCCATCGGAGTCTTCAGAAGGTCATCGTTACAACGGTCACATGGTGATCTCTTTAAGTTGCGATGCCCAATGTAGCCGGCGAAAAATGCGATGGCATTCTTTTCATAGAAGCTCAAATCGTCGTGGGACAAATCTTCAGATCGCGATTCATCGCCGTGCGACTCGATAATGTCCGACGCGGCTGGAACATCGAAATTTGGGTCCATTTCATCGTCACCAATGGAATCGACAGCCAGATCGTCCGTTCCTTCAATCGCCAGCGTTATAGCACTGGTCGGATTGAGAAGGGCCGGTGCCTCAGGACATTGTACGTTGCCTTTGTCGCTCGTACCAATGTATACAGTTGACAGGATATGCCTGATAGTCAATCGTACCATTCTTGCCGTCGGATTCGGATTAAATCCGCCACGTCCCCGCAATTTGGAAAAAAAGTGCTCTACCGAATCCTGATTGCAAAGCCCTGCCGCTAGTTCAAACTCAGGATGTTCTTCCTTTATCGAGAGATGATTAAAATCGACTTCACTGTTAACGGCAAACCTATCAAACAGGGTATTTTCCTCGATCGACTGGTTGGCTTCGGTACTACACTCCAGTTGGAAGCCCAGTCAATGAACTTTGTTAGAGTTTCCTCGATGTTGGGGTTTCGATCCGACAGGGGTCTTTTCGCGGGATTTTTGCAGAACAACTGGTATCCATTGCACGCATCAATGACACTGTTCATTCTTTCAGCGAATACTGCAGACTGCCTCCACGTCGTGCTGCTGAGGCCGCAGGCGTCTTGACCGGCAGTCCTTATTGCCGCCGCGTATGTGTGACTGAGCATTTGAAACGCTCGCTTCACATTCATCGCTTCGAAACTGGACGGCTCAATGTGAGCTATCGTAATATGTGATAGCAATCTGGACGTGGTGTTGGTGCAGTCGTATTTCCACGTGTCTACGAAGTCCGCATATGCGACAATGACCTCGCCATTGCAATATAGCACCTTGTGCGTTCTGAGTATGCTTAGCAATCGCTTTATCAAGTGGGGCACATCAAATGATGCAAAGTACTCTTGCCCTTCGCAATGGAAAGTAGGGGTTGCAGTGTCGGTCACGCCAAGTACCGAAAAATAAAGCGATTGATTCGATGGTCCTTGATCGCACGTTGTCAGCACAACTTTGGCTCCTACTTCGTGAAGTCTTGCCAAGCACTGCTTTAAAAGCTGATGCATATCATTCGCGTTCATTCCAGTACCCGTCAAGAAATAAGCGATGAATTGGCGCCATGGATTCTTCGCATTTAAGCTATCGAGACAGAAAACGAAGACGTACCGAGCTCGTTCATTGCGGCGTCCGAGTGATCCAAGATCTACGAGCCCTTCGATGCAATCGTACTTGACGGAATATTCTTCGAAGTTCTTGATTGTCATTTCGTCCCATTTGATGCAGCATATCCTTTCCGCAGGAGGCAACTGCGCTAGCTTGATCTCCAATTTGTCAAAGATAGCTGGGCAAAATCCAGGTTTAATATCAATCTCAGATATCCAGAGCCTAACAGTGCTTACGGATGGGAAACGGCAGCCTGCTTTTTGCAAACGTTTGTACGCTGTAGCAGAATAATAAAATAGCTGTTTCGCCAAATCTTTTTCGTCATCTACATATGGAGCGTTCTTGCGGTGCAACTGAAGTTTGACCATCGCTCTGGCTGCTGGCTCGGTACAATTCCTCTCATCGAGGAATTCATCGATCGTTTTCTCCTTTTTTATTGACTTAATTCGGTTCAAAGCTCGTTTAAGTCGTAACTGCAGAACCTTGTTCCGCTTGCGTAACAGCTCAAGTTGTACTTGAGCTTGTACTGTCGCAGCTGCTTTTAAGCGATCGACATTTCGGTTGCGTCGCTTTCGCTTTGCTGGTGCGTGACCTATCGAGGTATTCGCAGAATATGGGTCGATAGCGGTCCAAGCAATGGCTTCATCTTCAGAACATTCAAACGACAACACAGCACGCTTTGCGTATTTACGCGTCGTCGACATAATCTTCGCGTCAAAGGACAAGTTCACTTCGTCTACGTCCATAGGATCTTCCGGTTTGTTGGAAGTTGTTGTCACGACTATAGTGGACTGCTCGGACTCCTTAGGCGGGTAAAATTGTTCTACCTGCACGCTAAAAGCTGAAAGGCTCGTACTTACCGAGTGACTTGGACCTGCTACATTACCGTCCTGAACTGTCTCCGGTGCAAAGAATGGCACGGGAACCGCATCGCGGTGCAATCTGCCATTTGCATCGAAATCGTTCGGTTGAAAGTGCGAGGCGCACAAGCCCGTACTCCGCAAAGAAGCTGCTGACCAATTCTTTAAATGGGGATTGGCTGTAACCAATTTTACAAATAAATATTACTATATTCTATAGCTGCATATACTAGGGTGCGTTTGATTGTTTAAATATTTGTTTTCCCTCATTGCTCCAAAGTTTTGTTTTCCATCCAAAGAAAGTGCTCATTGAAGGGCATTAATTTTTCACAAAATCACCTCTATGATGAAGCTCATTAATCAATCTTCGTTTCCTCATATGGGAAGCTTTGTGAAAAATGGAAATTAAATATAAAACAATGGTGAAAGTTCTTCTTTGCAATGTTTATCATTTCAAACAATTTTACTAATAACTTTCAATTAATAAATAATAATATAAATTTATGAGGAAGCAATGTGCAAATTTGTACTTTGCAAATAATTTTTTTTTTTAATTCTATAAAAGTGGTATATGCGTGTATCCATTTCTAATAAAATAACACTAATTAAAGAAGTTACTACTCCACTTGCGCGCGAAATTTCAGATAGTGCGGGTAGTGGAATTGGTCGGGTCGGGTCGGGTAATTAGACCATGATTCGGATCGAGTACCCGTAATTTCAAATCTTCGGGTACCCGAAGATTTTGGTACCCGAAAATGTCAAATTTCGTTTTATAGTAGATAGCGCCACGAAAACGTACCAAAACTGATGAAATATACTCCAGCTTTCTATTCTCTACCCTTCGCCGATAGGTTGGAGTTCATAAGAAATACAAATAATTGATTTAATAATTGTAGTATTTTTGTTTTGTGCATATTAAGATTTTTTTCCGGCAAACTTCTTTTAAAACACTCGCATTTCAGGAAAAATCGATATATTTGAATGTCGAAAAAACGAATGAAAGCAAGATTCTTCGTCGAATTTTCATTAATTCTGTCTAGTGCTAACTGGTAATTTCGGCGATTCATTCTTCTTAAATTAATTTTTTGTCATCTCTTAATTTTTTCCCAGACAAAACATGTTCTTCAAACGCTTATATCTCTGAAACTAATCAAAATATTTTTAATTTTAAACCGCTAAATACAAGCTACAGTCTTCTCGCTTCGAACAAACGGCGGGCGTTGAATCTTGGTCTTTTTGGGTTTTTCCACCATTTAAAACCCACGTTAAAAATTCAAAACTTTAAGGTGTTTGGCGGAACAGAAGATATTTAATGTATATTTTTTCCTTTCGCACATTTTTTAATGGTGCCAAAACGCAACTTTCCCGCGCTATTACTATACGATCCGCCAAAATTAACTGTTTTTCACTCCGCCCTAACACACACACACACACACACTCACACACACACACACACGCGCGCGCGCGCACACGCACACGCACACGCGCGCGCGCACACACACACACACACACACACACACACACACACACACACACACACACGGAATAAAAGAGTGAGACGAAAAAAGATTTTTATAGTATTATCATTTATTCGTTTTATCGCCTTCTTCGAGTTTTCGTTTTCTCCCATTATTTCATTGATGCACCTAGATAAGAAATAAATATAAATATAAATAATAGATACGGATCTCCGAGACGTTGACGAATATTCGAAGTTTACGAATATCCAAAATTTGAGAGTACCCGATGACCAAATTCGGGTACCCGACAGCGGCGGGTAATGCAAAAACGTAACCCGTCGGGTACCCGACCCAACTCGAACGAATCGAGTACTCGCACACCCCTGCTAAATATAAAATAATGGTAAAAGTTCTTCGTTGCAACTGCGATGATTTCAACGAAATTTACTGATAACAAAAAATAATGGAGATTTATGGGGAAGTAATGTGCAAAGTTCCACTTTTCACCTTTTTTAACTTTGTAATTCTATAAAATTTGTATCAGTGTATACATCTTTAATTGAGTAACATTAATTGAAGAGAAGTTTCTGTTTCACTTGCGTGCAAGATTTCAGATAGATCCATCGTGCCGATCGGCAGTTATTGGCAGTTGAATTTCGATACTTACGGTCATTAGAAATAGAAAACATCGAATCTAATCTAACAAACCACGCTACACACGGCTACGGAACGTCGTAACAAGCACCGTTGGGTCATATTTTCATGACAAATGAAGTTTCGTTTACTTACTAAACTTTTACTAAACCTAGACAAAAACTATAATTTTTTGAAAAACTTAAAGCTGCGTAAGATCCGAACCGTTTTACGGATCTTGACGAAATTCAATACCAAAAAAACATTGAATGTATCTTTTGTTATGGGGAACTATTTAGCTGAATAGCCAAATTGTTACGAAAGTTAGAGGGCATACGGCATTTTTTTGAAAAATTGAAAACGCTATAAAACCGATATCGGTTGATAAAGTTTGTAAAAATTAACAGTAGTTAAAGAGGAGTTAGTACTCGAGTTAAGTGCAAAATTGAGCTCGAGGGCTCGTACCGTTCGGGAGTTATCAAGGATTGAAGTTTCGAAGGTGGAAACATACATGCACACACATACCTACATACGGACATTTTTTCTAGACCATATTTCTCGACACTTTAGGTGATTCTTAGTATAGTGACGTGAAAATCTCAAAAAAAATTTCATGAAAGCAAAGTTTTCTCTCTGAGGAAGCAAAGAAGAATAACAGTAATTGAAGAGGAGTTAAAACGTCATTAACAAGGAGACGGCATGACCGTGGGATCGGGGATTTGGCCGAATTTTTTTGTGGTGAAAGAGGACCCCTAGCACCTCACGTGGTTAAAGTAGTAGCACGCACTACTTGGAAAATTCCGAAAAAAATCAATTTAAAGTTTCTTAGGCGCCATATGAGTTTAAAATGTCAGACACTTGTCGAGCCGCCGTCTAGTCTAGATGGTTAGGGCTCGGTCTTTTGCGTCGGAGGTCTCGAGTTCGATTTCTCCTTCGGATCTTTTTTTTTTGTTATCCCAACAATTATTGAAAACGTTTCTCATCCCTACATTATTTTTAAAAATTTATTTACATTATTTTTCTTTATTATTTTCATTTTTTTTTACCTATTTTTTTTTTAAATAAAACAATTCATAACGGTGGGTTTTTTATTTTTCATTGTAAAGTATATGAGAAGGAATATTGGATTTTTAATGAGAATAACAAAGTCGATTAGAAAAAATTCAATTTTTATTCATATAATAATTATATACAAAAACCGCAGTGGTAATTATCGTAAAAACAAACTAAGCAATAATTTTTGCGACATCTTGCGCACAATATAAAAGCGGATTTTTTACAGTCGCAGGGAGTTTGCAATACATCCGTACAAAAACATACCCCATTAACATTCATAAAAATGTTTCTAGTAAATTGCAGCGAATTGTTAGAGCAGAATCGTGAAATTAATTCCCGGGAAGATTGTATAAAAATCCAATCAATAATTCACCATCAATTATCGTCACCAATATCCTGAGACATGGTTCAATACGCCTGGTTTGCCTCAAAATTATCAGTTACTACAAACATTTTCATGAATGTTAATGGGACATGTTGTCGTACGGATGTATTGCAAAATCCCTGCGATTGTAAAAAATTCGCTTTAATATTAAAAACCCAATGTTCCTTCTCATGTACTTTACAATGAAAAATAAAAAATCCACCGTAATGAATTGTTTTATTGGAAAAAAAAGAAAATAATTTTTAAAAAATAATGTAAATAAATTTAAAAGATAATGCAGGGATGAGAAACGTTTTCAATAATTGTTGGAATAAAAAAAAGATCCGAAGGAGGAATCGAACTCGAGACCTCCGGCGCAAAAGACCGAGCCCTAACCATCTAGACTAGACGGCAGCTCGACAAGTGTTTGACATGTTAAACTCATAAGGGGCCTAAGAAACTTTAAATCTATTTTTTCGGAATTTTCCGAGTAGTGCGTTCTATTACTTTAACCACGTAAGGTGCTAGGGTTCCTCTTTCATCACAAAAAAATTCGGCCAAATCCCCGACCCCACGGTCGTGCCGTCTCCTTGTAAGATGCAATATTTGAGGTCGATCCGTCGTGCCGTTTGAGAGGTGTTGACGATTGCACTTTTGAAGCGTGCACGCACGCACTAAATGACCCGGTAGATAATCCACCAACTCGATGATAATTTCCTTGATCATCAGAATTTGTAGACGAAAATTACCAAACAACAATAATTGCCATGGTAATTTTCGCGGTCATTCAGTATTTTCAGTAGATTTTTTCTAGCACCTAACGACCGGTCAATTTTCTCGGTCATTCGGCTGGTCATTGAGTCTGATAGGTTATTCTTGTATTTTCTATCTCATTTCATATTATTTTTTTAATTTTCAACGAATACCTTTTCGAGGTTTTTCGTGTTCCCCTTAAAAAAATTCTAATCTATCACATATTTATTGTGTGCGTCTTCAATTACAATAAAAAAATGTACTATATAACAATTTACCTGTGTATTGTACCCAAACATCGTGTCGAGGATCGTCGACCTGCGGAAAACGAAAAAGATGCGATCCCGTTGAGACTCGCCCGTTGGTACAACTTTTGTACGCACATCGGTCATAGATCCGCTCCTTTTTGTCCGTTCCTTTTGACATTATCTTTTCATTTGTTACTATTTCGCTTCTGAATAAGTAACTCAAAACTATCAAGTGTCTTGTTCTTGTAAGATCAAGTATTAGCGACTTCTACGCAACAGTCTGCGAATCTGACAGATCGAGACCAGATCTGCAACACTGTTGCAGGCCACTAACAAAACACTCGTGCTCGCACTGTCAGTTCCTCCGTGAATGCCGAAGTGGAAGCATCATGGTAAGCAGATCGTGAACGATTATAAATAAATACATAGCACAAGACACAAATACGTCTCTTGAGTGCTACAGTAATGTAGCACTCAAAAGACTTATTTGAATATTTTCTGTAAAACTATTGTGCGAGCGAATGACATGGGTAAAAGACGATTTTATTTTTTCAGTCTACTTTATCTCTGGACGCCGAAATAGCGGCACTGAAGGCCGTCGTGGTCACTGACGAACCGTAAGTATTTCTAGAGTTTACTGATGAGTATTTCACAATAATAGAAAAAACATAAATTTATTTGATGAATATATTAATTTTTCTTTGTAGAGCTATGGAAGGCGTGGAAAACACACTGGTGTCGCAGCCGCCGCCGCCGCCGCCGCCACCGAAACCGCAGATTTTGCCGCCAACGCCGACTACTACAAACAAAGCGCCGCCAAAAAACGGTATTTATTTTATGTTCCTAATTATTTAGATTTTTTTTTCTTTTTTTTCCAAAGGCACACGCTGTGCGCGTTTGTTACCTACTTTTTCCCCCACTGACAAGGGGACAGTACGGCAGTCGGATTTTTGTAATTTTTCGTACTCATGGTACGTGAAGTTCAGAGCTCGAATATTAATATCCCAAAGCAGTTCGACGCCATATTCAGAAATTTTCGAGAAAATTGACTGAAGTTTTCGAGCGCACTTTTATCCCACAAAGATGCAACGATATTCGAACCGGGCTCGTGGCGTACCCGGTAGCGCTCGAGTCTAGTAATCGCGGGGTCGCTGGTTCGAGTCTCACTTCAAAAATCTTTTTTTTTTAATTTTTTTTTTAATTCGCATACCTCCGTCATTTAAATATCCCGATAAATTTTTGTTGTATATAATCACATATTATTATACATAATTAATATAATATATCTATATATGTTTATATATGGACAAAATCCATATATAGTTATTTATGTACAAAATTCATTATAGTTATACATAATTATATATTTTCTCATATATGATCATATATTATTTATATATAACAATAGGTGATTATTTATAAAAAAATAAATAAATAATCCCGGGATAAAAATCATAAAATCTATGCTAATTCACATATATGTAAATTGCGAATAGGCGACGTAAAAATATCCAGTAATAATATTTACATGAACTCCCTTGTAGATTAATAGGAATATGAATAGAAGAATAAATGTTGAAATATGTGAATATAACTCACATATTTCAACATTTATTCTTCTATTCATATTCCTATTAATCTACAAGGGAGTTTATGTAAATATTATTACTGGATATTTTTACGTCGCCTATTCGCAATTTCAAGCAAGAGATAATCAAAAAGACTTGCATTTATCATTGACAATTATAATTACATATATGTGAATTAGCATAGATTTTATGATTTTTATCCCGGGATTATTTATTTTTTTTTTTATAAATAATCACCTATTGTTATATATAAATAATATATGATCATATATGAGAAAATATATAATTATGTATAACTATAATGAATTTTGTACATAAATAACTATATATGGATTTTGTCCATATATAAACATTTATAGATATATCATATTAATTATATATAATAATATGTGATTATATACAACAAAAATTTATCGGGATATTTAAATGACGGAGGTATGCGAATTAAAAAAAAAATGAAAAAAAAAAAAAAAAATTTCGAAGTGAGACTCGAACCAGCGACCCCGCGATTACTAGACTCGAGCGCTACCGGGTACGCCACGAGCCCGGTTCGAATATCGTTGCATCTTTGTGGGATAAGAGTGCGCTCGAAAACTTCAAAGTCAATTTTCTCGAAAATTTCTGAATATGGCGTCCAACTGCTTTGGGATATTAATATTCGAGCTCTGAACTTCACGTACCATGAGTACGAAAAATTACAAAAATCCGACTGCCGTACTGTCCCCTTGTGAGACTGTTTCTTTCCTCCACTGTTTCCTTCCATTGCTTCTTTCCTCCACTGTTTTTTCCACACTCCTTTTTTCTTCACCCCCCCCCCCCCCCGCCCCCTTGCGGCCACATCCCACTTTCCCCTCTGTATCATATTCATCATGACGTTTCCGTTAAGGGTATAGGGAAACTGCGGAAAACCTATACCAATATAGCCGATCATCAAGTTTGCCCCCCAGTTGTGGAACTAATCTCATTTCGCCGCGAACTGTCGAAGAAAATTCTTTCACGACGAAATGTCTGCGACTGGGGTTCGAACCCGGAACCTCCCGGTCCGCAGGTTTAGTGGCAAGCACGCTAACCACTAGACCATTGCACCGGTAATTATTTATATATTATTTGTACATTTTATTATTTATTTTTTACAGTTACAAAGAAGAAATTTTGGCGCCGCAATAAAAAAAAAAGTGGTCGTCAGCAGCAGCCGCAGCAGCAAGAGGCACCCGAGGGAGCCCAAGGGCGCAAGAAAAGCAACCGCGGGTATCGTCGACGCGACCGAACCCGCAGTCGTTCGCCCCGCCGGACGCATGTCGAAGTGGCTAAAAACGAGCGGGCGTTCCAAATATTGGTGCAAACCGTTTTGGATAATATGACAAAAAAATAAATGTTTCCCCCAATACGTAAATGAGTTTTTACTTTTCCCCTTAGCACATTAATTAAAAAAATTGTTGAAGAAAAGTGCCGAAACGATCGAGAAAGGCTCAAAGAGAACTTTGAGTCTTTCTCGATCGGCTTTTTTTTTCAAAACACATTTCACATTGGATAAGTGTGGTTGGGCATTTTTTTTCAACACATTTCACATTGGGATGGGGGTTAAAACTTTGAAAGGCCAAATATATAACGACAAAGATTTCGAAATCACATAATTATAAACTCAAAGTAACGAACTGTAAATTATTCAAAATTTTATCCTTCGACCGATGACGAAATTGAATAACTATTACACCACAGGATTATTTATTCGAGAGCTCATTTATTCAAGAACGGGTATTCAGATTGTCTGCAGTTTGAGTTATACAAATACAGATTCAAACAATCTAGAACATCCATATCTCCGAAACAGAAAAAAGTGAGTATCTAATATTGGTAATACCATCTATAGCGAAAAGACATATATCGAGGATACAAATTTCGAAAGTGTAGATCTCAGATAGGCAAACGAGCGATGGTCCAAAATAGCGAACACCGAAATAGCGAACATCAAAGAAGTGAACGAGTTGCTTCATAATTTTCTGCCGGTTTTCGCTAAAACACGTACGAGATTCTTTTAGTCTTTAAGAGGCGATATACATTTACAACGATCAAAAAATCAATTTCTTTTCTTTAAGGGATAACACTACTCTAGGAATTTGGAAAAATCGTTTACTTTTGTCTTCAATAATACTTTGGGGTCATAAAAACAATATGCAATTGGTCCTGCAGCGATTTTTTTTTAAGGTTGGATAAGTGTGTATACGTAAGCCAGGTTTGCAGTTACAAGAGCCTCGCGGTTGATATATCAACCGCGGGCTCTGAGTGCAGACGACGCGGGTTTGATCACCGGTAGCCAATGTCTTTTTTTAAATTAAACATATATGAATTACATATAATAAATAATGCTTGGACAGGCGAGAATAGCTAAAGCGAGAGTAAGTTCGAAATTTTTCGAATATAAAATGAAGAAAAAAAAAAAGTAAAAAAAGTCGATTCACCAGGGATCGAACCCGGACCGCAAGCATCGTTAATCCGTCACGCTGCCAACTCAGCCACGAAGCTCATTGAGGATAATGAAACATTTATGATACACGCTTATCCATAATGTTTACTGTTGAAAAAAAACGCCGTAACGACAGCGACAAAGGCTCAAGATTTCTTTTTGAATCTTCCACGGTCGTTTCGGCGTTTTATTTTTCAACGCGGTTCGTCGTTAATTTTTTTTAACCCGCATTCTCGGCATAAACGGCCAACCGAGAGAAAACAATGATCTCGATACATGTTTTTCTCTCTGAAATTCATTTAATGCATATTCCAATCCGCAGTACGGCCACACATATATGTCGAGCTCGATCGGACGGAAAATCTCGCTCCGTTCGCGTTCCTCTGTCGAGTGAGCGAGGGGCAGAGACTTTTCCCCTTTTCCCCCACCGAGCTACCCATTCGTGTGCACGCTGACTGCGATATCGACTTGAGCGGTGCTCACGACTCGCGCGGCTACAAGGGAATCTGCAACCTCGACAGAGGCGATGCACACAAAATCATATTCCCGAACTCGCCGCCGCGATTTAGCGCCGTTTCCGAGGCACGCCGAAAAGGGGAGCGTTGTGCATCTCCCTACTAATCTCTGGTAACGCATGTTCCGCGTGGTCAGTTGTGGCTGCTCTTCATCCAGTAAAAACAAACGTGCATCTAGTAACTTCATATCCACACTATTCAACTGTACTGCAACTTCAGGGCATTGTTTTTCCAATGACTCTCAATCAAATAAAAAAATTTGAATCGCAAAATAAAGTTTCGATTAACGTATATACATTCGAAAAGAAAAACATCGTCCCGATTCGAGTATGCAGCCAAAAGCTGGATAAACACATCAATTTGTTATTCGTGAAGGATTCCTCGGACCACAGCGTGGGACACTTTGTCTGGATAAAAAATTTATTCCGGCTTCTGAGCGGGCAGCTGAACCAAAAAAAGTGAAAAAACACATCTGCGATCGGTGAGTAAAAACCCCACTCGAAAATATACCTATGAGTAATTAGGTACTTAATAATATAAAAGTCATTTCGCCGTTTTGTTACAGGTGTTTGCACTACTTCTACACGGAGAACAAATTGCAAACACATGAGGTGGATTGTGGAAAATTGAATGATTGCGCCATTCGATTACCTAGTACAATGGACAAATGGCTGACATTCAAAAACTTTCAACGAAAAGAGCGACTTCCATTCGTGATTTACGCCGATCTCGAGTGCGTTCTGGCAAAGGTTGCCGACAAAAATATATATCAGCATCATGAAGTGTTTAGCATTGCGTACTATGTACATTGTTCGTATGACAATTCATTATCAGGATACCACTCACGTCGCAGTGCTGACTGCGTTTCCTGGTTCGTTGAGAACCTTAAAAATTTAGCTTTGCGCATCGACGATATTTTATCGGATAATGTTCCCATGATACCTCTAACACCAGATGAATGGGCAGAATATCGAAGCGTCACTCAGTGTCATATATGCGAGAAACCATTTGTCGAAGACGACATACGTGTTCGCGATCATTGTCACCTGACTGGACGTTATAGAGGCCCCGCTCACTCTGCAATTTGAATTATAAGCAGTCGTTTTTCATTCCTATAGTTTTTCATAATTTGTCTGGTTATGACGCACATTTCATCATCAAGGAAGTAGCCACAGCGTTCGAAGGAAAAACCGACGTGCTTCCCATAACGAAGGAAAAATACATTTCTTTCACGAAAACAGTTCAAATGGCAGACAAGTCACACCAGATTTAATTACGTTTCATCGATTCATGCAAATTCCTCAATGCAAGTTTGGATAAACTGGCATCATTTTTGACAACGGACAAACTCAACATTTCGCGGTCACAATTTCATGACATATCGACAGATAATGTTATGCTATTACCTCGGAAGGGTGTCTTTCCTTATGAATATATTAATAGCGTAAACAGATTGGATGACTGCCACCTACCACCACGAGATGCATTCTACAGCAATTTGACCGGTGACACTGTAAGTGAGAACAAATACGCGCATGCCGTGGATGTATGGGATCGATTTTCTATTCAAACGTTAGGTGAATATAGCGACTTATACCTGAAGACCGATGTTTCGTTACTGGCCGACGTTTTTGAGAACATTCGTAATACCTGCATCGAAAGTTACAGGCTCGACCCCGCGTATTACTATACCCTTCCCGGATACACCTGGGATGCAATGTTAAAGCATGCAAACATTAACTTCGAATTGCTCAACGACGTTGACATGGTGTTATTTGTTGAACGGGGTATACGCGGTGGTCTGAGTCAGTGCTCAAACAGGTACGCGCATGCCAATAACAAGTACATGGAATCGTTCGATCCATCAAAGTCTTCATCATACTTGATGTATTTCGATGTAAATAATTTGTATGGATGGGCAATGTGTCAATCATTGCCCTATGCTAATTTCCGATGGATCGATGACTTGTCAACATTCGATTTATCATCGATCGCGCTAGATTCCCTGACAGGCTACATTCTTGAGGTTGACTTAGAGTACCCAGAATGTCTACACGATGCGCACATGGGCTTGCCGTTTTGTTCAACACATGGTAAACCACCTGGTAAGCAACACGGAAAACTGCTTGCAACCGTGAATAACAAGGAACGGTATATTATTCATTATCGCAATCTGCAGCAGAGTGTACGTCATGGTCTCAAAATTTAAAAAAATCACAGAATACTGCAATTCTCCTAATCACCCTGGCTACGAACATATATTGAGCTTAATACACAGTTCCGAACCCAAGCGAAGAATGAATTCGAAAAAAATCTCTATAAATTGATGAATAATGCAGTGTTTGGAAAAACTATGGAAAATGTGCGCAATCATGTAGACGTTAAGCTTTTGACACGATGGGAGGGTAGGTACGGTGCAGAGGCAATGATTGCAAAGCCAAATTTTCATAGCCGGAGCGTTTTTTCAGAAAACCTTATTGCTGTCGAATTACGCAAACTGGAGGTGAAATTCAATAAGCCGATATATGTGGGTATGTGCATACTTGACATATCGAAGACATGTTTATATGACTTTCATCATGAGTATATGGTACCTCTGTATAAAGACAAATGTACGGTGTTGTACACCGATACGGACAGCCTCATATACAACATTGAGTGTGAGGATGTGTATGATGACATAAAGCGCAACATTCATCGTTTCGATACTAGCGACTATCCCGCGGATAATGTGTATGATATACTGCTTGTCAATAAAAAAGTCCCTGGACTAATGAAAGACTAAAATAATGTTCGGATAATGACGGAATTCGTCGGGCTTAGAGCAAAAATGTATGCGGTGCGAGTCGATGGCAAAGACGATACAAAGAAAGTAAAAGGTATTAAGAGTGACATCGTTGCAAGAACGATCTCGTTCGAGGATTACACGAAATGCTTAAACGAACAAATCGAAATGACTCGCCAACAATCGTGCATAAGATCGAAGTTACATGAAGTGTACACCATGAACGAGACAAAAATTGCTCTAAGCCCGCACGATGACAAACGGTATATCATACCCGGAACCACGAAAACGCTACCATGGGGGCATTTTAGGATACAATCGTAGCATGTATTTCGTAAATGTTTTAAGAATAATCGACTTTGTAAATAATTGTTTTGTAAATAATGAATTGGCTTGTCAATTTTTCATGTAGAGAAATAAAGAAAAAAACCCCATTGTAATTTGCTATAATCACGATATTTTTCTCCACACCATCCTAACACACTTTTGTGAGAGAGACAGGTTCGAAAAATCCAGAAGGAGAAGGCTGCCCAAGCGAGAAAACACATGCTACGCTGAAGAGAACGGTCGACCCTTTGCGACACAAAGGCCTCGTCATCTGGAATGAGTAGAGAGAGAGAAGAATCATCAAATTTAAAACATTTTTATTGTCCGCTACAAATCAGATTTGCTTATCCAACTATTGTGGGTACTATCGAAACCCAACCATTTTACAAACATTCGATTACCACGCTTCTTCAATACTTTTTCGATGAGATAAATATCAGGATGTTGAACTTTAAGTAGCTCCTGATAGTAGAAACCACCTGCAATCGGTTCATCGCCATAGTCCTTGAGGTGAAGTGTTACAGGTTTTGTGTTTTTCACTCTATATATAGTAAATATTTCCGTTGTCCAGTTCGGTGTGTAACCCTTTTCGAAAACACTCTTGAATTTACTGATTCTTACTTTATCACCAATTTCGAATTTTGATGTCGATGACTTTTTCAATGGAGTCTTATTATAGACATGTTGTAGTAGCTGTTTCTCATTTCCAGCATTGACATTTCGCGGTTTCAACTTAATCGTGCGGTGCACGGAATCATTATACTCGGCTACTAATTTATCAACTATATCGATCCACCGATAATTACCACGAATACTAAATTGTACCCACATCTTATTTTTCAATGTACGATTAAAACGCTCGCAAATGGAAGCTTTTAAATTGCTATATGTTGAATACATGTGGATATTGTACTTTTTCATTAGGGTTTTAAAGTCACGATTATAAAACTCTTTTCCTTGATCCACGTGTAACTTCGGCGGTATGCGTCCCTTTACGAGTATCGACTTCAGTGCGGTTGCTGCATCTTTACCATTCATACTCTGCATCGGTACCGCCCAGGCGAATTTTGAGAAAGTATCGATGACAGTTAGGAGAAATTTATGTTTGGAGTTTTTATGTGCGTACGACGACATATCGACGAGATCAGCTTGCCAGGTCTCATCCAAACCACGGATGTCCACATGCCGACGCGGATAGTTTCGGCGAGCAGGTTTGTGCAGCTCCCGCACGAGAGCGTTCTTTTTCTCATTCATTTTCCAGTCTTTTCAGTCGTGTATTTAGTTCAGCAATGATGTGTGAATTGCGAATCACCAAGTCTTGTAGGGTTTTGAGATCTGCATCGCGCGTCCTCGTATTATTTCTCATCGTAGATTCTAATCCATTAACCAACAACAAGTTACTCTCATTTGTTTCGTTACGTATGTTCTTAATGATTGTTCGAGATCTTTTATGTAGAGCACTTAGATTAATAGCATCGTCTTGTTCTTCCGGATGTGCGATATTACACAAGCGTTTTTGCCCCAAGTCATAATGACCATCTGCGGTAGTTCTAAACCCAATCCCCGGTCTGCCTGGAGGACCTTGCTTATCGAGGACGATATTCTTTTTCAGTTGGCGTCCGAACACATCGACACTCATGTTGATAATGCGTGAAATTTCAAATGTTGGGTTAATATATAATTTTGGCTTCCCGCAATTCCTCAAAAATCGATACAATTTCATTTGAATGTGATGAATTTCCAGCTGCTCGTGATGCTAGAAGTAAGCGAAGACGATCTACTAGCTCATTCGGACTATCCCAATAAATGTAATCCAATTGGGTATTTTTTCTCGCCACCTTATACTTTGGCATACCCTTTCCCATGTGCTTGTGATGATCAACTATATTTACGATATAAGTATCGAATTTGTGACCGACTCTATGTCGTATAGCCCCACCAGGCTTGTAATATTTTTTGTGAGCATTCGTGGAGATAATGATTTTTTCATAGTTTTTCAAGTCATCCGGTGTCAGAGCTTCGACGTTGGGAACTTTTTGGAACAATAGCTCTGCTAATCCAACAGTTTTCGGATAGGTTGAATCTCGCACACGTATATTTTGAGAATCGAAGAATATAGGAGAATCACCAATCATCAATTTGTTGTTCGCGAGGTTCCGTACACCATATGAGACATCTAAGCTTATCTTTCTATTTGTACGTAATAACAGAAGATATTTACTGATTAAATCATTAACATTTTGGGTTGGTGAGTCATCATCATCGTCATATACCAGCTCAAAAGCGTCTTGTGTTTCACTCTTGAAAGAATCTTGTGTTTCGTTCTTGAATTGGGGCTCGACACCATTCATCAAATATTCCACATCATTATCCATTACTTTTTCATCTTTAACTTCCATCTTTACCACCTCGTTGTTTTTGTTTGATACTAATTGTTCCAATGGTCTCACTATAGGTTTAAAGACCTTTGCATTCTCTGCTCATCGATGTCTCTTCCGATCTTGAGTATTCGATGCTTTCGTCGGATTGCATCGCTCGCCTTGGAGATTTCACGTAATACATCTTTTTCCCTCAACAGCTGTTCGCTCTTCATGTTGTCGCTATCGGTGTGTACATGATACTGTCTTTTCGCAATCAATGACGGGTCATTTATCGAGCGTCAGAAAATAATCAAAACCTTGCCTATATCGACCCTCGTTAATATTGGTATTCTAATCGATTGTGATGAATACATACTTGTCGGACTTCCAACATTTCGTGCACATGTTTTTAAAGCATGTATAAGACATATCCGTATTAACATGATCATTGTACACGTGCTTGAGATTCGTATCATCCTGCTTGAAAAGCACCACAAAATTCGCATTATCTCTCACGAGATGTTTGGGGATACGAGTGTATGTCTGACAAAGATAGAAACTGTCAACAATCTCATGTCTTCCCATGGAAAAGAAGGCTCTCACATTATCCTGTTTTTCACACGCTATATGATCAAAAATGAATATAGAGTTGGGTTGTGCGTCACTTGGCGCTATAACTTGTTCATGCTCATTGAATGGATTATACTCAACGCCACTCACAGGTTCGAGTAATCGTTCGAGCAACTTATATTTTGGCTGTTTCAGCGACTTGGAATACAGATAAATATTCTCAAATCTCAAACCATTGGGGTGTATTATGAGAGTGAGCGGTGCATTCCTTTTCCCACAATTCGATGGACCACAAAAAACGGCGCGTATGCTATCCGGCAATATATTTCCATGACGTTTTTGCCTCTTCATTCTTCCATCGTCGACAAATTTATCAAAATTTATTACGGGAAGCCCGCTTCCGAAAGTTTGTTTCTTGGACGCCATCTCACACACGACTAATGGAAAATCAATATAAAAAGGCATTTTATAGGGATTGTTTATCAGTCGAGTATTGTCCTTAGTCATGATCGTTCATGGCAAGAGCGGTAAAGGTTTTGTCAACCAACTAATCAACAAACTCCCTGTTGAATTACATTTGCCTGGGTACCAGTATTGTGGGCCGGGTACAAAGCTGGCTAAGCGCCTTGCTCGTGGTGACCCGGGAATTAATCCGTTAGACACGGCTTGCAAACAACACGACATTGCATATTCAAAAAATCCAGATGACCTTGAAGCGAGACATTCAGCAGATAAAGTATTGGCCGAACAAGCTTGGCACCGCGTTACGGCTAAAGACGCTAGCATCGGCGAGAAAGCAAGTGCTTGGAGTGTGTCAAATATTATGCAGACCAAGAGAAGATTTGGCATGGGGATGAAAACAGCACGTAAGGGTGGTGTTAGTTTGAAAAAAATTATTCATGCTGCGAAGAAGACGATGATTCAAAGTAATGATCCGCATACGGTTATTAAATCGGCTCTAAAGGGTGCTCGTGTAGCGGTAAAGACTGAAGGTGGCAAAGTGCGCGCACCGCGGGTTCTACCTATACCTCATAAAATTAGTGGTTTATTGCCGTTTCTGATACCTATATTTGCAGGTCTCAGCGCTGCTGGGGCTTTGTCGGGTGGTGCGGCTGGTATAGCCAAAGCTGTAAATGCTGCTCAAGCGGCTAAACGTGAATTGAATGAAAGTAAACGACATAATCGAACAATTGAAGCGATTCCTTTGGGTCGGGGGTTACATCTGAAACCGTATAAGCAAGGATTGGGTCTTCATATCAAGCTAAAAAACGTCAAGTAACGCTACCACACCGACCATTGACCGACATCGATCTACTCAAATATGCAAGAGTCGTGAAGGTTCCACATTTCCGTGGCGTGTACATGCGGGATACATTACCAATGAGCGGGCCACTCAAATATGAATCAGCGATTGTGAACTTGGATGAAAATGTCGGCCCTGGCACACACTGGGTTGCCTACAAAAAGACTGGATGGAAAGTCATGTACTTTGATAGTTTCTGCGATCTTCCACCACCATCTGAACTCATGAGATATTTTGGTGTAGGTAGCGTGAACTATAATTATAAGAGATATCAAGAATATGATACGATTGAATGCGGACATCTATGTCTCAAGTTTCTTTGTCAACAATTACGATACAAAGACAAATCCATGCTATATATACGTGGAGTATAAGGCTGAGAGTTTAGTTGTCAAAGTACCAGCGACATGGAAGATAGTTTAACATTGACTATATCTGGATCGTCATCCATACTCGAGGCGCAATACTTTCCCCCTATAGAACTCTCACCAAACAAAAATTATACTCTCGGTCTCGTGGAACTATTAACATTCAACTCTATTCCCAATATAGACATTAATCACAACAAACTTCACCTGGGAGATGAGCCGTTGACAATACCTACGGGTAGCTATGAAATAGAGCATATTGATACATTTGTGCAAGCCGAGCTGTCACGGAAAAACATCAAAATCAACATCGAACCTAATGATAATACTTGGCGCAGTGAAATCGAGTGTGATCATGGTGTAAATTTTGAGCCTGAAGATTCGACTGGACATCTACTGGGCTTCACAGCACGTAAATTGGAAGCGAATAAAAGACACGAATCTGATCTTCCAGTAGCCATTCTCAAAGTGAACGCCCTACGGGTTGAGTGCAATATAACCGCTGGTGCTTATATTAACGGACAAAAAGTGCACACCATTCATGAATTTTTCCCATCGGTCCCTCCAGGATATAAAATCATTGAGGTTCCATCACACGTCATTTATCTACCTCAAGCCGAACGATAGACACAATACAACTTCGAATAGTGGATCAGGACGGTGACTTGGTGAATTTCCGCGGTGAAGTACTCACAATACGGCTGCATATAAAATCATAATGGGTATAGTCTTTAATAGTCACTAATAACACTAAACAACCATGGGTAAAAACAATCAGTCGTCAGTGAGCACTCAAAGTGCTCACACCTCAAAACGTGCTACTCTTGAAGAATTTGGGTCTGAAAGTGCGTGGGGACAGCGTGTAAAACATTATTTATTTTATGCTTTGTGCATCTGCTGCGTGCAATGGAAGAAGAAATCGTAAACATTCATGAGTTCGTAGTCTTCGACGAATCCATCATACATTGTGAAATTCACGCTCATCAACCATATGCATCTTCGACCTTTAATAACAGCGATGAAATACGTATTGCCATTCAAAATCAAGATCTATCCATCCTGCAAAGCAAAAGTTCCTTGCACATTTGTGGAAAATTATCTAAGCGTGATGGGATGCCAACCGCTGCCACAAGTCTCGTCAACAATGCCATCTGCCATTTGTTTGAAGAAGCGCGATATGAGTTAAATGCCATAGAAATCGATCGTAATAAGAATGTCGGTATTACGAGTGTAATTAAAGGATATTCGTCTCTCAGTTCAGCTAAGAGCTCTTTGCTCGAGAACACGGGATGGCTCGATGTTGAAGAGACGAAGCAGATTGATGATGTATCGGGAAATTTTGATGTGTGTATACCACTGAGCATGCTGCTCAGATTTGCCGAAGATTATCGGAAAATTGTGGTGAATGCCAAGCATGAGCTAATTCTTACGAGATCGCAGACTGATGATAATGCCATCATGCAAACAGCTCCCGAAGACTACAAACTCGTATTGCATAAAACAGAATGGCTTGTACCGTATGTAACAGTCTCAGATCAACGAAAAATTCAGCTATTGAAATTTCTCGCCAAAGATGCACCAATATCCATGAGCTTTCGAACGTGGGAACTGTATGAATATCCACTACTCCCCGTCACCTCTAAGCATGTGTGGTCTGTCAAGACTTCCAATCAGTTGGAGAAACCACGATATGTCATTCTCGCGCTGCAGACGGGGCGAAAAAATATGAAAGAGAGGAATGCGAGCAACTTTGATCATTGCAACATCAGCGATGTCAAGTTATACCCAAACTCCCAATGCTATCCATATGGAAATCTAAACCTAAATATCAATCAAAATCAGTATGCTTTACTCTACGAAATGTATACAAACTTCCAATTCACCTATCACAACAAAGAAGCTGAACCATGGGTAAATAGGACGGAATTCTTAGAAAAAGCCCCCCTCGTCATCATTGACTGCTCAAAGCAAAATGATTCTCTTAAGGCCGGCCCCGTGGATGTGCGTCTCGAATTTGAATTGAAAACGAATATTCCGCCGAAAACTGCTGCATTCTGTTTAATCCTCCATGATCGTATTGTCGAATACAATCCGATTAGTGGTGCGGTTAAAAAATTGGTATAAATCTTGTCAACTGTCCGCGGACTCTTCAGTCAATATGGAGCTCGTCGTCGATGTGCAGGGGTTCAAGAGACCCATAAACGATTTTGTCCTGAAGGAGATTTCCATCGTCAAACTCCACGACAAGAAGGGTGAACCGCTAACGTTTTTCTTCAACACATCATCTGCATGGGACTCGTTACCAAACAAATACATAAAGACAAACAAATGGTTGCAACGCAATTTTCACGGATTACGATGGGATCACGGTGATATACCATACGAGGCAGCTAGAACGATAATTCAAACCATCTACGTGAAGGGATTCGAAAAGTGCTCATGGATATCAAGATTCACGGATCCTACAACCAAAATTGTTGACTTGGAGACCCTGGACTGTCCTTCGCTGTAGAAATTGCCAAACATCTCCGACTTTGAATGTCCCCATCATTTCTTCAATATGAAATACAATTGCGCCAATGCGAATGTAAAATCGCTGAAAATCTGGTTGAGTGTATACGAAGCACTGCGAGAGCGGAGGATTTTAAAATAAGAAAACATTTTTAAATAAAAAACATTTTGATATATATCTTTTTCGATTGTATTTATTCTTACATCCAACAGCAACGTGGAACATTTTTATATTCAATGGAACCTATCCTTTATACATTGTTGTGAGCATGTTGAAAACTCGACGATGTTAGCGACCGATGATCCCATTGAACTCGTCATTTCCGACGAGCACAATGGTGTGCTCACTGCTTATGGAACGCGATGCTGCTGTATTGTCCGCCATAAATAGTTCATGCATAGTTCATGTATACTTCGTCATTGTGAGGCATTTCCAATATATTCTCGAACATCTTTGGACCGTGATTGGAGGCCTTCATGAGCCTTGCTGGTAAGAAGACGGCGAACTCGTCCATGATGTCCACTACGTTACGCTTTGCTAATTTTGGTGTGGGCAGTCCTCATGTCGGAGATTGGATAACACGATGGAACCTTGAGACAGCTTCTTCGTTGGGAAGAATTCCGTCGTTTTGCTGACAATGAGAAATCTATTTTTCATCGACGAAGCAACTTCAAATGTATCGAGGAACGTTTATTCTTTCTCACGAATAGTATTGTCTTTCTCACAACACTTTTCACAATTCCGCTGCGGAGGTAAGGGACCATCAATATGATCCAACATCTCACGTGTATTGTAATGCTTCATGCATGGAAGATATGATAATATTTCACTGTCGTTTCGATGATGTTCCGGCAAACGATCCCACAGCATACCAATGTTTCGACTCCAATGTTTTATGAGCAAGGTCTTTGGAACGTGTTCGAGCTCATTCTTCGTCAAGGACCACGGGTTCTTGGCTGGGTGCACTGCATACATACTCGCACATGCAAACATCTCGGCATTATCTTTCGGAATGAATACAAGACCGAATGCAATGTAATTTTATAAGGGCCTCCGTTACTACAGCTGCATAAAAAGTTTATCGGTAAAGTCTCATTTGACATCTAGCAGTAAAATTGCATTAAGTTGCCGAGAGTGTATCATAGACGCTGGCTTTCAGATGCATATCCACATGTTAGATACACAATTTCTCGCCATTGTCTAGAAAAACGATTCACCTGTGTCAATAACGCCCCCTTAGAAAAACGACGCATCGTCTACGATGTCCCCTGGCTGCCGGTGCAACCCCTTGGCCCGCACCTACAACTGTTATCCTCTCGTGCTTTTGGGCATTGACCCATGATTTTGGGCATCCTCTTCCCGGCGTGACGTCACTCTCCGACCTCTCTCCGCGAGCCGCAAATCCCCGTCCCCCAATTCCCCAAACGGGTCCCTAGACCTTCGCGAGACGGCCAGACACCTCCCCTCCCCTTGCTATAGACTCCTCACCCCCTCCCCTTCTCCGCATACTCCCCACGACGCACTTCCCCCGACCAGCCACTTCTCCCACAACCCACTCCCCCTCTCCATAAACTCCTCACCACCCACTTCCCTTTCTCCATACACCACCCACTTCCCCCACCACATGGCCGAACCCCTCCCTTCGGCTTCCCCCTCCACAATGTTTTCCAGAATCCTCCTAGTTACCCTACTAATATGTGCTCTTCGTCACTCCACCTTCTACAACAAATGATTATACATCGTTGCCCGTCAATCCTGTTTCTGGAACGTGCTCCATAGATTCCCGGTACTTTAATGCTGTTGATGAACTGCCTTCTGTGACATCCCTAATTACCTTCGAAGCCTCTAAATTTCCAGCAGCCTGGTGACCCATTTGTGTAGCGTAGGCTCGTTTTTGGACGCTGTATTGTTCACGAATCTTTTCTGTCTTCCTTCGTTTTGACCTCTCACTCAAATCGTCCCAACTTGTCGAAGGACGCCCGGGCCCCGCTGTGTTTTCCGTGGAAGTCGTCGAACCTTCATTTTCAGTTCTGAAAAGTACAGGAACGTGGAGCCAGATGTAAAATTTTGCGTGCAACCTGTTTTCTAACCTGTTCGCTTGCTTCCACCTTTTCCTGAATTCGGATACTGATGTTTTCAGGGCATCTTTTTCATTTGGCGGCAAAATGTATGGATGCTCCTGTTTTTTTGAAACCTGTGCATTAATAATTTCACTGAGCACGTTGATGTTCCCATTTAACACTGGTTTCACGAATTCGAAAATTTCCTTCCTCGTGAAAGAAATTTCTTTGATATCATCTGAAGGATCTGTAAGAATTAAAAAATATGATTATTTAAACGAATTATTTTTACCAATTTCCTATGAACTACATTTCGGACGCGAAAACTACGAAAAACTGCCGAACGTGCACACATCTTCCCACAAAAATAATAACTGAAGCCAAAAGAACAGCTATGTGCAGCTAGTTTTTGGATATGTTTTGAAGAAATGTCTAAGCAACAATGTCCATTTTGATTCAGAGCCCCACCCAACCCCACTTTTGACTTATTGCTTCTTTAACACGAATTTTCAGAACGTGGCCAAGGAAAACAACACCACCGTTATTAATGATTCACTATTTCATATATTGTTAATAATATTTCTGCACAGGACATTTAAATTGTACTTACTTTCCGGAGAATAATCCATTTTGTAAAATGCAAATCCGTTAACTTTTCATTGTTATAGACGCGTCTAAACTTTCGTGTTATTTTGCCGCGCGACGAGCGAACCATGCGGTCGGGCCAACGCTCACAAACGAAATGCGTTCCCAAGCCAGGTAGGGACGCTCTCCCTTTCTTAATGGTCATAACACCTAGTAGGGGTATCACTACAACTATTCTAACCATTAAAAGTCCGTAGAATTTTTTTTTGTTTTTGTCCGATTTTTCGGGATTACGGACCATTGTGCCCCCCTCCCCCCTCCTCCGGCGTGCATACTAGGCTTCCTCGCGCTGGACCCCGCCGCCTCGCTCCTCCTGAGATCCCAGGGTTAGAACTGGGCCAGTACATCTACTCTTGGCGGCGGCCTCCGCGTCACGGAGACTGTGTTCGGTCTTCCCCTTTTCCGGTTTTTCGTTATTTTTCTTTTCCTTATTGTTATCGTGAATCGCGCGGTTCGGGATCACGGCGGAGTGCGTGTCTGTAACTGTTAAGTTCCGCGGGAAAAAATTAAGAGGATCCAAGAGCGAGTCGATGTGGGAGAGTTCGTCGATGTCAGTGTGAGTATGAGTGACGGTGTGGGTGCGAGTAGGGTCGACGATGAGACCGCCTCTTTCCCCGTAGAACCGATTTAAGCTGAAGGAAATTGTAAAAAGAGAGAGGAGAATATATTGTGAACTTTTTGTTTGTTATTTCAGTTTTGTTTTTTATCGCGTCGTGTGTCCAAATTTCGGCCGCTGACCCTGCCCCTCTGTCACGACCCAAGGCTACAGCTGGCCGGCAACTTGGGTGACCTCCGATCGGACTTCAGCCAATTTTCCCGCCGTGCCGCTACTGCGGCTGGCGCCCAATTAACTAAATCGCCGGGCAAACTGGAGGCCCCTTTTGTGACGTTCAGCGAAAGTGAATTTCCCGTCACAAATTTAGTGCCCAACATGGGGCAGGGCGAAGATAATTTGAAATTTTGGTCACAAAGAATATATATATTTAAATGTTTTTTTCTCCTCTCTTCTTTTCGTCATTTCTGATCGGGATGATTTTTTTGTTGTTTTGTCTTATTGGTGTTTTGTGTTTTATGGGTAAGGGGTAATTGAGATTTTCGTGTACGAGAGCCTCGTAGAGAAACTGTGTGATTCCAAGATTATTCCGCAGGTTACTCGATCATCGTTCTCGATAATCGCGCATATTTTCGTGTCCCCGAGTGCGACGATTTTTCCCATCTTCGGCTGGCCTCGCGGGACTCGTCGCTCTAGCGTTACCGTCGAGAGCGGTGTGGATTCGGGCACCTATTGTTCGTACAGCCGGATCGATCGCGACCTTGGGTCAATTAAGGCGGGATATACATTTAAAGAAAAAAATAAGCAATATTGAGAGATTTTTAAAACAAAGAAATAATTATTCTACAATAATCAAACTTTAGGTATACTTTAATAGTATATTTAAGTATACAAAACAAATTTATTTAATTAAATCATCATCAAAATGACGGAGCTGTCGCAGAGTGTGACAGAAAGATCGCCGCTGGAGTTGCGAACGGTGTGCAGTCTAGCTTATCGCAGACTGTGATTTACAAAAAAGTTCAAACATTTTTTTAGATAGAACATGTATGGTTTCCATGTGACGGTAACTAAAATGAAAAAAATGGAAATTCAGGAAAATGGCACGCATTTACAAAAAAAAACAACATTTCACGCAACATTTCTGTAAAATGTGAATTAAAAGAGTAGTTTTTTTACATTTTTTTTTAAAACAATTCTTGTCAAGTAGAAGGTACCAATATTTTCAATATTTTTACCAAGTTTTAACTCAATCGGCTTAATTGTTTTTGAGTAATCCTGCACTCAAATTTCGATAATGCAGTTTTGAGAAAAACGAGTTTGAAAATCACGCCCGCTCCGAATCACTTCCATAAAGCTAGCCGAGCAAAGTCCCCAAAGTTGATTTAATTTGTATCAAAATTATGTGCTTTTGATGTGCTAATTTTGTGCTCCATTAAAATTTTTTGTGCTCTTGTCGTTTAGCGGGTAATTAGAAATCAAAAGCGCTCTGTTGGCTTACCATCAAGCTAGCAGAGCACTTAATGATCTTTGCCATATCTAAGAATGAAAATACATGATATTTATGTGCTTTTTATGTGCTTTGAGAATATCGAACAGCCAAATCCTTATTGTTTTCGCCCGATATAGATCCTCAAAAAACTCTCCAATAAGAGCATATACCATTTTTTGGATATTCTGAAATGAAAGTGTATCATATTTATGTGCTTTTTATGTGCTCTACGAATATCCAAGAGCCAAACAGCTAAAACGCAAATTTCTCCCAAAACCACCCCTGCAAGACCCAAGCTACCCGCCAATACGAGTATTTGTTATTTTTTCAATATCGCAAAATCAAAGCACTCCACATTTATGTGCTTCTTATGTGCTCTACGAATATCCATGAGCCAAACCGCTAAATCAGGAATTTCTCCCAAAAACCACCTCTACAAGACCTAAACTACCCGCCAATACAAGTATTGGCTATTTTTTTCGATATCACAAAATCAAAGCCATCCACATTTATGTGTTTTTTATGTGCTCTACGAATATCGAAGATCCAAACCGCTAAAACGAAAATTTCTCCCAAAACCACCTCTACAAGTACCACCCGCAAATAAGAGTATAGGCTATTGTTTTCGATATCGCAAAATCAAAGTAGTCCACATTTATGTGATTTTTATGTGCTCATTTTGTGCTCCATTTTAAATGTTCGTGCTCTTGTTGTTTCGCGGCTAATTAGAAATCAAAAGTGCTCTGTTGGCTTACCATCAAGCTAGCAGAGCACTTAATGATCTTTGCCATATCTAAAAATGAAACTACGTGATATTTATGTGCTTTTTATGTACTTTGCGAATATCGAACAGCAAAACCCCTATTTTTTCGCCCGATATAGACCCTCAAAAAAGCCTCCAATAAGCGCATATACCATTTTTTGGATATTCTGAAATGAAAATATATCTTATTTATGTGCTTTTTATGTGCTCTACGAATATCCAAGAGCTAAACCGCTTGGAACGAAAATTTCTCCCAAAACCACCCCTGCGAGACCCAAGCTACTCGCAAATACGAGTATTTTTTAGTAAATGCAACTATTTTCTCGATATCTCAAAATTAAAGCAGTCCACATTTATGTGCTTTTTATATGCTCTACGAATATCCATGAGCCAAACCGCTATCACAAGAATTTCTCCCAAAACCACCTCTACAAGACCCAAACTACCCGCCAATACGAGTATTGGCTATTTTTGCAATATCGCTAAATCAAAGTAATCCACATTTATGTGCTTTTTATGTGCTCTACGGATATCCAAGAGCCGAACCGCTGAAACGCAAATTTCTCCCAAAACCACCCCTACAAGCCCAAGCTACCCGCCAATACGAGTATTGGTTATTTTTTCGATATCGCTAAATCAAAGCTGTCCACATTTATGTGCTTTTTATGTGCTCTGCGAATATCCATGGGCCAAACCGCTAAAACAAGAATCTCTCCCAAAACGACCTCTACAAGACCCAAACTACCCGCCAATACGATTATTGGCTATTTTTTCGATATCGCTAAATCAAAGTAGTCCACATTTATGTGCTTTTAATGTGCTCTACGACTATCCAAGAGCCGAACCGCTGAAAACGCAAATTTCTCCCTAAACCCCCCCCTACAAGACCCAAGCTACCCGCCAATACGAGTATTGGTTATTTTTTCGATATCGCAAAATCAAAGCAGTCCACATTTATGTGCTTTTTATGTGCTCTACGAATATCTATGAGCCAAACCGCTAAAACCAGAATTTCTCCCAAAACCACCTCCACAACACCCAAATTACCCGCCATTACGAGTATTGGTTATTTTTTCGATATCGCAAAATCAAATCAGTCCACGTTTATATGCTTTTTATGTGCTCTACGAATATCCATGAGCCAAACCGCTAAAACGATAATTTCTCCCAAAACCACCTCTACAGGACCCAAGCTACCCGCCAATACGAGTATTGGTTATTTTTTCGATATCGCAAAATCAAAGTAGTCCACATTTATGTGCTTTTTAAGTGCTCTACGAATATCCAAGAGCCAGACCGCTAAAACAAAAATTTCTTCCAAAAGCACCTCTACAAGACCCAAACTATCCGTCAACACTCGTATTGGCGGGTAGCTGGGGTCTTGTAGAGATGGGTTTGGAAGAAATTTTCATTTCGCCCTCTACAAGACCGAAACTACCCGCCAATACTCGTATTGGCGCCAAAGAGCCAAACCGCTGAAACGAATACTCGTATTGGCGGGTAAATTTTCGTTTTAGCGGTTTGGCTCTGTCACATCCGGAAGGGACGCAAACATAATATTTTTGTTTCCCTCCTTTTTGCCTACGCCTAGCGCAATAGCACGGGATGAGGGTAAAGGGGGGTAGTGCGTGGGAGATAATAGAGTCAAGGGATAGAGGTATTATTTTCGGTAATGAGGAATAATTCGACAAGCTCTTATGAATTTAACCGACGTTTATTACATATAGAAAGTCGGATTTGGATATGAATTAAAATAATAGAAGAAGAAAAGGAAAACGATACACAAGGTCGACAGAATAACGTGGTTCGCTTACATTTGTTGGTGCCGGTCGTCGTATGTGTGTGTGTTCGCTCGTACGGTTGTATGCGCTCGCTCGTCAAAGATATCGTTGACGCTCTTAAGACGTAGGGCCCTCGCTGGTACCCTGGTACGCCCGCTGGTCGAATAACTCGTAACACTTGCGCGAGATTTCGGTCACGCGGAGATGTATGTTTTTTTTTGTATACGACGAGAAGCACTTGAGGTTCTATGTGACTGCACCGAGTGAGACACGAATTCCTGACCTTCCTGCTCGAACTGAGGGTCGAGGTTATGTATATATGAGACTTGAAAGAAAAGACTCGAAATAAGACTGACTATGCGTAGATCGGAATTAAACGTGACAAAAGAAACTTGATTCGAGATTCGCTAATGGAAGATTGAGTTCTGAACTCGATGGAGATTGTCGGGAGACTGACTTCAAGAAGAAAGTCTTTCTTGATGTGAAAATTAGGAGGGGTTCAATAGTGGGAGACGGAACTTCAGGAAGAGCATGGTCTTGGTCATCTAATTCTTCGGGGATTGGTCCATTGGTCGCCAATAATTTTCTTGATTGGTTGCGGTATAGTGTGCGAATCATTAACGGGTTCGCTAGCACGTGCGTGGCCTTATTCCAGAGCATCGGTTCTACGTATCACGCGTATAAGGGAAGGGGGATCTTTGTCCCGCATTTCGGCGAAAAAGTGCACGGGGCAGTGTTCGATATTTGAGATATAAGCATGCGCATGGTTTGTGTCATGTGAATTTATAGCTACGGTGACTCCTCATATCAAGAAGTTTATATATCGGACTACGCTGTGACACCGAGGGTCTCATTTTCTTCCAAGTGAGGGTTCAGCGGAGCCGCCTAGTCTGTGTTATGGTTAGAGAGTTCGTTCTAAAGATTTACCGTGGTAGGGCTCTGCATAGCGTTGAAATGCTCTCGTACTGTTTTCCGAGTATTAATTATTTCGCTCCACACCTTCAAAATTCATGAGATTCAAGACGGTATCGACTAAGTTGAAAAAAAGGAAGAGAAAAAAAATCTTGTGGTTTGGGATTCGTCGCAAGACGTGACACCACCCCCCTTTAGGATTGTGCGTCCCGTGCAATATCGCTAGGTTATGGTGGAGGTGAAGTGTATATAAGAAATTTTTTCGTGGTATCTGACGTATTTGCCTGAGTAACTCTCGCTACGGTTGCTCGTGAACTTTGATTCGTTGAATTTTCTTCCGAAGAAGCGAAATTGACCAACATGCACGGCAAGAAGGTCCCGCGAACTGATCCTGCCATCGTAAGTATACGGATACAGTAGTTATCTCTTATCGCCTTGTGTTTCAATAATCATAAAACAAAAATGTTTCCCTATTTACAGATGTCATTCATCGCCTATGCGCAGGAGCGCCGGATTCAGCGCCGCAACAATCAGATGTTGTTGGAGATCCTGGAGAATTGCTCTGACTTCGATGCCTATGGTATTAGATGGATGATGGAGTGTCGTTGGGGCCAGGATCATCCGGAGTGTAACTGGGACCATCCCGCCTGGTCGACTCCGAAGGGCGTCTACGCGGCTTACGACGAGTAGTCCGGTTGCGAGCGAGGGACGTCTGTGTCCCTGTCCACTATCCGATGCCTTGTCATTATTATGTGTACCCGAATAAATCACACTTTTTATTCATGCGAGGTATTCGGTTGTATAGCGTTTGTTTGCTGGTTGGATATTGCGGCTGTATGATCTACTTCATGTACGGAATGTTCTGCGCGGGTTTTCGATCCTTGCGTTCTATGTTGTTGGCGGTTTCTAGACGGTTTCGGCTCTGCCTGTCGTGTTCTCTTCGTTGGGATGTCGCTTCTTTACTGTCTTCGTTGGAGCTTGTTATTTTTCTCGTTGGGGCGGCGCTCGTAAAAGTATATCGTATGCTCTAATTTACGGTTAAAATATTCTTATTCTAAAATTAAAAGAAAGAAGAAATATCTTAACGTTTTGCCTTTTTGTATTTGTTTTTTTTGTCATTTAATTTTTTATATTTTTTATTTTTTTTTTACTATTTACGTGTAAGTGCCTATATGTAATATAGGCACTTGATGAGGCTAAATGAAGCAGTAATAGCTCATCGAAAATAATGAAAGACTGGCTTCTCGTGTGAATTTTAAGGGAAGGAACGCGTGTTGCGTGATTCGTCATTCTTGGGATAGTCGGGCACGTTAGGGTACAGTGTGTTGGGACCGCTCGGCGGTGGCAGAAGTGGTTGGCTTATTGCCGCGCTGGTTGACGGTTCAGCTGATGAGACCGCGACGAGTTCGTTGACCTCCTGCCCACTCTCCTCGTCTACTGGTGTTTTCTTTTGGGATCGCTTGGCGAGATGTATCAGCAGGTGTGTCACCGAGTCCCAAATTGCACCGATGAGATAGATTGACCAACCGTACACAGTGTGTAGGCTATACGCGTGTATCAGCGTATCCACGAGAAGTTTTATGGTCCGTGCAATTAGGAATATTCCGATTACACCGGCGCTTGCTGTCCCGAATTGTATGAATCTTCCCCACGTACGACTCCAGACGGACTCGGCGAGGTTTTGTAAGCTGTTGTTGTCCAGAAGGTTCAATATTTTGATTCCTTGGTCAACGGTGCCTTGGCCGGTCATACCACGTGCCACGTGGTTTAGGACAGCGGGCTTTTCTATCGGGAACATTATGCGTTCCCGTAGGTTGTCGATGTCTTCCCTCGTGTAGATACCGCTTGACGCCAGTGATGCCGGATTGACGTACTTCCAGGTTGGTTTCGTCATTGGTTCCATGCTCGCAGGTGGTACGGTCTCACCCGGAATAGGCGTGAATTTGTACCATGTATCGCCGAACAGGTAGTATGGAGGGAGCAATGCGTTGCAGGTCGCTTGGGTTCCTTTTTTCAGGAGTATGTGGGTTTTCGGGGTTAGGAAATAGGATTCGTTCCCACGAGTAACGGGCAATTGATTATAACATTCCTTTAACCTCACCAATTTTACTTCTATTGGTATGCATTGAATTATGTGTACTACTTCGCCAGCTACCACCGCCATGTAACCGGGTCCTTTCATTATGTTGTATGCAAATTCGTCTGGTGCTTGCGTCGCTAAAGACAAACTGTTCCGAAGCATTTGACGTTCTTTGTCACACTGTTGGGTGAGCATATCGTGATATAATGATTTCATTTGTTGTCGGATGTGTCGTTCTACATATATGAATTTTGAGTTGACATAAGCGAATATATCGAGATTGGCGACTGGGAATTTACCCCGAATTGCGAATGAGGCGCTTCGAGTTGTTTCAAATATAAAGAGTTTGGGGTGTTCTGTAGTGAGTATACTGTATCCACAAACTTGATCGGTTTCTTTGACGGCTAGTGCAAATGTTACGTCTTCAGAGGTTACAGAGTAAACGGTGTTATGGTTTCCGGATTCTATTTTGCTGATCTTTGTGGACATTCCTTCGTAGAGAATGCCATATCTATCGAATCCACAATTTTCGCGCGGTCTTGGGTTCCAGAAGGTGTATCCCCCATCTAGGTCGATGCAGGTTGTTGCGAGCAAGGTGCATGTAGTGCCTGATTTTAGGTGGATTTGGTTTGAATTCAAAGAGATTTGAGCTGTATAACTTCTTAGTACGATTTTCACTGTTCCTTGCACAACAACGTTATCCCAAGTACCGTACGGGTCTGAATATGATGCACCATTACACTCGCCGTTGTCCTTAATATGACCGGCGAGGGTAATGCTGATCGTGGTTGTTTGATTAACTTTTTAATCCGTGTATTATTGTTTGGCCAACTCGTGTGGTCCCATATTTGTGCATCTCGTCGCATGCATCGCGTCGGGTCGTTTCAAGATATTCTGTTTGCCCATTGCTAACGACGGACACATACGACGACATGCCGCAGTAGTATATTATTCTCAATATTTCGATTTTACATTGTATGATCATCGTTTCGGAGTAGTCGTTGAGCTGTAATAGTTGTATGTACTGATCTGCAGTTTGTGTCTGTGGAACCGAGTTGTCGCAGGGTTTGACGTCCAACAGGGATAGCGTCGTTATATTGGATGCGCTTGACCCGCAATCGTATCCCACCATGCCAGCGGCGGGACGGAACAAACATGTTACCCATATTATGTAGATGGCGGTCATCTGGGAACAACGTAAAAATTATCATTATGCATTCAATTATTGAAATCGGATTCATCGACTCGGGTCGGCTTCCTTTTCTTTTTGGGTTTTGTTTCGACGTTAATATGCGAATATCGCAGACGATTTTCGTGAACTACTCGTGTTTTGTTCTGGTACTGGATTTTTACATTACCCTTTTCCAATTTTTCTAGGACCTTATGTGGTCCGGTATAGTGATCCCCGACTTTACCCGGTTTGGGACCCTTTTGAAGGTAGACGAAATCTCCTACCTTGAAGCTTTTAGGATTTGCGTTTTTGTCGTAATATTTTTTTGAGCGTTGTTTGGATGAGACTAAGTTTTCGTAAGCAATGCTCCTGATTCCGTTTATGCGCGTAATTAGTTCGATCAGATATCCGCGATAGGTGGGTAGTTGATCGGATTCGCGAAGCGGTTCGCTCGATGGGACTCTTGCTGATTTTCCAAATACTACCTCGTAAGGAGTGTATTTTGTACTTTCGTGAACACTTGTGTTGTATGAAAGCATTGCTAATTCCAGCCATTGGTCCCATTCGTTGTCTTTATCTGTGTACTGTTTTAAGAACTCGGCTAACACGTGGTGAGACCTCTCGAGCGATCCGTTGGATTGGGGATGGAATGCCGTAGTTCGATATCGTTTGATACGGAAGCGTTTCGCGACTCTCCTCATTAGGCCGCTCAAAAAGTTACTGCCTTGATCAGTTAAAAGTGCCTTGGGTGCGCCGAACACGCATATGAATCTTTTTATAAATGCGTCTGCGACAGTCGTTGCCAGTGCATTTGGAAGCGGGATTGCGACGCAATATTTTGACAGATGGTCTTGAATTGTGAGAATATATTCATTTTTGTTTGAAGTGGGTTGCATAGGACCTACAATGTCCATTGAGATTTTTTCGAAAACTGTTCCCGGAGTATCTGTTATTATCATAGGTTGTTTCGTTTTGACTCGTACTAATTTTTTTAACTGGCATTCTAGTCTTTGCTGCACTCGTCTTTGGATATCGGATTTTAAGTCTTCCCAGAAATACTCGCGCTTTATCCTACTGTAGGTTTTTGAAACACCCTTGTGTCCTCCGATTGGCGATTTGTGCATTTCGTAGAATATCGAATCGCGTTTTTCGACAGGTGCATAGCGCAGAGTTCCCATGCAAATTAATATTTTTATCTGACTGTCCTTGAATACCTCTTTTACGATATTTATCACGTCTGTCTACATTAGGTGTTCGACGTGTTGACAGTGACAAAGACTGATTGATTGGAGGCTGAGAGTTTCGCAAATTTTTTTTGATTCCCTTACGCTTTGGTTAATGTTTTTAGATATTGAGGATAACGTTTCGGGTTGTTCGCCACGGATTACCAATGCAAGGTGGTATTTTTTTCCAACCCTTTTACTGTAGGCTTGGTCTACTGAAACGTCTTTCCAGAGGGGAAGCATGTTTGATTCTAATAGTTTCTGCCCCCCTGGGTCACACGGTTTACCCGTTGAGTCGATAAAATAGACCAAATTGTCGTTGCGAAAGTGGAACAGTTCTTTGGTATTGATACAATTTGCGATTTTGAGTTCCGATGTTTTTCTTTCCTCCACGAGAGGATCCTCAATTACGGAGGGTTGTGACTTGAGAGTGCTAGAATCTGAGTTTGTGGAATTATCGGTATCAGGGTCAGTGGAGGTTCCGGAGTGGGAGATAGGAAGTGCCTTACGCTGGTTAGGCCTGACGGCTGTTTTCGGGCGAACGGCCTTCCTAGGTCGTTGAGCGCGCACGGGTCTTATTACATCGGCCTCGGTTTCTTCGTCGGTGCTCTCTTCATAGTTTATGGCTTTACGAGTTCGGCGTGTGGAAAATCGAGGCTCGCAACGTACGTCTTCCCCTTCGGATGTATTGACACTTGTCGGACCGTCGTCGCCACATGTTTCGTTCGCGTGTACTATTCCGTTTGAATCAGAGGGTACCTTGGTTTTTGTTTGAGAACGGGTGACTACGTTTATTTTTTCGGACGCGGGAGCTGGGTGAATTTCCACCTGTGTCGTGGAACTCGTGGGGTTTCTATTTCCACTGTCGCTATCGCTTGCTTCATATGACTGACGCGTTATCTCTCGCAACGCATCTGCTGAGGTTTCGTCTCGGCTTTTCTCGTAATGCGGGATAGTTTTTATTTCTTCTACCTTTTCTAGTGGATTCCGCGATAGCGCATCCGCGTTCGAGTTCAATGGGCCGGGTTTATACACGACGTCGTAGTCGTATTCGGAGAGTTTTAGTCGCCACTTGAGAACGCGCGCGTTTGCGTCTTTGGCTGTTTTGAACCAAACGAGAGGCTTATGATCTGTGACGAGAGTGAACTTTCTACCGTAAATGTAGGGCCGAAAGGCTTTTACACTGTGGATGATTGCCATTGCTTCTTTCTCGTACGTGTCATAACGTAGAGCTGCGCCGCGCAATACGCACGACGTGTACGCTATGGGTTTGTCTTTCCCTATTTCTCCTTGTGATAGGACTCCGCCTAAGGCGTAGCCAGAAGCATCCGTCGTTATGATAAACGGTTTATCGAAATCGGGGTACTGGAGAATAGGAGCTTCGCATAATTTGTTTTTGAGAATATCGAAGGCTGTCTGTGTTTCGTCAGTCCATTCGAAGTCGGTTTTGTCTTCTAAGAGACGGGTTAGAGGTTTTGCGATTTTTGAAAAGTCCTTAATGAACCTGCGATAGTATCCTGTTAGTCCCAAAAATTGGCGAATGTTCTTAACGTTTTTTGGAATCGGGAATTCTCTTACTGCCGATAATTTGTTTGGATCTGGTTTGAGGCCGTCCTTACCGATTATGTGCCCTAGGTAACTTACTTCTGGTCTAAGGAATTCGCATTTGTCTGGTTGTAGCTTGAGGTTGGCTTTACGCAACCGTTCCATCAGATCCTGAATCTTTTTACCGTGTTCCTCTAGGTTTCTGGCGTAGATTACGATATCGTCGAGATAAACGAAAAGGGATACTCCTTGGAGTCCACTTAGTACGATATCCATTAAGCGCTGGAAAGTCGCCGGAGCATTTTTGAGCCCAAAAGGCATTCTCGAAAATTCGTAGTGCCCGTGAGGTGTAGAGAAAGCGGTTTTTGGTTTGTCTTTGGGGTTCATTTCGATCTGATGGAAACCGGATGCTAGATCAAAGACTGAAAAGTAGGTTGCGCGCCCTAATTGGTCCAGAATGTCGGTAATGTTTGGCAGCGGGTACGAATCACCGATTGTTTTTTCGTTTAAAGCTCGGAAATCGATTACCATTCGCCAACGTTTGTTACCGTTGGAGTCTGGTTTTTTCGGTACTATCCAAACAGGACTGTTGTTCGGGGATTCCGACTGGCTTATTACCCTTGACTCTAGTAGCTCGTCCACTTGACGCTGGACTTCGCCCTTAAGCGCTTGGGGAAACCTGTACTGTTTGGTGTTGATCGGCAGGTCATCGACCGTAGGGATCTTGTGTTGAAGCACATGCGTGGATTCTAGAGGCTCACCCTTTATGTGAAACCTGTCTGCATATGTTTCGATGATTCTTTCGACATGATCTAACTCGTCGTGTGCAAGATGATCTAGCCGCAAAAGATTTTTTATTATTTCCGAACGCTCTGAGTTTTTCCCGAGTGTACGCGGTGAGGTGGAAATAGAATTGACGTCTCGATTTCGATTTTCACCGTTTTTTAATTTTTCGTTTACTTTTGTTTTTTGTTTTTGGTTTGGATTTGTTTTTTGTTTTTGTTCATTTTTTCCCTTTCCGGTTGTTTTTGTTTTTGGTTTTTCCTCGCTACTGAAATTTTGATTTGGTTTCGCTTGCGCGTCGCTCTCGTCGGTGAAGGCAAGGTTTTTTTTCGACGTTTTTTTCCGAAGTTTTTGGATTGGCCACTTTTGGGCTCTGGATTAGCGTAGTTGTCATGCAATCTACGACTGGAATAGGAGGATCACGAGGAATTGGACCGGAATCTGTGATTGTCATGCAATCTAATTTTGTTTTTTCGTTTTTTATTTGGTTTTCCACACTATCGAATTCCTGTAGTTTTATGACTGGCACGATCAGTCGTAGGGCGTCATTTGTGGTATTGAAAACCTTCAAATGAGCCCTTCCGTTGATGTTCGTTACCAGGCAGTCGCCGGCGTAAACACCTTCACGGATTTTTAAAGACGAGATATACCCTTCCTTTAACGTGCGGTTTTCGATTCTCATGTGGAAGGAGGTTTCCGAACGCGCGGGGATTTCTACTACCTCGACGGGTTCGTTTGGTTTCTCGAAAGGCCATGTTTCATCTCCACACTCGAGACATTCTGTTTCGTAGTTTATTTTGGATTTTGTTCCGTTAAAGAACCGGGATCCTAACAACCCGGGGTAAGGAAGTGGTACCTCATCTGGTATGATATGAAAAAGCGTTTCGAAACCGAACACGCGAAGTAGCACGCTTCCTAGTGCGAAGACCGGTAGCGCGGATATTCCCCTTAGTTTGATAATATCTTGATCATCGATCCCTGCCATTTTTGTGGTGTATGCTTTCTTAATCAAGTTGGGGATGGCACCGCTGTCTAGAAGCATCGACACCTGACCCTTTTCCGGTAGTACTCCGATACACACCGAGGGTAGTGTGTCGAAATCTTCCGAATTTATTGAGTAAGTTGGGTATTGACGCTCGGAGGGATTGCGGAGGCGACGTTCACCGGACGCGTTGGGGACGGGGTACCACTCGGCGCGTCCGCCCGAGGAGTATTCGACCCGTTTCCCGGCTGGGTTCGTGAGTTGTTATACTCGCGAGTGCGACAATTCTCTAAAACGGGACCTACTCGCTTGCAGTACCGACAAACGGGTTGATCGGACTTAGGCGCTTCGGTTTTTAATTGAAAACATTTATCTGCCGTATGGCCGATTTTCTTGCAAATTTGGCATTGTGGGGTGGCCGACCGACGTTGCCAATCGGACGAGAAGTTTGTGGGCTTGCCTCGTGACGGACACCTATCGGCTGTGTGCCCAGAATTTTTGCACAACCGGCAAGTTGTAGGGGAATTGCGATTGGCGTAGCATCGATCCGCTGTGTGGCCAAATTTTTTGCAAATTTGGCACTCGACAGGCAAATTTGGCACCTGTTCGTTTTGTTTTTTTTTCACACTGATCGGCACTGTGACCTTGATTTTTACATATTTGGCAAGTTATACTTGCGAACCAGCAAGCTTCGGTCGGATGGTTGTCTTTTTTGCAGATGTCACACAACTTAACGGACCTTGTCTGAACGGGTTTTTCGGATTTGAGGGTGAGCGAGTGCAACTGTTTACGCGACGCGAGTTCGCGTTCGATTTGGATAGCATGGTCGATCGCAGCCGTGACGTTACTGCACGGTGGGAGCCGTTGTTCGATTTCTTCCCTTAGCCCGCGTTTGAAGCATGTGAGGAAATAATCGTCGATCGATCTCCTGAATGCCTCGTCTTCCGTTCCGTTGTTGGTTAGTTTTCGCGCCTCGACAATTTCTCTTGCCTTCTTTCTAATTTTTGCGGAAAAATCTATGACGCTATCGCCGCTTGCTTGAAATATGCTACTGAGCTCCCCCAACAATTGCATTTCGGACTTGTTGGGCCCGTATATTTTTTTGAGGAAAGCTACGAGTTCTCCTACCGTTTCGAGTTTTGTCCTGTCAATAGCTTCCCTGGCTTGATTTTTTAGTTTGTTTCTTATCAATTTTACAAGGCATTTCTCTGCCTCGACAGGGAGCAAGTCGTTTGCGTCTTCGCATCCCGCAATGAAATCTGATAACGGGATATTTTTCCCGTCGAATTCCGGGACGCAGCTAATGGCATCCTTCATGGATATTAGCTGATTTGTTCCTAGCGACATGGTTACCGGGTCTTGATTTTCGTATTTTTGATGCAAATCTAATTTTTTTATCGGTCTTCTTGCACGAGGTTCGAGTCGAGGCACTAGTTCGGGGTGGGAACTTCTTGTTGAATAACCCGATTTTTCTGTGGAATCTTCAGTGACGTTTAGATTTAAGGAGCTGGCAGATTCGTCTCCTGACATTGAAATAATTAGCACATTCCCCTTTTAATATCCCGGACGAGCCCCCAAAAATTTATATGTTACATCCGGAAGGGACGCAAACATAATATTTTTGTTTCCCTCCTTTTTGCCTACGCCTAGCGCAATAGCACGGGATGAGGGTAAAGGGGGGTAGTGCGTGGGAGATAATAGAGTCAAGGGATAGAGGTATTATTTTCGGTAATGAGGAATAATTCGACAAGCTCGTATGAATTTAACCGACGTTTATTACATATAGAAAGTCGGATTTGAATATGAATAAAAATAATAGAAGAAGAAAAGGAAAACGATACACAAGGTATCGCAAGGTATCGCATACTTGCGCGAGATTTCGGTCACGCGGAGATGTATGTTTTTTTTTTGTATACGACGAGAAGCACTTGAGATTCTATGTGACTGCACCGAGTGAGACACGAATTCCTGACCTTCCTGCTCGAACTGAGGGTCGAGGTTATGTATATATGAGACTTGAAAGAAAAGACTCGGAATAAGACTGACTATGCGTAGATCGGAATTAAACGTGACAAAAGGAACTTGATTCGAGATTCGCTAATGGAAGATTGAGTTCTGAACTCGATGGAGATTGTCGGCAGACTGACTTCAAGAAGAAAGTCTTTCTTGATGTGAAAATTAGGAGGGGTTCAATAGTGGGAGACGGAACTTTAGGAAGAGCATGGTCTTGGTCATCTAATTCTTCGGGGATTGGTCCATTGGTCGCGAATAATTTTCGTGATTGGTTGCGGTATAGTGTGCGAATCATTAACGGGTTCGCTAGCACGTGCGTGGCCTTATTCCAGAGCATCGGTTCTACGTATCACGCGTATAAGGGAAGGGGGATCTTTGTCCCGCATTTCGGCGAAAAAGTGCACGGGGCAGTGTTCGATATTTGAGATATAAGCATGCGCATGGTTTGTGTTGTGTGAATTTATAGCTACGGTGACTCCTCATATCAAGAAGTTTATATATCGGACTACGCTGTGACACCGAGGGTCTCATTTTCTTCCAAGTGAGGGTTCAGCGGAGCCGCCTAGTCTGTGGTATGGTTAGAGAGTTCGTTCTAAAGATTTACCGTCGTAGGGCTCTGCATAGCGTTGAAATGCTCTCGTACTGTTTTCCGAGTATTAAATATTTCGCTCCACACCTTCAAAATTTATGAGATTCAAGACGGTATCGACTAAGTTGAAAAAAAGGAAGAGAAAAAAAATCTTGTGGTTTGGGATTCGTCGCAAGACGTGACAGCTCATTGATATTCGTAGAGCACATAAAAAGCACATAAATGTTAACTACTTTGATTTCCAGATATCGAAAAAATATAACATACTCGTATTTGCTCGTGGGGGTGCTTTTGGGAGAAATTTTCGTTTTAAGCGGTTTAACTCTTGGATAAAAAGCACATAAATATGATATATTTTCATTTCAGAATATACAAAAAATCGTATATGCTCTTATTGGAGGGTTTTTTGGGGGTCTATATCCGGCGAAAAAAAAGGGGTTTGGCTCTTCGATATTCGTAAAGCACATGAAAAGCACATAAATATCACGTAGTTTCATTCTTTGATATCGCAAAGATCATTGAGTGCTCTGCTAGCTTGATGTTAACAGCCAACAGAGCACTTTTGATTTCTTATTACCCTCGAAACGACAAGAGCACAACAATTTTAAATAGAGCACAAAATTAGCACGTAAAAAGCACATAAATGTGGACTACTTTGATATTGCGATGTCAAAAAAATAGCCAATACTTGTATTGGCGGGTAGCTTGGGTCTTGTAGAGGTGGTCTTGGGAGAAATTTGTGTTTCAGCGGTTTGGCTATTAGATATTCGTAGAGTACATAAAAAGCACATAAATGTGGACTACTTTGATATTGCGATATCGAAAAAATAGCCAATACTCGTATTGGCGGGTAGTTTGGGTCTTGTAGGGATGGTTTTGGGAGAAATTTTCGTTTTAGCGATTTGGCTCTTGGATATTCGTAGAGTACATAAAAGGCACATAAATGTGAACTACTTTGATTTAGCAATATCGCAAAAATAGCCAATATTCGTATTGGCGGGTAGTTTCGGTCTTGTAGAGGTGGTTTTGGGAGAAATTCTTGTTTTAGCGGTTTGGCATATGCATATTCGTAGAGCACATAAAAAGCAGATAAATGTGGACTGCGTTGATTTTGCGATATCGAAAAAATAACCAATACTCGTATTGGCGGGTAGCTTGGGTCTTGTAGGGGTGGCTTTGGGAGAAATTTGCGTTTTAGCGGTTTGGCTCTTGGATATTCGTAGAGCACATAAAAAGCACATAAATATGATATATTTTCATTTCAGAATATACAAAAAATCGTATATGTTCTTATTGGAGGGTTTTCTGAGGGTCTATATCGGGCGAAAAAATAGGGGTTTGGCTCTTCGATATTCGTAAAGCACATAAAAAGCACATAAATATCACGTAGTTTCATTCTTAGATATCGCACAGATCATTAAGTGCTCTGCTAGCTTGATGTTAAACCAACAAAGCACTTTTGATTTCTAATTACCCGCGAAACGACAAGAGCATAAAATTTTTAAATGCAGCACAAAATTAGCACATAAAAAGAACATAAATGTAGACTACTTTGATATTGCGATATCGAAAAAATAGCCAATACTCGTATTTGCGGGTAGCTTGGGTCTTGTAGGGGTGGTTTTGGGAGAAATTCTTGTTTTAGCGGGTTGGCTCATGGATATTCGTAGAGCACGTAAATGTGGACTGCTTTGATTTTGCGATATCGAAAAAATAACAAATATGCGCATTGGCGGGTAGCTTGGGTCTTGTAGGGATGGTTTTGGGAGAAATTTGCGTTTTAGCGGTTTGGCTCTTGGATATTCGTAGAGCACATAAAAAGCACATAAATATGATACACTTTCATTTCAGAATATCCAAAAAATGGTATATGCGCTTATTGGAGGTTTTTTTGAGGGTCTATATCGGGCGAAAAAAATAGGGGTTTTGCTGTTCGATATTCGCAAAGTACATAAAAAGTACATAAATATCACGTAGTTTCATTCTTAGCTATGGCAAAGATCGTTAAGTGCTCTGCTAGCTTAATGGTAAGCCAACAGAGCACTTTTGATTTCTAATTAGCCGCTAAACGACAAGAGAACAGAATGTTCAAATGGAGCACAAAATTAGGACATATAAAGCACAAAATTTTGATACCAATTAAATCCACTATGGGGGCTTTGCTCTGCTAGCTTTATGGAGGTCTCCGAATCCGAGCGGTAAGGCACAGCGTTGACGGGCTGTAACGTTTGAAGTTTTTCGAATTTCGCTTTGACACTTTAGGAAAATATTCTACATATATAGTTTATATCGTTTAAAGAGAAAAAAGGAATCCATTTTTTGATCTTTGTAAATTTATATCCCGCCTTAAGGCCTTATATACACGTGTGTGAAGTTAGCATCTCAATTGTTAGCATCGCACAAACAAACTCCATATAAAGTGGCATCCCGTATAGTTCTACAGTTCTTGATAAGTTTAAATAATAGTTTTGTCGATTTAACTATCGAAAACGCACTTTGAAAAAATTAGATGCTAACTTCGCAAAATGAATAATAGCATCTTATCGAATTTCACCAATTTGACCACGCCAGAGTGGAAATTGAGAGAGTTCTACATCCTAAACCGATTCTGTAAATAGTTCTATCGGTTGAATCTAATTAGAATCGCTAACAATGTGTATAACCCAAATATCCGTAGACGAGTGAAATGCTGTAACATTACTGCGAGTTCTGGGTCATACGAAAATTTCAAACGATAACTAGAGATTTCTCACACACGATCCAAAACAGTTCTGGTCTTTCAAACATTCTCGATAATTATAAATCATTGATTCTCAGTGTGTGTGAGTGTGCGCGCGCGTGCGTGCGTATGTGTGAGTGTGTGTGTTTTTTTAAAGAGATTTAGTGGGAAAATGGCTCCGCACCGTGGCAAATAATTGCCGTGTGTCGGGCTTGTACCGACTAAAAACCCCCGTGCCTCTGCGGCCTTGCAAATTTTCCCGCGGGACGACCGCTAGGTATTACATCGCGGGAGAGGCCTTAGCCGTAGCTCTTCCTGCAGTGTTGTCAGACGACCTTACATCCCCCGTTCCACTCGAGATGGTATGAGTGGTTTAGGGGTTCCTGTCGCTGATTTCATCTATGACTGCCTGGTCTTCTGGCGTCGTCTTCTTCCTCGCGCGTTCTGCACGTCGCAACTCCTTTATTACTGCGGCAGCATAAGCCGATACCGCTGTCCATGCGTCTGCTGACTTCAGCATCAATTCCACCAGGTTGTCCGGGGTGATGTGTGTCTCCAGCTGACCCTCGACTATCGCGCGGGAGGCACTAAAACGAGAGCATTGAAACAATGCATGTTCAGCATTCTCCTCGACTGCTACACATGCTGGGCAGTCCAGGGAATGTTCATAATTAAACGTATAGAGAGAAGCCTGGAAACAGCCGTGTCCTGAGATTACTGTCGTGAGATAATAGTTGAGCTCCCCGTGTGGACGGTTCACCCATATCTCCACCTTCGGGATTAGTCGGTGTGTCCACCTTGCTTTGGTAGATTCATCCCACATCGTCTGCCATTGGTTGAAACTGGTTGCTCTTGCTTCTGTCCTTGCATAACTGGGGTATCTAGCTCCCTTCTGCTGGTACATCGATCTACCCTCCTCGGCGAGCACCTCAATGGGCAGCATTCCCGCGATATCGTTGATAGCGTCCTCGGAGACAGTGCAAAATGCACCGGCTACCCTCAAGGCGCTGACGCGATACGTTGCTGCAGCCTTCCTGTGGTACCCCTGGATTTTCAGTGCATCAGACCATATGGGTATCCATAGGTGAGCACTGAGGTCGTCACTAATGAGAGCAGTTTCCTCCTCTTCTGTCTGGGGCTAACGACATTAGGCATGAATCGCGCCAGTGTGGTAGCCACCCCAGCGGCCTTTCTGCTAATCTGCTTGGTTTGCTCTTTAACCCTTATGTGTGCGACGAAATTTGCCTACGTCGACGTGCAACCGGGGTACCCGGGTACCCACGTCCAGTTTTAATTACTTTTTCAGTTGAAATGTGAACAAAATCATTATAAATCGATTTACTTAATTGAATAAACATACGATAAAGTAATTAAGCCATATTTAGGTAGAATTTTATTATAAATTTTATTACAATGGATCATAAAGTGACGCGCCGCTGCCATAAACAGCGATCGAGAAGGGGATTTCGGGGATTTCCGCCCTTTTGAAGTGTCCAAGGGCCCGACAACAACGCATTCGTTCAGTTAGAAACCGACCGTTACAGTGTAAAGACGTATACCTCTTCGGAACGTCTATTGTGTCTATAGAGCGTCAAGCCTTATACGTTGTTTCTTCAAAATTTATTTGTTATAGTTGTTGTTAGTTGTGTATGTTTTTGTTATTTGTGATATAATATTCATCTAGTGATATTATTGAGCTATCAACAACACACTAACATGAACACTATGTTAACACGATCTGAATTTGCGAGGTAAGCATAATTTCGTATCATAATTTTACAAATCACGATATTTCCCAATCATATTATGAGTTACTTCAATTATAATATTACATAAATAATAATTCATTATTATTTTAGGTTGAGTTGTAGTGACCAATAGAAATATCTGGGAAGTATTTTTGGAAACAAAGATGAAGACTCCGAACTCGAAGACGACAGCGACGACGAAGACTGGCTACCAAGTCAAGCGTTAGGAGACGAAACTGAACTGGATGTCGTAACCGAAAACGAAGCGTTGACAGAAGAGCAAGAGAGCAGCAGTGACTCAGAAAAAAGTGAAGCGAGACTGAGGATGCAGGTCCAGGTACATCTGTGAGACGGGAACAAGAAGGTATTGGAAATAGTGACGAATATATTGCGAAGGCCAAAACTGTTTGGAAGAAGAATGCGCCTGAAATTCGTCAAACTGCTTCCCATAACGTATTGCGACAAAGGAGTGGTCCACACAGATGCACTGAAACATTGTCGGCAGTGCACACATTCCAAAAAATTATGACGGTAGAGAAGATCGATAGCATTATTCGCTACACGAATCAAAAAGCTGAGGAGGTTTATAGAATATTCAACGCAGAGAATCCCAATTCGACTCGATCGTGGCGACTGGTAACAGTTCAAGAAATGTACGCTTCTATTGGGATTTCGATTAGTTCTGGGGCCAACAATTCGAATACGGATCATGTCAGTGAAATGTGGAAAACAACTTCATATCCTCTTTACCGTGCGGCGATGAGTTACAACAGATTTCGTGCGTTATTACGATTCATTCGTTTCGACAATTCCCAAACGCGTGAGGAACAGACACGAGAGGATAAAGCTGCACCTATACGCGATATATGGGTAATGTAGAATTCGAATTTGAGTAAGATGTATAAACCGACGGAAAATTTAACGATTGATGAGCAGCTTTATCCTTATCGTGGACACACCAAGTTCACACAGTATATTCCCTCTAAGCCGGCTACATACGGCATCAAAGTATGGTGGATTTGCGATGCGGAAAATCCATATCCCTTATCGGGAAAAATATATACGGGTAAAATTGGCAACGTTCGTGAAAAAAATCAAGGAGAGAGAGTTGTAAAAGAACTTGCAGCTCCTTTCAAAGGAAGCGGCCGAAATATCACGATGGATAATTTCTTCACTTCTCTACCTCTCGCTAAACACTTATTATCTTGGAAATTGACAATTATCAGTACTTTGAGGAAAAACAAACCATACATTCCCAAAGAAATGGCTGCCAATAAATCTAGAGCAGAATTCTCTTCTCTCGTTGGTTATCACGAACGTGAAATCGCATTTTGCTGCTGTCAACAACGATGCAAAGAAAAAACCGCAAATGATCGAATATTACAATAAATATAAGATTGGCGTCGACACGATGGACCAAATGGTGACGCGATACGCGACGCATAGGCGCACTCAAAGGTGGCATCTTGCATTTTTTTTCAACATAATTGATGTCGCTGCTATTGCAGCATACATTATTTTTTATGAAAATAATAACATGCTCAAGAAAAAAACGAATGAGCGTCGTAGTTTCTTGTGCCAATTGAGCGAAGAACTTGCAAAACCAGTGATTGAGGATCGCTTCTCGAACATTCAAATCATGCGACATCACTCGGCGAGACTCGCGATTGAAAGCATGATAGGATCCTCAGTTTCTGCTTCCAGTGCTACGATTAGAGGAACTGAGACTCGCGATAGTTCTGGGCAAAAAGTTATTACCGGTTCATGCCATATTTGTTATAAGTTAAAAATTAAAAGGCGCAGGAAAACTCGCAAAAGTTGCAAAAATTGCGAAAAACCTGTGTGCGGTGAGCACTCGGTGACTCATAGTACATGTTTAGATTGCGAAAAATAAATAATTTTTTGATTGAATTCATACCTTAAATCATTGTATTTGTTTCTTTATAAACCTCTATGACCTCAATAAAACATTTATTAACTTTCATTTACAGGTCAATATTCACCTGTACCATTCAAATTTTTCTCTATTGGGTACCCGGGTACCCTGGTTGCACCCTGGGAGTACCCGTACTTCGAGGTCATTTTTCTAAAGCAAAAACAATATTTTTTGAAATATAGCAATGTCAATCTCTTTGTAAATATTAAAACTTCCTAGATCCAGAGGCATAGGTCGAATTTTTTTTTTTTAATTACGAGCAAAAATGTGAGGAGGTGAGTACCCGGGTATCCGGTCGCACACAAGGCTTAAAGTTCAGCCTCGCGTAGGCATCACACCCAGGTACCGAATGAACGGTTGGGATATGATTTCGGCGTTTGCAACCCTGAGCGTCGACGTTTTTATCACCTTCCTGCTGGATACGAGGAGTACTTCTGTTTTATGGGCTGCACGCTGCAGTCCAACAGAAGACATCTATTCCTTTATCTTCGCGAAAGCTTCGCCGAAGAGTGCGGTGATTTGCTCCAGGAATTTGGCGATGACAATCAGTGCCGCGTCATCTGCGAACGCTACGATGGACACTCCTTTCGGCAATTGTAATAGCAGCAGATCATTGTACATGATGATCCACAGAAGCGGTCCAAGTACAGAGCCCTGAGGAACTCATCCAGTCACCCTATACGTCTTCGGTCCATCCTCTGTGTCGTACATGAGCCATCTATTACATAGGTAACTCGCCACTATTCTCCGTAGGTACCATGGTACACCTAATGTTTTTAGGGCATCCATGATACACTTCCATATCGCCGAGTTGAAAGCGTTTTCGACGTCGAGAGCGACAACTGCGCCGTACTTCTTGGACCCTCTTGTCCATTGTTTCCCCGCAGTCGACTCCTGCGCCTGCTTCACCACTGTGTTAATGGCATCCAGACTAGAGCGCTCCTTTCTGAAGCCAAACTTGCCCTTCGCCAGTAGAGGGTCCACGACCTTCTCAATCATGTTATGGAAGATCGGCTCCAAGATCTTTTCGGCGGTATTCAGCATACAGAGCGGACGGTAGGATGAAGGTTCGTCCGGTAGCTTCTTCCCTTTCGGGAGGAGCACTAGCTTCTGCTACTTCCACTTGTCCGGGGAAATTCCTTCCTTGAGACACGCATTGTACATGCCCAGGAATATTGCCGGTGCCAACTTGATCGCTGCCTTCAGTGCGATGTTGGGTATCCCATCAATGCCGGGGGCTTTATTGGTGCCCACCCTGGTAATCGCCGTATGAAGCTCTACTTCAGTAATGGCTGGGATGTCTTCATCGACATCCTCCTCGAGCTGGTAGTCCTCCTCGGGTTGCTCAGAGAACAGATGTGTAACAATCTTTTCCAGCAGGGCTGCCTGCACAGGCGATGGCATTGGCTGGCTTTTCAGCCGAGTCATTTCTACTTTGTACGGCCTGCCCCAGGGAGCATCTTCCACCTCGCTGAGCAGTTCGCCCCAGCTTTCAGCTTTACTCTGCTTGATAGCCTTTTTAAGCTTCAAGCGCGCCTTCCTGTGCTGTTCTTCCAAATCGGGGAATGAGCGTTTGCCTCGAGCTCGTTGCGCTAGGCGACGAGTTCGATGACGCTTCCTTCGGAGGCCGGCAATTTGTTCGCTCCACCAGTGTACCGCCGGTCGGAAGTCGACATCACGTTTCCGTGGCATTGTGGCATCGCATGCTTCGGTGACCCTCTGCATGACCACCTTGACCTTCTCGGTTGCACTTTCCGCTGCGAGGGGGCTGGTGTCAAAAGTTTCACGAAACAAGTCCGCGACAAACATTTTCGCTTTCCAGCCCTTCCCGTTTGTCTACGGTGCCTTCTACCAGAGAATCTACCAGAGAATCGCCAGAGAATCGCTTGATGATCACTGTGAGTATAGATATCACTGACTACCCAGTGGCACTGGTTTCCTTTGGCCAGGCTACTACTCACAAAAGTGAGGTCCACTTTAGAGGAGGCTTCACCTTTAACAAAAGTGGGCCTTGTCCTTGCATTAAGTAGTACAACATCCAAAAAGGACATAGCCTCAAGCAGGGCTTGGCCCTTCCTGTTCGTCACTTTACTACCCCATTCCACAGCTCATGCGTTGTAATCTCCGGCTATCACTACCAGGAAGCGTTGTTTAGCGTCTGCGATTAAGTTGTCGAGAAAATTCTCAAACTGATCAGTCGTCAGGTTAGGCGGTGCGTAACAACTATAGAAATGAACTCCTTTGGCTTTTATTCTCACAAATCCAGTTTCCATCCGACTCGCAAGATCCTGAAATGGAACCTTTCCGCAGGACCAAATTGCGGCCTTCCCACTTGCGTCAGATTCCCAGGGTTGCGTGTCTAGATGTCTATATGGTTCCGTGAGTATCGCCAAGTCAGGTTTCAGCTCGCGCACAGTCTCCATGAGCAGGTCCTGTGCGGCTTCACAATGGGTGAGGTTGAGCTGGAGTACTCTCATTTGCATCGTTTTTGAAGTGCCTGGAGAGCTTGGAGAGCCAGCGTATCGCTGGACATCGGCTGCTACCTGTGATGTGGGCTGTGGGTGCCCCATCTCCCGCTTCTGCACATATGACACACTTTGCGCTTGCTGTGCATTCGGCAACTCTGTGGCCAGTGTTACCGCACTGGATGCAGTCTTTAGCCCGGTCGACGCTGCTTTTGCAGTTCCATGATAAGTGTCCAAATTTTGAGCACTTGAAACACTTTAGTGGTCTCACCACCTCTCGGATTCTGCAATTACACCAGCCGACTCGGATGATTCCTGTATCCAGAAGTTTCCGGGCAGCAGGCACCATGAGTCGTATTACCGCGGTCTGAGTCCTGCCATATGCTTTACGCAGAGACTTAAGGGGGGATTGTCTTTTTTTTCGCAAAATTTACCGCTTTTTGGAAATTTTTTTGTGGAGAAAGTATCCAATGGAAAACTTGTGAAACTTGGCATATAGTTTTATTGATCTGTTTACTACATACAAAAATTTTTTTAAACAATTTCATAAAAAAATCCGCCTCCCACCCCCCTCGACGCGCGATGGTCCTTTTTTGATGGTGTGCACGATTACAGCCTTCACGTTCATCCTGCAACAAAAACCCAAAAAGCATTTTACTTTAGACACATATAGCTATCGTTCGATGAAGGGGAAAAAAAATTGACGATTTGGTGACGTTTTGAACTTAAAGTATCGATTTTTCGAAAAAAATTGATCGATTTTTTGTTATAAATAAAAAACTATTAAACGTATTGCTTTTTTTGCTTCATCAAACGATAAAAGGATGTCAGCTGAGCATTCTGTCCAAATTTGAAGACAATCGGTTGAATAGTTTTTGAGAAATCGTGCACACCAGTTGTGAAAAAGCTGTTTCGAGAAAAACGCGTTTAAAGTTGTGAGTACAGTTTATGGGACATATCGAGTACTTACATTATTTTTAATCTAATCTGCTATGCCAGGGCCCTACAGGATGCCTTCCTCGGCTTCGAACAACTCATTCAGTGAAGCAGTTTCGCTTCTGCGTCTTGTTCGAGCCTCTTTCGTTGCTTCGAGGCTGCGTCTCGTTGACCTCTCTATCCGCTGCTTATCTCGCGCATCGACGAATATTGATGCTTGCTGACCAACGACGATTCCAATCGTCGTCATTGTTTTAAGGACTGCTGTAAAGCCTTCGTTAAAAATCCCTGCGGCCAAATAAGCCGCGATGTCGATCGTTTTCGCGCCACAGTGAAGGTGTTTAGGTGCGAATCGCCAAACGGTTGCGTTGAAGCTTTCGTTGTTGTTTTGAGTATCGCCACCTAAACACCTTTCCAGCAAGTCTCTCGATGACAAATCAATGTAAATCGGCTTAATAGCATTCGCGACGTCTTCATGCAGTGGAGCTTCGTGATCAAATTCGTCCAGAGTTTTTTCGGCTTCGGCAATGCGCCATTTGCACCAGCTTTGTGACCCCGCGGGACAGTACATATGCTGAGGATTTTCATTCTTCGAGATCTTGGGGTAGAACGTTGCCCACACGTTTGAATGTTTTCGTGTCGCCATCGTCGATGTATTTCGCGTACTGTACTTCATGCATTTCCCAAGATCGTCGGAACATGTCTTTGATCGCGTCAACTTCCATCTTTCCAGCTGACCCATCGTGATTTGCCGTACATTCACTGCTGTGTTCTTCGATCCAATCGTCGTATTCTTCGGTACCGGATTTTGATTGCCACCATTTACAAGCGTGACAGTAAGACGATTTCACGACAAGGTCAACCACTTTGCTTGAATATTTGCCGATGAGTGTCGTGATTCCAAACAAGGAACTATATCCTCGCTTTTTCCATGTTCCGTCTCCCGACACAGAAATATCTGTCTCTGGATTTCCGTGCTCAGCATTCTTCGCTTTCTCTTCTTTCACTGCCTTTTTCGCACACAGCTCCCATACAGCTTTGGCTCCACTATAAATGTTCTCCAAGGAGGCATAGTACAAGGTTGTGCTGAAACCTTGGGATATATCCATCAAGCCACAAAATAAATTTATACCCTCTCTACCTACTCCCAATAGTCTCATCACAAAAACCATTCTCCGGTTTATCTCACACGATTTGTCATCGACGAGAGGACAGAAATTAATATATTGCACACGACACTTGCACTGCACAACTATTTTAAAACCCAAGCCGCGAGAACTGAATTCGCCAAATTTGATCGGTCCTTTGCATTCCTGACATATTACGAGTTGCGAGATTGCAGACAAAACCGATAGAAACGCGATAATGCGATATCCATGACCCGGGTCCGTAATTATTTCTTTGTCTTCCGCTGTCGACAGTTTCTGGGCCGACGTACTTGCAAACGTCGTTTCCGTTTCTCGGGTGTGAATATTCCCAACAAATTTCCTTTTTTTCGGTCTAGCAGCACGACTATGAGTATCACTTCCCTGTTTTCGATCCATGATATATACGTCTGTTACCAGTAAACTCTCGTTCGAGACTGAGCGACTCTCCACCGAATATTTCGATCTCGCACGACCGTTAGGACTCGTCCTTCATTGAATTAAATGCCTATTGTATGCTGTCCCGTTATTTTTATGGTCCGCCGAGCAACAGATTCGGGCAGCTGCCGGGCGAGCCGACCCCTGCCGTGTGACAACGAGCGCGCGGCCACCGCGAGTCGACACGCAGGTATAAAATCGCTTATAACTTTGCCATTTTTGAGAATTTTAATTTGAAATTTTGCACACATATTCTCAACACTTTGAAGAATATGAAACAGCGGTCAGCGAAAAATCGATTTTTTTGTCGAAAAAAAAGAAAATGCCCCCTTAAGAGAGTGTTCCGTGGCTGGATAGTCCGGTCCCAAGACTCCCTGCAGGGCCGACGATATCTCCTCCTTCGTCGCATCCTTTTCCAGGTCCTTGATCTGCACATCGACTTCCTGGACTTTACTCTGCACCGTTACTGATTCGCCAAGAACACCTCCGAATTGGTTTCGCAATTTCGGTGCTTTGGCTGAGCTCTGCTTATTCAGAACGATCAGCAGATCTCCCGCGTTCGTTCTGCGTACCTGCTGGACGCATTCACCTGCATCCTTGAGCGCCGGATCCTTCTTTATACGACTCAAGATCTCCGCATAGCTCAAATCACCCTTTTTGTGGATGACGAGAGCGTTGGGCAGAGTCGGCCGTTGGCGAGGTTTCTGCGGCTTCTTCTGAGGCTACTTCTGGGACATCTTGTGTGATCTTTTCTTCTTTCTCGTAGTCTGCCACTTCTGCTCTGATCTCTCGCCTCCCTTATCCTCGGATTGACCAGCTAATGGCTCCTTCAGCTGCTTCTTCTTCTTCGGCTCCTTTCCCTCGGTCGACGTCGGTGTAACCCGCTTTCTCCTCTTCGCCTTGCTTATTTGCGTCGAGGTACCGTCCACATCCATGCCTTCATCGTTCCTCTCCTTGTTAGGGAGAGTCGATTTCGCTTGGCTTATGGTCGGCGTGGTATGCGTACCTCCAGTCGACGTTGCCGCCTCTGGCTTTGCACTCCGCGTTACCAGGTCCTCTATACCTTTCCAAGTACTGGTAAGTAGAGGAACCCACTGCTGGATCTCTTTGTGGAGGTTTTTCTTTCTGCTGAATAAAAGAGGCTAGGCTCTCCAGCGTCTTTCCGTGCCTCTCCACCAACTTTCTGATCTCCTTTTGGTTTTCACCTTCCTTTTCCTTTTCTTTTTCTTTCGTGTGCGTGTGCGTGTGTGTGTGCTTGAGCGTGTGCGTCTGTGTGTCAGTGCAGCCAGATCGCGCGTAAAAGTTACCCCCTCACTAGTCTCTTACGCGCCCATCACACAATCATAATAGCGCGTGTCCGTGAGCGAGCGACGCTCGGACATCTTCGGCAAGAGCCGAGCGGGGTCGGAGTTTCCCGACTGCGCCTTCGGCGACTACACCAAAACATGGACGCTGAGCATGTTCATGTGCGGCCAAGCCGAAACGAAGGCTTCGAGGAAAAAGCAATCTGAGCACGACTCGCGTGTGACGTCACCCGACGGCACACGCGAGGCTTTTAGATTTCAATGCTTATTTAGCGCTTGATTCACGGCGCTATTAATGTATACAAAAAAATGTATCGCGCATTCTGATCGCTTATTTTTTTAGTTTATACGTTAATTTAAATATAATAATAAATCTAAATCACAACTTATTTATCTTCTAAAAAATTGTTTACGCTTTACTCACACCCGTCCTTACGCCAAATAAATTATAATTCATAAAAGTAAGCGGAAATATATTTACATTCGTGTTATTATATTAATTCTCATACTTTTATCAAGCGATAAAGCACTATCCCCAAAAACAAGCCAATCATCCATCCGGCCGTGAATCGTAAGTACCAGAAAGTGCACATATTCTACAAGCGATAAGATGGTCCCGTTGGTAGCGTTCCTGGCTTCGGTCCGTAGTGCAAATTTTTCTCCAAATTTTTCATAATTTCTCATATTTTAGTCATATTTGAGATTTGCGGAGGAAAAATGATTTAAAACAGATTTAAGTACTGGTCTATTTCCCAAAAAACATATTTTTTTTACTGAAAATTCATGATTTCTCATTTTTCCCCCTGAAATTTATCTTTTTCCTATGACTTGAGGCTGCGGTGATATTCGGAGAAAATTTGAAGATGAAAAAAAATTAGATTTTCTGAAAAAAAAACTTGTTATTATTTTTTTCCGAAACTTTTTCTTTTTCCTATTGAGTGAACGGCTGCGGAGAAAAGTTATAGATGAAAAAAATTAGATTTTCGTAAAAAAAACCTATTACATTTTTTATGCCTCATAATTCTAAGAAATAATGAATATCTGAAATTTCTGTAAACAATATTTTCCTTAAGGGGTAACACCACTGTATCGGCCTGCCACGACGCGTTTTAGACAAATAATACTTGGGGTAATTATTAACCATATATTGAAGTATATTGCAAAAAAATGTATGGGAAAATATTACAAAATGGCGAATCTGCAGCAAATTCTTCCGAGGCATGTTGAACTTAAGGTGCTCTGCGGCACGCAATATAACTTGCGCCAATTTTAATCTGGACAAAATAATTGTTTCTTAAATTAAATCTAGATGAGTGTAGCTAGTGGACCACGTAGGGGATTTTAGAATTTTAGTATTGACTTTTGAGTAATTGCCGAGTATTTGACTAAAAATGTTCAATTTTTTTTAAAGACAGTTTTTTGTTAATAAATATTGTTTAAATTAACTTATCGAAAGTCCCCTACGTGGTTCAGTAGCTTCACTCATGTTGACTTAATAAAACAAAATTATTTTTTTTAGATTAAAATTCGCACAGTTATACTGCGTGCCGCAGAGGTTCGACATGCTTCGGAAGAATTGCTACAGTGTCGCCATTTCATAATATTTTCGGATAAAAATTTATAGCAATATACTTAAATATATGCTCAATAAATACCGCAAGTATTATTTGTTTATCACATTTTCTTCCGCCAAAAAAATATAAAAAAATACGCTTCCTGTGAGGCCGTTACAGTGGTGTTACTCTTTAAAGTCTTCATTTAATTTTTGAGATTTTCCCGTGATCATAATTAAAATGATGAAATATTCGGAAAAATTCGAAAAAATTCAGAGAAATTCGGAGAAACTCGGATGTTTGCGTAAAAATAATTGCCCGCAAAACTCCGAATCCTTCATATTTGTTCCAATTCATAGAAAAATTCGGAAAAATTTTCCAGAAAAAATCGGAGTCTTTCAGAAAAAAAATTGCACTAGGGGCGCGGGATCGATCCCCGCGCTGAGTGCTTTTTTAAAAATCATTATTACTATTAATTCTTATTTGCTTAGTTATTTTTATTAGTTATCATTATTATTTTAATTAGTTATCTTTTAGTCTCGAAAAATGTATCGCGCACTCTGACCGCTGATTTTATTAGTGTGTACGTTAATTTAAATATAATAATAAATCTAAATTATAACTTATTTATCTTCTAAAAAATTGTTTGCGCTTTACTCACACCCGTCCCTATGTAAGTCCCTAAATTGTAATTCATAAAAGTAAGCGGAAATATATTTATATTCGTATTATTATATTCATTCTCATATACTTTCATCAAGCGACAAAAGCATTATCATGCTTTTATTAAAAGCATGATATTTGCTTTTTATTTTAAAAAAAAAATTATTTTGTCCAGATTAAAATTGGCACAAGTTATACTGCGTGCCGCAGAGTACCTTAAGTTCAACATGCCTCGGAAGAATTTGTTGCAATGTCGCCATTTTGTAATATTTTCCCATACATTTTTTTTGCAATATACTTCAATATATGGTTAATAATTACCCCAAGTATTATTTGTCTAAAACGCTTCGTGGCAGGCCGTTACAGTGGTGTTACCCCTTAAGGAAAATATTGTTTGCAAAAATTTCGGGAATTCATTATTTCTGAGAATTATGAGGGATCAAAATATGTAAAACGTTTTTCCTTACGAAAATCTCATTTTTTTCATTTAACAGTTTTTCCGAATATCTCCTCAGCCGTTCACTCAGGTAATAGGAAAAAGGGAAATTTCCGGAAAAAAAATAATAATACGTTTTTTTACGAAAATCTCATTTCTTTTCATCCTTAACTTTTCTCCGAATATCTCCGCAGCCTCAGGTCATAGGAAAAAGAGAAATTTCCGGGGAAAAACTAAGAAATCATGAATTTTCAGTAAAAAAAATTTGGTTTTGGGTAATTGTTTTCTCCGAAAATCTCAAATATCACTAAAACATGAGAAATCATGAAAAATTTGGAGAAAAATTTGCACTAGGGCCCCCGCGGGCCGAAGCCAGGAACGCTACCAACGGGTCCATCTCATAGCTTGTAGAATATGTGCACTTTCTGGTACTTACGATTCGCGGCCGGATGGATGATTGGCTTGTTTTTTGGGGATAATGCTTTATCGCTTGATGAAAGTATGAGAATTAATATAATAATACGAATATAAATATATTTTCGCTTACTTTTATGAATTATAATTTATTGGGCATAAGGACGGGTGTGAGTAAAGCGTAAATGATTTTTTCGAAGATAAATAAGTTGTAATTTAGATTTACAGTAGAACCTCGATTATCCGAACCAATTCGGACCGAGACTAGTTCGGATAATCGAAACGTGGGTTTTTTGGAAGGAGATCATAAACAACACCTTTTTACATAAAAACAGTACATACATATATATTAAAATTTGACATACATATTAACGTTGAAATACATATATATATATGTGTGTCTGTGTGTGTGTGTGTGTGTGTGTGTGTGCGTGCGTGTGTACGTGCGTGCGTGCGTGCGTGCGTGCGCGCGTGCGAGTGTGCGTGCGTGCGGTGTGTGTGTGCGCGCGCGCGCGCGTGTGTGTATGTGTATTTTAAATACTTGAAAAAAGTCGAATGCCTTTTTTATATTAAAAAAAATAAAATCTACCATTTTTAATTGACGAACGGCTGTAACGCGTTTTTGAGCGGCTAGGTCTCGCAGCCGTTTGAGAATGAGAAGTTGCGTTGGGTTGCTTATTGTTACTCACGGCGGTGGCAGCGAGCAACCATGTACCTTTCGCACACACGTTCGGATAATTGAGCGTTCGGATAAACTAAGTCATCGTTCGGATAATTAAGGTTTCCTTAATTATCCGAACTCCGAATTCGAGGTTCCGATAATCGAGGTTCTACTGTATTATTATATTTAAATTAACGTATAAACTAAAAAAATTAGCGTTCAGAGTGCGCGATACATTTTTTTGTATACATTAATAATGCAGAGAATCAAGAGCTAAATAAGCATTGAAATGATCTAAAAGCCTCGCGCGCTCCGTCGGGTGACGTCACGCGCAAGTCGTGCTCAGATTGCTTTTTTCCTTGAAGCCTACGTTTCGGCTTGGTCGCACATGAACGTGCTCAGCGTTCATGTATTGGTGTAGCTGCCAAAGGCGCGGTCGGGAATCTTCGACCCCGCTCGGCTCTTGCCGAAGATGTCCGAACGTCGCTCGCTCACGGACACGCGCTACTATGATTGTGTGATGGGCGCGTAAGAGACTAGAGAGGGGGTAACTTTTACGCGCAATCTGGCTGCACTGCTGTGTGTGTGTGTGTGGTGTAGATCTATTTACGCCTCACATTTTTCAGGTGTTTGTGTATGTTTTAATGTATTTGTGTGTGTACGTGGGTCGCTCGTGGACCTGTGTATGTGTGTTCGAATATTTCAAATTTCTCGTGTTGGCCTCGCTCGGCCGCTGCCCCTTTTGTTTTGATTGCTTCCCGCTCGCTCCCGTTAGGCAACTCTTATAGCTTTCCTTCGGCGACGGTTAACGTAAAAATTCAAAGATCGAGGAAGCCGCGTGATCAGCTGGGCTGTCCTCGTACCGTTCCCTTTTATTAAATTTTAATTTCTTATTTGATTTTCTTTATTCTTCGTTCTTTCGTCTCATCCTATTTCCTACGAGATGCCCACGTTCATTTCTCTTTTTATGTTGAGCATTTTCCTTATTCGGGAGCACCCGATCATTCCTTTTTACTACTTGCGCTTTCTGGCACTTTCCTTAGTCGGGAGTACTTCTCGGCTCATTTTTACTACTCATTCCGAAACACGCTTTCCTTAATCGGGAAATAATCAAGTGTGTCTTTTTCACTACTTATGCTCAGACAATTAAAGAAAGTGATCCTGGGAATATCTCCAATTCCTCCCGCTATTTTCGGGCAGTTTCCTTAGTGGGTGTTTTCCTCGCCTTTGTGGCTTGTACTTACGCCCATTTACTACTAATGCCTTGAGACAGGAAATATCGTCCTCGTCTCGTTCGCTCGAGTATAGCATCCGGTCGCCGGGTACAGGTAAAATGAGCGTGAGTTATCACGTGATAACGTCACATCATTTTGGCAAATGAGGGACGAGAAGTCGCCCCTCTAAAGCACTCGAGAATTATCGAAGTTTGCTACGGAGCAGCTACAGAGAAGAGCTCAAAAGAGTTTACGCACGACACTTGACCCGAGAGCGACGATCTCAATCTGTTAAGAAATCGTCCTGTTATAAACTGTATCAATTATTTCAGTCTACGATACTTATTGACTTGTATAGACCGCATTTTGTCAAATTGTTATAAAATTAGTTTTATAAAACTTGGTGAGCATGTGAGTGTGATTCTGAGCGGAAATTTATTGTCAAAGCGGATCTGGTTACCATGAGTCCTGCATCGCCATATCTGTGATTTATCAAAAAAGGGAAAGACGTCTGTAACATATGAATTCGAAGGTCGTAATAAAGGAGAGTTTGTTAACTATATACGTGAACGTAAGTCGTCTTATTACCCTTTTAATCTGCTCTGCTATATCCTCATTATACCTTTGACTCTGTCGTCTCTGGTCCCGCCAACTTCTCTTGCTCTCGCTAGCCGCAAGTTTTGTCGACTGTGTCGTCTCTGTTCCCGCTAATTTCTCTTGCTCTCGCTAGCCGCAAGTTTCGTCGACTGTGTCGTCTCTGTTCCCGCTAATTTCTCTTGCTCTCGCTACCCGCAAAAGTTTTGATAGCGTTAATGGTAACTGGCGCCCAAATCGTGTAGTCTATTGGTAAATTTCGTGAATTGTAACAAAAAGCCCTGTCAGCCGAACGAACCTCGGCCGCGACAGGTGAAGGAAAAGAATCCTGTCCCAGCCTTCAATATTCGAGAGAAGTCCCTACGTTTTTGTTCTTTTTTTCTGGATGCTGGCGCTTTCCTTACTCCGATACTTTGCTGGCTTTTTCACCTTGTACTGGTACCTTCTTCACTACTTGCGCCAGCCAGAGTTCGAAAGAGAAGGCCCTTTCGTTCCGAGGACGTCCCTTTTATATTGTCCTTTTGCCGCGTTTTTCTTCCCCTTCTCAAACGTCTTTTTATTAAATCATTCTCGAATATTCTTTCTCCTTCTTTAAACTCTTTTAAAATCCTGACCTTCCGACTGGGTGTCCACCGAGAGATGGCCCCACTTGCTCCCTTTTCAATTTTCCTTCCTAGTGAGAGGGTGTCGAGGTATTCACCGGGCGTGTCATCATCGTTGGGCTTCGCGTTTTGGGGAGGAGCTCGGACATGAGACGGACCTATATGTGTCAGTATAAATAAACTACCCATGCAAGCGTAAGATGCTGTGGTATAACTGCCAGTTTTGGTTCCAATGAAGTTTGTAAACGATAACATAGTTGTTGGAAATGTCTAAAAGACCTGTTGGATCTTGTGCGAGGAAGCTCTAGTTATCGTTTAAAATCTTTGCACGACCCACAACACGCAGTTAAACCACAGCATCTCACTCCTGTTTGGATATTTCCTTTACACCAAGGATTTATAATTATTGAGGATGATTGAAAGACCAGAAATTTTTAGATCTTGTGTAAAGGAGCTCTAGTGTTCGTTTGAAAACTTCATACTACTTAGAACTGGCAGTTATTCGACAGAATCTCACTCCTGTATGGATATTATGTTAATAATAATAATTTATCATTATTGAGGATGTTTCAAAGACCAGAACTCCTTTGGTTCTTGTGTGAATGACCTGTAGTTATCGTTTAGAATCTTCATACGACCCAAAACTCGCAGTTATACGATAGCATCTCATTCTAATACGAATATTTTTATTATGACTATGATTCAAAATTATCAAGGATGTTTGAAAGACTAGATCGCTTTCGGGACTCATATAAGGGACCTCAAGTTATCGTTTAAAAACTTAATACGACCTAGAGATCATAGTTATACCACGGCATCTCACTCCTGTATGGATATTTTGTTTATACCAATGATTTATAACTATTGAGGATGATTAAAAGACCACAACTTTTTTGGACCTAGTGTGAGGGAGCTCGAGTTATAGTTTAAAACCTTTACACGATCCACAACTCGCAGTTATAACACAGCATCTCACTTCTGTATAGATATTTTGGTTATAGCAATGATATATAATTATTGGCAATGTTTAAAAGACCAGAACTTTTTTGGATCTTGTGTGAGGAAGCGCTATTTTTCGTTTGAAAACTTTATACGTCCGAAAACTCGCCGTTATAGCATAGCATCTCAGTCCTATACGAATCTTTTTTTTATAACAATGATTCATAACTATTTAGGATGTTTGAAAGATTAGATCGCTTTCGCGGCTTATGCAAGCGACTTCCAGTTATCGTTAAAAAGCGTCATGCGACCCACATCTCGCAGTTATACCACAGCATCTCAGTCCTGTATAGATATTTTATTCATAACAATGAGCCATCATTATTATGAATGTTTAAAAGACGAGAACTCTTCTGGAGCTGGTGTAAGGGACCTTCAGTTATCATTCAAACCTTCCATCAGACCGACAACCCGCATTCATACTACAGCATCGCACCCCTGTGCGGATATCTCGTTTATAACAACGATTTATAATTATTGAGGATGTTTGAATGATTATAACGCTTTCGTAGCTTGCGTGAGTGATCTCTAGTTATCCTTTAAAAACGGCATGCGACCCAGAACTCGTAGTTATATCACACCATCTCACTCCTGTATGCATACGTTGTTTATAACAATGAGCCATAGTGGTTGGAAA